>CAJHZI010000548.1:1455000-2030000 GCA_905160935.1 Enchytraeus crypticus | reverse complement strand
AGAAAATGATATTTCGTAATTTATTATTTAGCCTTTTTAATTCCTAATAAAAGATGGCAGCATATTGCATGTTAGAATGTTCAGCTACGCCATCGTGTAAAGCTTTTTCTACGCACTACACTTTGTTTTAGGGTACTTTGCAATTAACACTGTTGTAAAGTATTGTGCTGAGCAAAATATTCTTAATCGGCTTTCTCTTGTATTGTTGTTATTTGAGTGTGAGAATCATTTTATAGAAATTAGTCGATTGTAATTTTACTCTTGGCTTTATTTTTCAGTTGAATTACTGTTATTTATAGGTGCGGTTTTTGTTATTCAGTTGAATTACTGTCATTTGTGAAGTTTTTGTTACTCAATTGAATTATTGTTAGTTGAAGACGAAGTTTTTGTTACTAAATTGAATTACTGTTATTTGTAGGTGAGGTTTTTGATATTCAATTGAATTGCTGTTATTTGTAGGTGAGGTTTCTGAAATTCAATTGAATTATGTTATTTGTAGGTGAGGTTTTTATTACACAATTGAATAATTACTGTTATTTGTAGGCGAGGTTTTTGGATCACATCTACTAACAATATGCGAAAGAGAGAAGACACACGTGCCTCGATTTGTTGAGGACTGCATTGCTGCTGTGGAGAAAGGTTACTTTAATACGTTGTACTTCATTTTTATATTTATTGTTCTATAGTTTTTTTACTTTATTTTACACTTTTTTGTATCGGCAGAAGCTATTTGAGGTGATTTAGTGGCTAGAGTACTGTGCTGTCATCTCAGAGGTTGTTAGTTCAATTTCTGGTGTACTATGATCTTCAAATGTATTTTATGGCTTTATTTATTTTGTCGTTAAATCTCTATCTCGTACTGCACTCACTGCCTACTGGCAGGGCCATTGTATGTAACATCTTCATGAGTGGATCTTTAAAATGTCTAACATTAATCCAAGGGTGTCTGTTTTTATTTCAATTTATTTATTCAAGGTTTAATCCGTATTTTCTGTTGCTCTTTTCGTTATTATTTCATATGTCTTGTTCTGTTCTTACTGCCGTATATATGTAATTGTTTTAATTACTTATTGATATTTTAGAGAAGTATTAATTAGTATATTGAACTGTATGTTGTAGCGTTAATTAACCTAAACTCTCTGCTGATAACTATGTTTTGATTACTATTGATTGCTAAATTGTGATTTTTGTAGGTGGACTGACAGTTGATGGCATTTATAGGCTCAGTGGAAACATGTCTGACATTCAGAAGCTGAGATGTGCGGTAAATCAAGGTATGGCTGCAGTTTATTGAGTAGACTTTAGCACATTCAAGTAGGTTTTAATCTAATTAATTAAATTACATTTATAATCGAAGTCATCATGACTGACGAGTCACGTTCTTGTCCACAATATCTGTGTCTCTCATGGTTATACTGGATACTGTATATTGTACTGTATACATATATACTATGTGATATAGTATACTCTCTCTCTCTCTCTCTCTCTCTCTCTCTAGTAGTATATAATATTTTCTCTATATCTGAATGGATCATGTTATATAGCAGATGTGAAGTTTATTTCTATATTATTGTATGTTTATATTGGTTTATTGCATGTTTTAGATTATTGGATTTTTTTATGATGTTGTTGATGACGATTATGATGATGAAGATGATGATGATGACGATGATAATGAAGATGGTAATGATGATGATGATGATTGATGAGTTTTAAAATCGATTGTCTTAGGTGAAGCGTACAATCTCTTAGATCCAGACCTGGATATCCACGTGGTGACTGGAGCGCTCAAGCTCTTCCTAAGGGAGCTTATAGAGCCTGTCATTCCTTTCAGATTCTTTCAGAGGTTCATTGACGCGTACAGTAAGTGAGCCAGCTTATATTCAGTTCTTAGTTTCGATCTTATATTCAGTTTTTTGTGTACTTAATTTGTAGTGATAGATCAGTTTAATTAATTTAATTTATAGTTTTTTATTCCAAGAGAGTGGCTGGAGCCAGTGGTGAAGTCGGCAAAATATTCGACCGCGGATCAGTAGGTTCGGGGTTCAAATCCTGGGCTCGCCCGTCACTGACATCGCTTTCGAGTGACAAAACTGACGTTAACATTAGCTTTACCAGCTTTTTGAAGTGAGAGAGCTACGCTGTTGCCTGAATTGAAGTAGATTTTAGCTATTAAATTAATTATTGATTAGCTATTATTATTAATTATGTAATGTAATGACATAATTAACTAATTAATTGAACTGTTTAGCTCTTCCAGACAGAGGCGTAAGGGTGGCTAACGTGCGAGAGCTCGTGAGTCTGATGCCGGTAGAGAACAGAGAGACCATCAGAGAACTCTTTCGTCATCTCATCAAGTAAGAGCCGCCGATAATAATAATAATAATAATAATAATAATAATAATAATAATAATAACACACATTGTAATGAAATGATCAACTACGTTGATATCTATCACTTTTAATCATCATCATCATCATCTTTCCTTGAATCTCAGTTTATCACTTTTAATACCACATGTTAAATCCGTTAATAGCGCGGCTACTAGTGACTTCATTAAACTGTTTCCTGTTTGACGCAGTCCTCCTCTCCAATAATGCAATTATGGCGCATATTAAGACCTGGGACTTTAATTTGTAACATAATTAATTATCCATTTCTTAATACACAATTAATTATCAGTTTTCATTACCTGCTATATTACTACTTATAACTGTCATACTCTTTGTTTCATTGCAAGTATTTGCAGTTGTCGGATGAAATAAGGAATAGATTAAAGTAATCTTCGAAGTAGACCATTAGTATTAATCTTTGACGGTAATATAATGCGTTCTTGTTATATATAAATTAATATATAAGAATTTTTGAGTAACTATGTACAATTTGTATACGAGGATTGACTGATGATATGGTGTGGGACAGAGAGGATTGGAGAAGGTCTATATTTGTATCCTGATCCTAGTTAAACTGAGAAGAAGAACAAGGGACTAAGGAAAGATGATGCTGCTGCTGCTGATGATGATGATGATGATGTACATTTGTATAAGAATAATTATAGAAAATGTCCGATTAGAATATAACTAAAATTAAATACTGAAAATGAGTGTAGCTACCTTGAAATGATTTTAAAAATATTAATGTTAAAAAATAATAATTTTTAAAATATTAACTTCTCTTATACTAAAATCTCAGTGATACTAGAATACTAGAATCACGCTAAACTGTAAATAAGTAAGTCGTAGAATAGTAGCTAAATTGATTGTGAAATTGATTGGTTGCAGGGTTATGGAGCACAGTAAATCGAACAGAATGACTGTGCAGAACCTCGCTATCGTATTTGGACCCACACTCATGTGGCCTGAAGAGTGTGAGACACCTAACCTAGCCGTCTCCATGGTGCAGCGTGGTCAACTCATAGAATTTCTACTTCTAGAATATCAAAATATCTTCTGAACAACAACAACAATTACAGTGCTACAGTCATCAATACCAACATCAATATTGAGTCAAAATCAAGCCGGCGAGCAAATTGAGTGGTCCAAAACGGTGCAAATTACAAAATTCAGAAAATCGATGCAAAGTAAAGGGAATTTAAGAAACGGAGCTTTAGACGCTGGTCGCTGCTCATGAATACAACATGATGGAAAAGAGAAGCATCTGCATCATCTGCGCTTTTCTTTCCTTGGCTGGGTAACGAAGCATGGATGTTTAGTAACGTTGCTCTGTTTCGCTTGCAACAGAAATGAACGTTGTCTATAGTCGTGCTATTATATGACGTTACGATCATGTCACGTGACGTAACTATTAGCGATTTGATGACGAATCAAAAGTTGTACAGTTTTAAAACCACCTTCACTCGTAGCTGAAGGGATTTTGTGTGATGAAATAGACGTTAAATCCGACTTTTTCTTATTATCTCAGATTGTCAGTAAAGTTGTTGTTATTGTTGGCGCCTTTGATTTTAGCATAGACGTTAAAGACTTAACGAAAGTGTAGTCGATGCTGTTGTAACGTAATGTGACTGTAGGACATTGCATTCAAATGAATCTTTCTCCGACTGTTTTCCTAAAGTTGTTTATTATTGTACTTTAAAGACTTTTATAATTATATATTTGATGTGCACTCTCTCTATTCTATTTTAAAGTCTATCTATTGCATATATCAATGTAAATTTTTATTTGCTGATAATATGTCTAACTTACAATTTTTAATTTGTGATAATCTTTTAATACTATTCTATATTATATAATATATATATATATATATATATATATATAATATATATTTTATTATATATATTATAATATATAGATAAATATTATATATATATATATAAGATATATATATATATATAGTATATTACATATTATATAATTATTCTATATTATATATATATATATATATATATATATATATATATATATATATATATATATATATGTATTGATCAGCGGTTTGGGGTTATATGCAGTAAATTTTGCCAAGTACTGACTCTATCTGATGTAGTTTAATCAAGGCAGCAATATCTTGTGCATTCCAATAGACCAGTCCTGTTTGCTCTTCAAGATAACTTTCAGCTTCTAAAATGTTTACATATCTATGCTCGTTGTTATCAATGAAATTAAAATCAATTACACTTTTTATAAATGGAACAAAATTGTATTTTATTGGACTATTTTCGTACTATTTTGGTTTTTATGTACTAGTTATCAACCTTTCTGCACTTGATCAATCCATAGATACACTTACTTGGAATATGTTGTATATTTGATTTTAATTTGTCTCATTGAGCTGAAATTGAAGAAATATATAATGATTTATTTCTTAAATAAATTAGCAGAATGGTATACTATCATTCGTATAAAATCATACTGTCAAATTATATCATATGTAGGTTATTGTATAGTCTTTTATATTGTATTCATTCTATTGCATTCTGTATTTTTACTCTATGTTTTTGTTATTTGTTCATATATTTGTCTCTAATGTGTATGATTCCAATTTGTTTTGATATACAATACCATCATTACTATGTACAGTGGAATAAATCGTTTAACTTATATCTTAGCTAATCGTTTTAGTAAATTAGGAGATTTTAATTAATTTTTAGTGCTGCTGTCGATTGTATTTTAGATACTATACACTGATTACACAGTCATAGTGGTTTCGTTGATTATTTTTAGACTATATGTTTGATGCCAGTTTATTTAGTTAGTTAAGTCATATCAGCTATAGAATTTTCTCCAAGGCAGTTTTTGACAGAGGTATGTAGTGTAGTAGACATCAGATATAATTTTTAATATATAAATCGTAAAAGCATAGCCAAAGCATATCACTAGTGTAACGGTAAGTTATCTGTATGAAAGCATGTGATTTTATGATCATATGGGCCTATGTGTGTGCTTGTGTGTGTGCAGGTGTGTATGTGTAAGTACTACAAAATAATGTATTTCAACAGGAGATTTTTTAATGAACTGCGTTACGTTAGCTTATCTTTGTGTTTCATATCGGCAAACTATAGCTATAAACCATCCGTAATTATTATTATTCACATTTTAGTGTGAATTTTAATCTTTTATTACATGTTGTCTATCTTTCAAGATTTTGTAGACAAAAACTGAACATTTCACTGGTCTGCGTTCCATACACTGGAAAGAAGACATTGCACCTGTGATGTAGTCGTGTTTCATTCCATTAAATTATAATATTATTATTACATCTTACACTCTTACACTTTGTGTGCTTCACTCTATGCTGACTCTAACTTTTCATTGTTTTTTCTGCATCTTACAGAGATTTTAATTTAAAACTAATTTTTGATTAATTAAATTTAAAAAAATACACAAATTGTTTCTTAACCAAGAGATCTTCCTGATAGTATTCTCGGGTGGAAATATTTCCAAACATTAAACCTTCATTTAACTTTTAAATGTCAGGCAATCTGCTAAGTATAGGCCTATGTATTTATATTTATTTAGGATGTAAAGAATGTAATTAAGAAATTATATATATAACATTATTTATATTAATTATATTCGTATTACACTAGATTCGCTAGAAAAATGGTATTTGTACATATATGGAATATTAATTTGCTAAATGACTACATTTGTATATACTTGTTGATTTGTGACTACAATTGTTCTGATGTAAATGACTTCCCCTCTGTCTTACAGTTTAAACCCGTTTTACATTGTGCTTTTTTGCTCTGCTGACCACCCTATGCTGTTGATATTAGCTGCTCTCATTCTGTATTGTCCTGTGTTCTGTAATATGTTTAGAAAATAATTGTTAGTTAACTTTTACAGGTTGACAATACATAAAACGATAGTACAGAAATGATAACCTTGATAGCGTAGTGCTGTGATAATCAATGGCGGATACAGGGGGGCAAGGTGGCCGTGCCCCCTCCCCCGAAATCTTTGTGCATTCTTAAAATTTCAAGCTTTTGTCATATATTAACGAAAATTGAATTAAAAATGACGTTTGCCAGTGGTCTGTTAGGGTCCAAGGGGGGTGGCGATCATAGTCAATCAATCATTTCAGTCATTCAAAAGCTAACAAAACGTTTGCGTGATTAAAAAAGGTCGTGAAAAATCTTTCTCTCCCCCCCCCGCAAAGAATGATCTGCCCCTGATTATAGTGCGATTTATGTGATATCATGACAGTGCCACAGCGTGATGTCTTGATAACGTCTTAAACGTTAAACCCCAGTTAGTTTATAATGTGAATGCAGCAATATAAAAGGTAAAGCTGGTAAAGCTAATGTTAATGTCAGTTTTATCACTCGAAACCGATGTCAGTGACGGGCGAGCCCAGGATTTGAACCTCGCAAACACTGATCCGTTGTCGAAAATCTTACCAACATCGTCACGGGCTCCAGCCAGTGGATAATATACATGTGTATATAAACAAATAGCAGTAAATACCTAACATTGCATAGTTTTTTGATGAACTCTTTTATATTTAAATTGTTACATTTCTTACAGGAAAACTATTCTAACTTTATGCTTAGAGAAAGATAATATTACGGGACTGTTAACTCTTAGAGTAATGTAAAAAGACCTCTGTGCAATTAGAAACTGATTGCAGTTTATTACAGGTTTGTATGATCTGTTGTGCAGCGAATTAATTGATCATTTCCATTTTTTCTTAAAAATTAACTAGTATAGACTATTGTAGACTCTATTGTAATTATTTTCTGGTAATTATATATACATGTAGTATGCAGGTCTATTGACTTTATTTGATTGATTGGTTAATTCTTAAACAACAGGTACCCCATATGAGAATATGGGGTACCTGATATTTAAGAATAAACCAATCAAAGACAGTACTTGTTGCTAACGAACCCTCTAATGCACATACTGGAGGACTGCTTAGATACTGCACGTAAGGTTTGTATGTATATGTATACAGTATATATACATATATATATATATATATATATATATATATATATATATATATATATGCATGCAATAGGCCTATCTATGCTCTGCATGCAACATCATATGTATGCATGCAATAGGCCTATCTATGCTCTGCATGCAACATCATATGTATGCATGCAATAGGCCTATCTATGCTCTGCATGCAACATCATATGTATGCATGCAATAGGCCTATCTATGCTCTGTCGATATAGGTCTTAATTTTAATTTGTTGTATCTTTTATACTGCTGAAGTATTGCTCAGAATTTGTCGTCTATTGATTGTGGTTTAACATTAAATTTTGGATACACTGATCTGTGTTTTTGAATTATTAAATAATTGCTATAAATTGCTAATTTGGGTAATTTTATACTTCTCTACTTCTAAAATACCAACGTTAGCTAAGTTGTGCTTCTTACAGTCTAGTCACAGTCCATGTGTTTAAGAGTATCTTATTCAGTAGCCATAATTTTTAAATAAGTAGGCCTAAAGTCAAGTTTAGGTTATCGTCAGTTTCCTGCTTGATGTCTTGAACACTTTGCAAAACTATATAAGTAGACCAGTAGTAAATTGAACAATAGAGCTAACACGTGTTAGGCATCGCTGTAGATGCGGTACTTTTACAATAATAATCCATGTAAGCATGATGTTGCCATGACTCCATCGTCATGGCAACATCTAGCGGTATGGAATCGAAGACAAGACAATGAACAATTTTTTTTTACAAAATCGCGTTAAATGCTATAAGAATGAAACAAGTTCAAGGATGAAGAGGTGAAGATAAGGATGATGTACACAAGGTAGAATCTCAAAAATTAAAAAATGGATTTTAAATGTTTATGGAACTTATACCCAAGAGGAATTAATTAAGAATAATACTACTAATAATAATAATAAAGGTTTAACGTCCATTTCCTCATCCAGGGATGATGTCAGAGACGCCCCCAACAGCAGAATCACTATATGTAATCTACTATATGTTTGTTAGCTGGCTAAAAAATGCACCACTTCAGAGGCGTAATTAAGGGGGTGGTGGCTGCTGCTCCCAAAAGAAAATTTAAATGAAAAGGCTGCCATCCCAGCTGCCGCCCCCCCCCCCCCCCAGTCCAAAGCAAGTTGTATTGACTATCGCTGCATATGTCTTGTTTACTAACATTTAAGCTGTCACCCATACTAAATTTCTCTCTACGCCGCTGCACCACTTCAATTTATGATTAAGACTATATGTTATGATCAAAACTTCTATATATGTAAACCCCTGTAGGCTGCAACCTGTACGTCAAATTTCCATCTGGAATCTTTATTGTGCTGACTATTTTCCTGAGTTACGGTACTACAAAATTTCGAAGTCAATCATGAATTATAATAAAGTTTTCCTGATATTCAAGTAATTGGCAACTATAAATATTTTCGTATTTTATTTATATGATGACATATATAGCCAACTGTTATATTTATAAAAATGTAAAATTAGAGATTACCTTTTTATTTTAGTTTTAAAGATGCAATTTTTCGCCATTTATAAAATATTCTATGTACACATCTGGCACGCCTTTTCATTCATAACGTCTCCTAGTACTATAAATAACTGTCACGTGGTTGGTTTGCCCCGCCTACTATTGCAGCAAGATATTGATCTGGATAGAAACAGAAAAGTTTGCATAAATTTGTAGCTTCATTCTACAAAATTCTATTAGTGAAACAGAATTATACATTTGTTTTAAAAATCATATGATTTTAAAATTTCGAATCCTAAGTTTTCCCATTTTTACTTGACCTATAGTTTTCTAAAGTAGCTATTGGCACATTGCCAAGCTCTTTGATTGACCTACTTTTAAATTGCCAAATACCATGTTTTGCGTAATTGGATGAATTTACGGAAGATTAATAGTTGTTTACTATGTTACATATTACCAAATTTTACTATTTGATCGATACTAAAGTTATTATAAAATTAAAATAAGACAATATACTATATGTAGGCCTTCCAGCTAAACTAAAGTAAACAAAACATGCTACCTTGCTGCGCAAGCTCTTTGTTCTCTGACGAATGAAATCCCTCGCTTTGGTCATATGCAGTTGATTGACAGCAGCAGCTTAGCTTTTTGTAGGCCATTTAAATGTTGTGTAGATTCTACCGGTCACACAAATGTAACTATAATCTTTAAAATATTTGCTAGAATACAGCAAAAATTTATGTGTAACATTTTCATTAGACATTTATGTGATTTCAGAGACTCTATAGATGAAAAGTGTGAAAAGTGTGTTATATTTTGAGCTAGAATTAGCGATTTTCTCCAGCTGAGGTTGTAAAAAGAAGAGAACGAACGTTGACAAAGTGCCAAACCAAGAAGCTGCGGAGACAAACGAAAGCAAACAAACAGAGACACTGAAAAGTGTTGGTAGTGCAGAAAAACAAAAAAGTAAATTTTCTTTTTGTGTGAAAATTATCAATAAATTTCCGGAAATCTCCAAAAATCGAACAATGTCAGGGAACCTCTGTCAGAAACCTCCAGTTCGCAAACAGCCGGCTTCTCCACCGATTGGAAATCGGCTCGGAGGTGCCGCGGCTTCTCTAGGCCCCCTTCGATCGGCGCCATCGTCGCGATCAGTTGGAGGAAGACCATCTCCTTCGACTCCCCAACTGATCAAGAAGACTTGGAGGCTATCGCCTGTCCTCAGTCGACCTTGGTGTATAGATTCCAATCTGCTGAAGGAAAGTGGCTCTGGTAAGTTTTTAAATGTAATTTTTAATATTTTGCATAATTATGCAAAATGTTCCTTTGGTATTTTTTAATTCTTTGAGTAGTAGTTGTTTATACAGTCAGAAAAATGCATTTATCTGCTTTTCGATGGCTATCCATAATGTGACCTACTTATATATTTTAAAGTTACAAAGTATCAATTATATTTATTACTTGTGTTACAAGTTTTCATGGCTTCCTGATCCAGTATTGCAAATTAAGTTAATTATACAAAAATGATCATTCATGATGATTTCTATCACTGCTAATGGCACAGCTAGTTTAATAAACACTTACCAATTTACCAGTCTTGCCCTAGATTTGAGATACAACTGTATAGTTCCCTTCTGATTCACATTTTGCCTCGAACTGGTGTCGTATACTAGATTGTCACCATTTTTAATCAATTTTATCTTCTGCTCATTGAAGTGGCGTTTTAGCTTCATATTGCCTAAAGTAATCTGATCTCGATGAAGTCTAATTCTCTAAATTAATGCCTGGCTGTAACGATCAACTGTTTGAGTGTGCTGAGTTTCATTATTTACAGTATACCTAGGTTATATTAAATGTAGTAGTTTCAAATGCTTATTTGGAGTTTTAAAGTTCCATCGTCTTCTTAGCTTATGTCGCACTCGTTCAACTATTGTTTAAACATTAACTGTTGACTGTGTTGCGAGTTGCAGTCGAAACAAGTATAGTCAAGATTCTTTAAATTTTCTGTGAAATTCGGCCAACTGGTTGATTCTATTCTGCTGACAATATTCATGCTTGTAAAATGAAATATTTCGGCTGAGCACGTCCTGAGATATGTACGCTGAATATACGCTCACGTTGAGTGGATTGGGCGTTGACTGATCTGGGCTTTAAACCCAGGCCACTTAAGTGAACACTGTAACTGTTATACCATATCCCTCCCACTTCAGTTGTATCGTAAAACTTGGAGTACAGTGGCGGATCCAGGGGGGGCCCAGGCCCCCCTTAGGCCCGACGATAAAAAATTTTAAACTATATTTTCATTGTTTCTATGCAATTTCTAGGTGTAAATATGCTTTAAGGGTGTTAGGGGGTTAGGGGGGGAGGTACAAGAGGGAACTCGAACAGTCCGACTACCTGGAATTTTTTCAAATATGGGCCCAACTAAGGGCCATATAGCGGAAGGGAGGGCCCGAAAAACGTTGACCGTTTCACTAGCTCTCAATTTTCACTTTAGCCACTGTAGGCCTTTAAGAGGAAAAGGGTGTAAATAAAAAATGTGAACTCTCTCCCGGGACAGTGGTGCAAACCGCCTTGGCTGCGATCGAGGGGCTTAAGCCTCCCCATCTTCCGCCAAAATTAGGTCACTTTTGCAATTGGTCCAGATCCGCTGAGTTTCTTCAGAGCCTCAGAGATGAAAAAAATTAACCTACCTTTTTCCTAAACAAATGTTGCATTTTAGATTTTCCTCTCACTTTGGTACGGGTATGAGGGGGGGGGGTTAAGATACGGGGATATACTCACTCTATGAGCCGAGCGCAGTATGCTCAGAGGCTCTTTGTTTAGAGGCTATTGACTCTGGCCGACTCTCTTGTTTAGAGGCTGATTGACATTGCCGACTCTCTTGTTTAGAGGCTGATTGATTCTTGCCGACTCTCTTGTTTAGAAGCTGATTGATTCTTGCCGACTCTCTTGTTTAGAGGCTGATTGACATTGCCGACTCTCTTGTTTAGAGGCTGAGTGATTCTTGCTGACTCTCTTATATTGAGGCTTTAACAAACTAATACGTTGACTGAGTTAATTCAGTCTACGAGTTTACATTACTGACTGCATCTGAGCAGTTTTTGTTAAAATTAGAATTTAAATATATGGTCACAGGGCAGCCGTGAGGATTACTATAAGTTTTATAATTTATTCATTTTATAAAATTCTGTTTTAGCATGTAGCTCATTAATTGAAATCAATTTTTATGAAAGTCCCTGATGTTACACACTTTCTAGTTCAGCTATGTTGTCAAAGATGACCAAGTGCTTTTGCATTCTCTTTTGATTACAGTTAGATCTACTGTAGCGTAATCTCTTTAGTTACACTGATGTAAATTTATATTTTAGCATTTTTAGTATAAATAATTACCAAACTAAGGTGTTGTTGTTGTTGCAGGTTGTAGGTAGGGTGTTGATGTTGTTGTAGATTGTAGATAGGGTGTTGTCGTTGTAGGTTGCAGGTAGGGTGTTGTTGTTGTTGTAGGCTGTAAATAAAGAATACTGTTGTTGTTGTAGGTTGCAGGTAGGGTGTTGTTGTTGTTGTAGGTTGTAAATAAAGAATATTGTTGTTGTTGTAGGTTGAGGTATATAGGCTGTTGTTGTTGTAGGTTATAGATAGGATGTTGTTGCTGTTGTATATTGTAGTTAGGGTGTTGTTGTTGTAGGTTGTAGATGGAATGTTGTTGTTGTTGTTGTAGGTAGGGTGTGGTTGCAGGTTGTAGGCTAGGTGTTGTTGTTGTTGTAGGTAGGTTGTTGTTGTTGTTGTTGTTGTAGGCTATGTGTTGTTGTTGTTGTAGGCAGGAAGCTGGTGAATGACTTTAAGATTAAGATTAATGGTATAATAAAAAAGTGTCATTTAATTTTGCCCCTATTCATGCTCTATGCTTAATTTTACTAGTTTAATCAACAGCTGGTCTAATATTAATTCCTTTTCTTTGATATTGTTTGATATTTATAAGTGACGTTATTCTAAGAATTATCTAAAATTTCTAGAATTTATAATATACTGTCTGGGGTTAAGTTCTAAAGTAATTTGTAGAATGGGCAAATCAAGGTTTGTGTGTTATAGAGCTGACCAAGGTATATGATGATTAAATCAATGAAGAATTTTAAATTCTACGGTGAGAAGCCTTCATTTAGGTTTGTTAACGAATAAAACTTGGCCATTTAGTAAAGGATGAAAATTTCTTTATTTAAAAATATTTAAAGTAAACTTTTAAAAGGAAAGCAATCTTGCTTGGCATACAGAGCCGTACATGAGAAGATAGAGAGATAGATAGATAGAGAGAGAGAGAGAGAGACAGAGAGACAGAGAGAGAGAGAGAGAGATAATGGGAGAGAGAAAGGAGAGAGAAAGGCATGAAGGTATGTTAATTTTTGTGTGAATTTTTTACAAGATATTAAAAACTTTGCAATTAGTTATGGCTGCATTTAATTATGTCGTTAAACTGATCTAATTTCCGTTAATTAGTAGTGTATAATCAAGCATTATTTTCAATACGGCTCTCCCTATATAGCATGATAGCAATAGTATGCAGCTGAAGCCAGTATTTAGACATTGAATTCTAGCGCAAGAATTTATTCAGGTGAAGGCCGGATAGGCGATACTTGAAAGCCATTCGTTCTGCTACTTCAACTATTTGCTACAATTACTACTGCAAATTGATATGTTTATCAGATTGTACTGTATACTACTGTATACTACTGACATGGCAAATGACAGGTTCAAGTAAAGAGGTGCATTGGGTGTGTACAATTAGCAATGCGTATGTCGTAACGTAAACACGCATTATAGTGAAATGATCGACTATGTTAATATCTATCACTTTTAATACCACATATTAAAACCGTTACGCAATTTAGTTCTTTTTCCATATAACCAGTCCAGTGAATGTCCGAGAATTTACTCTCAGATCAGCACTTCTGGGATTCGAACCCACAAGAGTTCAAATCACCTCGGGATCTGTCATTTAAAACTTCATGACGTTACCCTACGCTTTTGAGACATTCAATAAAGTGTTTGTCTGAATTTACCCTTTTAGGTCCTCAAGGGTCAACGTCAGACAGGCATTATACGTGTGATTAAGTGTACACCGATTAGCGTGTATGTGTACAGTACTGTACACCCATTTATGCAGCTGTATGGTTAACGCTATACTGTAATTGTATGCTTTATGCAACTGAAAGTAATCAATTACTTATGCTTATGTGTACCATTTACATAGCCTGTAGAACTTATGTATTACGTTTGTACCACAAACATATAATATTGGCATATTGGCTGTAAGGAATATTTTATGACTTGTGAAGTGTTATATTTTTAACAGATCACATTTAACCGTGAATATTTGTGCAGTGTTTAATTATAATTATGGGTATATACGTAGAATTACTCCTGTAACCCTATATGCTATAGGCACTTTTAAATCTTCTGAGTATCTCTGACAGAGACTCTTTGTTAACGTTTCAGTTAGCAACTGTAATTTCGTTAAAGTAAATTTCTAATATGCCATATATTGAATTAATAGTAGATCTGTATTTGGATAGACAGCTAATGGGATTTGACTCAAGTTAGAACTTGCTATGCTTGATAAGAGTAATGCAGCTACTTTCCTACTTATACTCTGTTACCATGTTGTGTATAACCATGCTCATCAGGGAATGTTTTGTTGAATATTTTTTTAAAATATACAAAATCATCTCTCGAGTTGTACGGTAGAAAGTCCATTCTGGTTAATACTCGTGATGCTCCAGAACGGCATTTGGCATTTAATATACGCAGTCGATGGCTTGAGTTTAGAGCGTTGGTATGTTGAATCAACATGTTATTAATTCTCGTTATTGGCTGCCTTATGACCGTGTCAGTTTCTCCAGTGCTCCGTTGGATAGCAGATCTTAGACAAAAAGGCTCGTACTCATTAAAGAGGAGAATTAGTAAATTGCAACATTTCGACTGACTCGGCCAGCTTTACCTTTTTTACTTCAAAGAAGCTTTGATTTCGCTACAAATTTACAGTTGGTAATGATTCTCTAAATCTCTTATCACTAGCAAACTGTATAATAATATTAATAATTAATAATTATTTGATATTAATAATTTTCTGGTCCTGTGAGTGAGGAGGGAGGACCATGCTGGATGGGATGAAGAGAACGTCCTCGATCAATCCTCCACTGACAGCCTAAAATCCCTCCACTGACAGCCTAAAATCCCTAACAAGCTTGAACTCACAGAGCTTAGTTCCACCCTCCACTGACAGCCTAAAATCCCTTCACTGACTGCCTAAAATCTCTCCACTGACAGCCTAAAATCTCTCCACTGACAGCCTAAAATCCCTCCACTGACAGCCTAAAATCCCTCCACTGACAGCCTAAAATCCCTAACAAGCTTGAACTCGCAGAGCTTAGATCCACCCTCCACTGACAGCCTAAAATCCCTCCACTGACTGCCTAAAATCCCTCCACTGACTGCCTAAAATCCCTCCACTGACAGCCTAAAATCCCTCCACTGACTGCCTAAAATCCCTCCACTGACAGCCTAAAATCTCTCCACTGACAGCCTAAAATCCCTCCACTGACAGCCTAAAATCCCTCCACTGACAGCCTAAAATCCCTCCACTGACTGCCTAAAATCTCTCCATTGACAGCCTAAAATCTCTCCACTGACAGCCTAAAATCCCTCCACTGACAGCCTAAAATCCCTCCACTGACAGCCTAAAATCCCTCCACTGACAGCCTAAAATTCCTTCACTGACTGCCTAATTCCTAACAAGCTTCACCTCACAGAGGCTTTTTGTGATAATTTCTTCATGATCATTTGTTTAGTTTCTTCATGATCATTTGTTTAGTTTCTTCTTGATCATTTGTTTAGTTTCTTCATGATCATTTGTTTAGTTTCTTCTTGATCATTTGTTTAGTTTCTTCTTGATCATTTGTTTAGTTTCTTCTTGATCATTTGTTTAATTTCTTCTTGATCATTTGTTTAGTTTCTGTTTTAGCCACTGGCTATCCAGTGGCGATGTCGGTATATTCGATCGCGGATCAGTATGTGCGGGATTCAAATCCTGGACTCGCCGTCACTGATATCGCTTTCGAGTGAGGAAACTGACGTTTAGCTTTTTTTCTAATTAAGTACGCTGTATTTGCCGTTTATTATGACATGATAAGCAAATAGAAAGGTTGAATCGTAAAAGAAAACTGGCATCTAATATAAACTACATATTTATAAATGAGTTGATGTGCGCTGATCGTGAGCTGATGTGCAAATTAAATTCTGACAAATGTTATGTTTTATGAACTTTTTCACTGCATTTAGATTCGTAAACAATTAAATGCGCATATATGAAGAAGGCGGGACTTTTTTAGTGTAAGTAGATCACATTTACAAGGAAGCGTTGCAGATTAGTACCGAGTTCTGAATGATAAATCATGATCCTAACCGCTTGGAATATTTTACAAGCCGCAAGTAAGTCACTCCGGCCCAAGCTGCAGCTACACATGCAGTCTTAAATCAATCCCCGCTGCCGTGCTAATGTGAAATGCAAATGTGTTGCCTCAACCAGTTCATTGATTGAAACATTATTTATATTCTCCAGCACATGCCTGTACGCTATATTTTCTTTTTTTGTTTAATGGTTCAAGGTGAACATTAATTCATATCGAAATGTTATTTATATTCGTGAATATACTGTGAATTTTATATCAAAATCGATTTAAGTTCTTTTTTAGTTCAAGGTTACCATTAATTTATTTCGAAACACTGTTCTTCAGAACATTCATTTGAATTTTTGTTATTGATTTATTTTTGCAGTTCAAGGTAACCATTAATTATGATTTTTTTGTAGATCTATGCAGTTTTGTCTCGGAATCAAACTCCTTGTGGAATGGAATAATATTATATTTAATAACATATGCTCAGGTAGAATTAATAACTGTTTATTTTGGATTCACTCCTTATAGTTGTAGAATGTAATATTTTTTACGTTTAATTATTCAGTTTAATTATCAAATGGTTGTCCATATTGGAGTAGTTGTCCATATTGGAGTGGATGTCGTTTGAAATCAGCAGAATTTCTCAACCAAGACTCAGTTGAATGGTTTGGCGTCCCTGACATCATCCTTGTATGAGGAAACGGACGTTAAACCTTTATAATAATAATAATAATAATAATTATTATTATTATTATTACTATTATTATTATTATTACTATTATTATTATTTGTCCACATGGTGACATATTAAGTGGTTATATACTATTCTTATTATTGTTATTATTATTAATATTATTAATTTTATATATTTATTTATTTATTTTTATTTTTATTATTATTAGTAGTGTTTATCAAGTACCATCTATACTGTATGGACGATATTTTGTCGAGATATTTTTGTTCACTTCAGGATGCAGAACTTGATTGTGTAGGTGTATTGTATATGGTTTACTCTTAGATTTATGTCTGAATGACCATTAAGACTTCATGTTTGCGGGTGTTGTTGCTGTAGGAGTATTGTTTATACTAGATGAGTCCATGCTGCCTACACGTGTAGGCGCCCGCCTAATGGCGCAGCTGAGACAAAATCTTAGAGAGCATTTAATTATTTTGAGTATGAATCTATACAGAGGGATGACACAGACACATTTGGTGCGATGAATGGCCGAAATAAATGCAAGAAATATTTTACTGGTGCTTGAATGGATTTAATTTATCCTTTGATAGACTTAAATCGAGATCAGGTTGAATTTCACTGTGTTAAATTTAGGGCTGAATTGAAGATATTGTAATGTTAAGTAGTAAGTACGTACAAATCATTACATCCTATATCAGCCTGTGACATTGAACTGCTTTTGATGTTCAATCTCCTCTTGGAACGTTCCGAACAGATTCGGATTAGGTAACAGACATAAAGTATCTTCTGAATTGCGCTTATTAATCGGTTTAACATTTATCTCGACGTCTGGATGTGTTGAGGGGGATCAAATGCCCCTCGGCCAGTTTCTCTGGGCGAGGGGGCTTATTATAGCTCTTACGTTGTGTTAGGTTATAATTGTTATCTCACTTTCTCTCTTACTTGTCAATTTTCACTCTCTCTCTCTCTCTCTCTCTCTCTCTCTCTCTCTCGTAGTTTCCTTTATCTTTCTCTCCAGTTGTCTTATTTTCGCCGCGGTTTTTGCATCGGTGGCAAGATACGAAGCTATATTTGAGTCATTTACTTGACTCTTGCTTGTGAGCTGTGCAATGGATAGAAAGCTGTTGCTAACATTCAAATCATCTCTCGAAGGAAAACCTTTCATGGGTAGCACTGTTGTGTTTAGTCCACTGCCAATGACTAATTTTTTAATTAAGATAGGGCTAAACGATGCGCAAATACTTCTACACTGACTGAGATCGATGTTGTCTTGTATAAAACGCATTTATGCACTTCAACATCCTCCATTCAGAAGTTGAGTGCATGCTAATCTGATACTGATATTTTTGTATTTCTGCTCGTCGAGAGTTTGCCGCTAGTCTTCTGTGTTTATCAAGCGTTCAAACAAATTACAAGACACGGCGCATCGGTCGATCATCTGCCTTGTAGGCGGAAGGCTTAGGGTTCAATGCTCTCTGCCTTGTCATCGCTTTGTGGACTTATAATAATATAATATATTATATAATAATATAATATATTATATAATAGTATAATATATTATATAATAATATAATATATTAATAGAAAAAATATAATATATTAATAGAAAAAATATAATAAAATGTGAATGTTCTAGATAGTAGACATTTTATGCAGTTTAATAGTAATACAGATATGAGCGAGTGTGTGTAGATTAAAAGTTCCAGTGTATATGACGGAGAGTTCACAATATTGTACAAGTTTGACATGATTCAACGTGTAAATATCATTCCTTGTTTGATGAAACATATTGTATCGATATATCGTTATAGTTAACAACTTTAACTACAGCACATAGGCCTATCACAATAGATCCGTTTACAATTGAACTTTTTGTATTTAAACTGTTATAAACGAATGTGCTGAGGAATATATATATATATATATATATATATATATATATATATATATATATATATATATATATATATATATATATATATACCAGGAATATATCGTTGAGGAGTGCCCTCTAACCTGCCTACCGGGTGGACTGTCTACGCTAAGTTGCCTTTCAAGTGAAGCAACTATCAGGACTAACTCATACGCTAAATAAATAAATAATAATGAAATTTTGCATTATTTTTATTATGAGCTTTCGGCAGACTGATCCAGCGAGTAGGTGGGAATTCATTCCTTCGTCGAGGGCGGAGGCCTGTATGGTTGCGAGAGGTGTGGTGGATTTTATTACAATAAAAATAATAATAAACGTGCATGTTTATATTGAAGCTGCCGTGGTTTTTTGCTAATGAACTGAATGCACGTACTCATGCTGGAGCTGTTATGTGGTTGATGGGAGTCCTATCGTATCAGTTCTCCGGTCTCTTGTGCAGCGATTGTTGTTATCCATGTGGAATGCTTGGCACGTTAAACCGGGTCATGATACAATTCCGTGTACCAGCGGTTCCTATATCCGGCTGGACTGACTCCTGCTGCCACGTCATAAATCCTGGTTCCGTGTATTCCCTGATGATTGCTGGCGTTGATACTCAGGTTGGACTTTGTGTCTTCCTGCTTTTAGATTGGGACGTTAAATATTTATCATCTGCATATTCGATTATACATTGATGATTTTAGGATATTTAAGAATATTTAGGCCAGTCCAAGACGACATTTGTTTTTAAAATGCTGCTAACGTGGATGATAATAAGAAAACCAGAAACCACCCCAGTAGTAAGAGGGATTTTTGTAAAAAATGAAGAAATTTAACTGTAGAGAAATTGATTGGATGTATTGATCTGTAAAGAGAGAGAGAGAGTCTTCTATGATTTTTGCTTGACCTGACATTTGCACTTCAGTCAGTGGATAGATAGATTGTATTTCGTTGTGGTGGATTAAGATGCTATTTTAAGCCTAAGTTTGGCATGTAAAATTTTTTCTTTTCCATTATTTAATACGAATATATAAATGTCTTGATCGAAATACTCTGAACGACGATTCAGTTAGGATTGGGACACAAGACCTCGTACCTATCAAGCTAGCTCGTTGCCAATATAGTCGTTCTTGTGATTTACATTTTGTACTTCCTATGTTATTATATTGCGATGTAGCAGTTTTTACAATTTGGTAGGGCTAAAAAAGCTAATTTTAACATCAGTTTCCTCATTCGAAAGCGATGTCAGTAACGGGCGAGCCCAGGATTTGAACCCCGCACATACTGATCCGAGATCGAATAGCTAACTGACAACGCCACTGGCTCCAGCCAGATGTTCTTAACTACTGAAAGTCAGGAAGCATGATAAAGAATTTCAGTTGATGCATTCCCATTGTGGCTTGACCCGTCTTTATAAGATCTACGGATGTGTTAGAAGCCGAAGTGAAAGCCACAACGAGCCGAGAAGTAATGATCATCACATGGGCTGATATCTCTCTGCACTTCGCTCAGAAAATAGTTGTCAAAAAGCTTCTCTCATCGTTACTGCCGGTTCTATAATCACTCAGCTTTCATCAACATCAGCAAACATTCCTCTAAATATTCTAGTTCCTTTGTGCAAACCAAATTGATGCTAACATTAGCTGAAGATATCATGAAGTGGGTGTTTCATCGGTTGTGCATAGTGGCGGGCTTGACTACACTTCATTGTATAGAGCCCTACAGTGACTTTAGAAAGGGGCGCCATATGAAAAGAACTTATCTGGCAATATGAATCTAGAAAAGATGGAATCTAGAGGACTCAATTCAACCAGCAATCGACTCTAAATTATGAGATCTACGTTTTTAACTTTGGTCCACAATAGTGGGCAATTATAGTTCTTTCAATAGAGAGTCATGGAGGGTCAGTGCAGCTGTTCTCCTAAAAGTGTTTATCACAATTGTTTGTCTAAAACTGTGTGCTTGAAAGAAGGAACATCGAGATGTGCTTGAGAAGAGGTAAAGCTGGTAAAGCTAAGGTTAACGTCAGTTTCCTCACTCGAAAGCGGTGTCAGTGACGGGCCAGCCCAGGATTTGAACCCCGCACATACTGATCCGCGGTCGAGTATCTTACTGACTTCGCCACTGACTCCAGCCGTACGGCTAGTACTTCTATATGGATAACAGCACTTAGCGTTTACGGTAATTGTTTGCCTAGAACAAACTTGTATGATGTGCGTGAAAGGAGTTATTGTAAGTACTGTAATATAGATACGTATTGTGTACGTATTGTGTACATTACTTGTTTGTCTAGAACAATGTGTGTGAAAGGAGGTACAGCAAGTACTGTTATGTAGATAACAGTATAACTATGCTAATTTGCTTGGGCGGTAATTATATACATAAATATAATTATAATTATTATGATCCATATCAATATATTACTATTATTGCTTAGTGTTTGTATTGCATTTATAATCCATATTTAAGTTAATAGTATTAAACAAAATACTATATGTATATATTATTTTTATGACTGTTCATGTAGATTGCTTTTAGAGAGTTCGTTTAGTTCATCCACAATCACTTTAGTTTCTGTTGTTCTGTTATATGGACCTGTAGAAGTGTCTGAAATAAACTAGTTTGATTTGATTTGATTTGAGTATATACTGTTTACAGTACTTACTTATTGGTTAGAAAATAATCTGTGGTAGCTTATGAAATCTAAATACTAGTTTAAAGTGTGTTTCTGAAAAGTATCATTATCGCAAATGATAGTACTTGAAACGGTTTTTAAAAATTCGAATCCTTACGGTCTGCTTATCAGATCAGCGTGCTACTGACTTTGCCCATTCATCAGGCGCATTCTGAACTCTCATAGATTCCCAGCATTGATCGGTTATTTATCACTAGCATTAACCGACCTGTAGTTCTCGGGTTTGCAGGTCAACTGAATGCAAACTAGCGTGTCAGTGAATCAGTGCGCCGATAGATAAGCGATTAGAATTCGGTTGTTTTTTAGCCTCGCTGTTTTATCACTGTTCAGCTGTATCTCAATCAATACCTGACATACCTGTCTTCATCTGTCACAGTTGAGTAAGCCATGGTTTAGGCTGCAGGTCTGCTCATGTAATTAATTATTTGCATTAATTGAGTTTAGCTGAGATTTTTCTGAATATTTTAGTGTGCGAATAATTCGTTAGAGTTGACTGAATTCATTAATTAATAGTTGAAGGTTAGCTTTGTGGCGATATGATGAAGAGTAAATTAAATCTCTTAAAATTAAGTTAAAAAGTAAAGGAGTGTTACTTGTCATTTGTATTGTTTTATTCGATCTGTTTGTTTTTCTGCCTCTGTCTATCTGACTTTGCCTCTCAATTTTCCTTCTAATAGCTTAGCTATCTAACTGTAAGACCATTAATCTAAATGTAAGGTATCCAACTAGCCGTTAAACGGTTTATCTATCTGCAAAACTATGTCTCTAGTTGTATGACTAAATTGACTGTCTATCTAGCTGTATAACTATCTTTTCTCACTAATTTGGAAATAAGGCAATTCTGGTTGTGGGTTCTTGTCCCCGGTTTTTTAATTTTAACTTAAACTTGGAGAATAAAGTTCTAAAATGACTGAATTTGGGGCGCATATTCATATTTATGTCCTCCTCCGCACCTCTCTCTCTCCTTCATGTCTGTACCACTGGCTTAAGTGTGTATGTAAATACCATTACTGAATTCGTTATAATTGGCTTCTGCTGAATCGATGATTTGTAATGGATGAGAGAACCTGTTTCTCATCTCTTCAGTCTCTCATTTATACTTCTCTCTCTTTGAATCTCTGCTTCAATAACCTACTTCACATCTCTTCTATTTGTCCTTTATACTTCTCTCTCCTTGAATTACTGTATCAGTAACATACTTCACATCTCTTCAGTTTCTCCTTTCTACTTCTCTGACTTTGAATTTCTGCATCAGTAACCTACTTCACCTCTCTTCAATTTCTCCTTTATACTTCTCTCTCTTTGAATCTCTGCTTCAGTAACCTTTTTCGCATCTCTTCAATTTCTCCTTTATACTTCTCTCTCTTTGAATCTCTGCTTCAGTAACCTACTTCACATCTCTACAATTTCTCCTTTATACTTCTCTCTCCGTGGGTGTCTGTTCAGTAATTTTGTAATGCCGGGCTGTATCGCGCAGCTTTTTGTCTTATTTTCGTATCAATTATTTAATCCTTTTAGATTTTCTCTATACATTTGTATATTTGTCTTTTTTCTACCTCTTAATTAAGTAGAGTATCGTACTGCACTAGTAATTAAGTAGAGTATCGTACGTGCACATTACTGCACTAATCAACTAGTGCGGGTTAGAAAAAAGTATACTACAATGCAATGATCTATTGATTTAATGAGTTGTAAGGCACGAATGTACCGGCTTCAACATTTTTTCTCGCTCTAATTCGGTTGTTCTAATTTCTCCTTGTCTTCGTATTTCTCTCTCTCTCTCTCTGTCTTTCTTTGTTTGTTTCACTCCTTTCTTTTATTTTTTCTCTGTCTCTGTTTTTCTCGCTTCCTTTCTCTCTTTCTCTCTCTCTCTCTCTCTCTCTCTCTGTCTCTCTCTCTCTCTCTCTGTCTATCTATCTCTCTATCTCTGTCACTCTGTCTCTCTCCTTCTCTCTGTCTCTGTCTCTTTCTGTCTCTCTCTCTCTCTCTCACTCTCTCTCACTCTCTCTCTCTCTCTCTCTCTATCTCACTCTGTCTCTCTCTCACTCTCTCTCTCTCTGTCTCTCTTTCTCTCTCTCTCTCTGTCTCTCTCTCGCCTCTGTTCTCGTAGTGATAAGAAGCTAATCGGTACTGAGACGTGCAACTGATAGCTCTCAGCCTCTCACTGTGATGCCCGACCACCAGGTGATCCAAGTGTGGCTTCCCCCTTCAATTTCAACCTCCTCTAAATTCTCTCCATGGTCTCATTGACACAGAACTCTGTTCTGATTCTAGCTCTTTCCTAAACAAGG
Source organism: Enchytraeus crypticus (assembly GCA_905160935.1). Classification (NCBI taxonomy): domain Eukaryota; kingdom Metazoa; phylum Annelida; class Clitellata; order Enchytraeida; family Enchytraeidae; genus Enchytraeus; species Enchytraeus crypticus. The sequence goes on along the minus strand of CAJHZI010000548.1, from coordinate 2,006,062 downwards.
CTTTCTTTTATATTGGCTGGAGCCAATGGCGAAGTCGGTAAGATACTCGACCTCGGATCTGTAGGTGCAGAGTTCAAATCCTGGACTCACTCGTCACTGACATCGCTTTCGAGTGAGGAAACTAACGTTAACCTTAGCTTTACCAGATTTTATATGTAGATAAGCTGTAACGCCAATGTTAGCGTCAGTTTCATCTCTCTAAAGCGATATCAGGGACGGGCGAGCACAGAGACATTGAGAACCTCTGAGACATTTCCATTAATATTTCGTGAATATGTTCGAAACATATTCACTTTAAATCGATAGAATTTACTAACTATAATTAAGACTGGTCTGCATGGGTCTTTTTGAATTTGAAAGACCAGATTGAAACTTTAGACGATTGTTGAAGTGGAGTCGCCCCCTCGAATATATGAACCTACCCTCTCCCCTATCCGCCCATCAAATCTTATATCACGCCAGTCTATAAGCTGAACAAAACAATTTCCTTCCTCTTCCTAGAAAATGTGTTGGTTTAGTTTGTGAAATTTCACGTGGCCATTATAAAGCATCGTCTGTAGTGAGCTTCTAAATTATCATGATGTGAGATTACCCTTGAGTTGCTAAAACGTTGCAAATAAACAATTCGTAATGTGTGTATATTTCGGGTTCTCACCTATTAAATTTTCTGTGATAATAATCAGTAATCGGTGATAAGAAAAATCAGTGCTAAGAAATTGTCAATGATTATTTATTGGTGTAACCCTAATGTGGTGATGAAGTGTTATATTTTGTTATAAGAAACATCTGATTTCAGTAGCTAGGTACTTAATTGATTGTTTGTGGTAATATTATTTTGGAAAACCTCCAACATAAAAATCTAATAAAATCTTTCAACTCTTCTTGACATTGAACTAGTTTAATATGATAGATACAAATATTGATATGTATAGATAAAGGATAAATAAATGGACCGATATAATAACAAATAGATACATAGAATATATAAACATAAACAGAATATTAAAAAATAAATAAATAAATAAATAGAATATATAAATAGATAAATACAAAAAATAATTAGAATAGATAATGGGATAAATGGAATGCATAGATAAATGACTTAGTTACGATCGATCACTGTGAAGAAAAAGTGTAGAAATAAGTCTGGAATAGAGGTGATTGAGTGGCAGAGTAGAGGCAATGAAATAGAACAAAATTGAAAGATTCTGGAAAAGAGCTAATGAATTTCTGACAAAATATTATTATATGCTCTCTCTCTCTCTCTCTCTCTCTCTCTCTCTCTCTCTCTCTCTCTCTCTCTATATATATATATATATATATATATATATATATATATATATATATATATATTATATATATATATATATATATAATCATAACAAATGATATCATAACAATATATAGTAACAATAAATGTAATAGTAAGATATATTATTTTGTTTGTATATTTACTTCTATGACATCGTTCATGTTACAGAAAAATAATTAGGAACTACTGAATTCCTTGTTCTAAAATGTATAAATATAGATTTCTTATTAAATTTCTTCTTAACTTTAGCTAATCTGAAATTGTAAAGTTCTATTCTGGGGTCTATTTTATTTAAATACATATTTCATTTTAGTCTTGAATTAGCAATGTGAAATAGAATTAGCATTAGTTTTCGGTGAAGAAATGTATGCCCACTGAAATGTTTTGTAACTTTGATACTATACTTAGCTGCTGGTGATATCTGAGACCGTCTTTATTTAGTAATTTAACTGATATTCAACTTAGTAGGGATTTGAGAGCTGTTATGCTATATAGTGACATTTGACGGGTTTGATAAATTAGTTTTTATTCGTTTACGGATGCACCACTGCCAGCTCTCTTAGCGTATATTCTGATGCTCTCTCACTTGTGTGCGCATCACATGAACTAGAAAACTTCTTTGCACGTTATTGTGATCGCTTTCGTTCTCTCTCTCTCTCACTTAGTGCACTGCCTAGAGGCAGGTCCATTGTATGTAACGCCTCCACTTTTCTCTGTCTTCCGCTTTCCTCTTCATTTTCACATATGAGTGGGTCTTTAACAGTGTTATTTTCGTTGACTAAAACTAAAACTAAGACTAGAAAGAATTAGTCTCGTCGACGAAAACTGAAACTAAGACTAAAAAGAATTGTTAGACTATATTAAGACTAAAACTAAGAAGAATTAAAGCAGAACGACGAAAACGAGACTAGGACGAATATAATGAGACGAAAATATTTTCGTCTCAAATGTTAAATTTTAATTCTAATCAGGGCCGATAGCAGTGCACTGTATGTTTGTAATGAAATCCTTGCTATGGAGGTAAAAGTTATACTTACATTTAATTGCCATTAAAAACGCAAAATTATGGCCACATTTATTTAAGGTGACTATTAAAATATAGAAATTAAAAACTTAAAAGGTTCTTCTTAGCAATGGTTTACCCCCTCCCCTCCGAGCCCACAAGCTCCTAGCCTCATATTTATTTTAAAAGTCATAACATTTTAACATCTGCGCATAGAGAAAACGGTCCTTCAAAAATAAGTTTGGCCTCCAAGAAAACGGTTAATTGACGCCACTGCAATTACACAAGCTCTGGTCTTAGTATTGCGCTATTACTGTAACAGATTGGAAAAGCCCTTGATCAAGAACTAGTCATATTCACTGAGATATGCAAAGACTGCAATGATTTGGGTTAGCTGTTTAGTAGAGCCCTTGGCACTACTTTGGTTAAAAAATTAGTATGATAAAATGATGTAATTGATATGCTTCAATAACTTAACTAATCATTAATTTTGCCTTCTATCTGCAGTAACTATTTTTCGCTCTTGTCGCTCCGGTTAAATTCAAACGTTCATAGTTTTAGCCTTACAGTATCATAAATGTGGCTGGATTATTAAGCTCTGGCAGGAGAAATAGACCACGTAAAAACTTGCACAACAGGGTGTTTTTAAAACTGAATCAAAATGTTGCGGTTTGGTAGATTAGAAGCTGAAACATTTGTTGTTAGTGTGTGTGTTAAGATTATTGTGTACTTGTACAGTATACGATCTATCACCCGTAGTTCATAAGTGGCAGTGATTTTGTGTGTTATTTAATGTAAATTATCGCAGTTTTCAAGTTCCAAGCTTTTCAGGATTTTGAAGTTAAAAGACTAAAAAGGACTAAAGACTAAAAAGATTTTTGATGAGACGAGATAAAAACTAAGACTAAAATGAATTGAGAGACTAAAATAAGACTAAAACTACAAAGAATTTAGCTGAGAGGAGATATAAAGTAAAACTAAAAAGATTTTTAGGACTAAAATTACACTGGTCTTTTAATCATCTAAAATACCTAATCTTGGCCTGCCTCTGCCTCATTTTCCTTCTTCTACCTGCTTTCGTACATAAAATTATGTACGAAAGCAGGTATGTTTATGTCGTACATAAAAGCTTGTATGATCTCTGCAATGATCTTGAACATCCCTATGTTGTGCACGTACTGCGCACATCATGCACACGTTTTATATCTGCATGCACTGATAGCTGACACACCGGCACACATGTGAGCCCTTGTTGAGTTTAGCTAATGCACTGTTTACCTGCTCGTACGTGTGCACGCAAGAAATAGCAAGCTTGCTTCGGCTTAGCCACGTGCACCTACACTAATATATAAATTAATGTTGTACCATAAACTAGTCACGCGATGTAGCACTATAGCTGTAGTTCTCACAGCAGAATCTGACTAAATAATTTTATGGCAAATAGCATTTTTGTAAGTCGTTCGATTATACTCGTTTAGATATTCGTGGTTCAAGTTCAGATTGCTTCATTATGTAGTGGTGGATGGTGGCGAAAATGACCTTAAATTTTAAAAGATTGTTCTATCTTTCTTTGACTTAATTATAATATATCTTTCTCGTTCATGCCTATGTTAAACGCTTCATTTTTCTAACTGTGTGACTATAAATGATATCGTTTTAGGCTGGAGCCAGTGGCTAATTTTCTTAGATATGATTTAGGATCCAGCGGATCGGTGTGTGTGGGTTCAATTCCCGAGCTCGCCCTTCACTGATATCTCTTTAGAGAGTTGAAACTGAAGTCAACATTTTCTTTACAGCTTCTTATAACTGTGAAGAATTAAGGCATATAATCTACTAGGACGTTGTATGTCTATTAGGTACGATTTTGCAGATTTAGCTTTGGTTGTTTACCAACCGGTAGCGCATGATACAAGGCTAATGGAGCTTAGTTGTAGTGCTAACATTTATCAGGGGCTTTCTAATGAACTGAACTATCATCGCGCCAAAAGTGGAACCAGCGGCCTCTAGGTTATACAGCCATCGCTCTGTCCATTAGACCATGGATTGATCATTAGGAAGAATTAAGCTTTAACGCTAGTAGTGGCTAGACGGGTCTTGAAGACTGATCTCTGCATTTTGCTGCATTTTTTTTCTTTGAAAATGTTATATATACATTATATATAATGTATATATAACATTATATATATATACATATATATATATATATACATTATATATATATATATATATATATATATATTATATATAAAGCTAATTTGAATGTCAGTTTCTTCATTCGAAAGCGATTTCAGTGATAGGCGAGCCCAGGATTTGAACCCCGCACATACTATTTCGCGGTCGGTACATATATATATATATATATATATATATATATATATATATATATATATATATATATATATACATATATATCTACATGTATATATATATATATATATATACATACATAGCCTATATAAATAAAATATATAAATACATTTTACATATATATATATATATATATATATATATATATATACCGATCAGGATGTTAGACTGATGCTGGAAGTTTTGTAGAATTGAGAGTAAGTGTGATAATTTATATTATTATGGTGTGGTAATAGGACATCTGGAAAGTGTTAGTGCTTCGCTATGCTTACAGTTACTCGACCATTAATCTAATATCCACTGACCGTTTCAGATTATTTATACGTAGAGCCGGTCGAGACCACGATTAGACTGGTGTCGCTTATCGATCCCTTATCTGATGGGTCCGTGGATAACGGGCAACCGCGGTGAGCTTAATATAGCAGATATTGTATTGTTGCTTAAACAAAACTGAGTCTTCCTGTTTGTTATATTAAACTATTGTAGGAGAATCTATCTGAGGCTGGCATCACTCTCTCTCGTAGTGCACTGCCTTCTGGCAGGTCCATGGTATATAACGCTTCCAATCTTCTTTGTCTTTCGCTTTCCTCGTGACTGGCGTAGCCTTTCTATAAACTAACTTGAAGTCTTTCTGATGCCGCTTTATGGCTGTGCTCTTATTCTTGTCATTGACATCGCATTCGAGTGAGGAAACTGACGTTAACATTAGCCTTTGTTAGCTTTACGTGCGACTAAATTTCAGTTTTAATCATTAGACGCATTAAAGTATTTTAGTGACGTGTCGATTGAAGAAGATTCGTGAAGGAATTCTGTTTGGCATGTCCTATAAAGATTCTTGTATAAATAGTAGAGCATATAGGTAAAAGTCAGAGTCGAAGCCCGATATTTATTTCGGTATAGATATTGATATATGCAGCATGCGCACATTGCGCAGTGTTTGAGGAGGACAATTCGTTTACCTTGGTTTTAATTTAATTGGAGCGGTAAGAAGGACAGTAATAACTAAAAACATAATCTATAAAACTGTAAACAGCTTCATTTATAGGTCTATCTCGTGACAGATAAAATAAGTTTTTTTGTTTTACTAAAATTCTGCCTCTATGATTAATGAAATTGTCGAATTCTGTCGAATTTTCTGAGCCGCTTAGCGTGTTGAACCTCCATTAAAGCTGAGAATTGAATGAGACAAATAATTATTGTGACCTGTAGACTTTTCTTATGATAACACCCTCGAATGATGAAAGATCTAAAGAAGAGTTATTCATAACATGAAACATTACGTTTTCATGATGAACGTTTTCACGTTTTCATCAACGTTTTCATAACATGAAACATTAGTGAGAAAGTGTATGTCGAATGATTTGTCGGTTTCTTCGTCTGAAGATGATATCAGAGAAAGGTCGAACAAGGAATCTACTACTTGGCTGAGAAAGTACGCTAGCCACTAAGCTATCAGTTTTCGCCGATGTACCATGGAGCCACCTATGAACGCAGCACAGATTGATTTAGATGTTCATGATGTGATGATCTTTATGTCAAGAGAGCCCGCTGAGTGACGGGCTTCCCTGTGGAGTCCATCATATGATACTGTGGGCTCGCCATGGGCTATAACTCGATACCTTTCTGTTTATAAACTTTCTTAATTTGTGTGCCTGTGTTGGTAAGGTTTTGTTACAGGCGCCGCGTTGATGCGTTGCCTTTAAGTGAAACGTTATTTGTATTCCATCGTCTAGATAAAGACAGAGTCGAATGTGTTCGCGTACTTTTATAATTATGATTGACGGATGATAATTATATTATGGAAACACTGTGTAAATGTGTGTACTTTTCCTATTGGGTTTGGTTAGTGGTCGGCGATATGATATGGTTATCTTAAGCTAAGATTTTGTTCGGGTTTTCCTCCTTAATGAAAACATTTTCAAATAACTGAGCAATTTGAGTTCTTGCTTTATCGAAACTTTAATGAAAGACAATTTTAAATTGTAATTCTACCTTCCACTTGCCTTTCCATCTGCTTTAGTCAGGTCTTTGAAAAGAGTGCAGTTTTCGGTTGCAGTATCCTCTCATTCAAGAATATATAGAGTATCTGGGAAACAATTTATTATTTCAAATTACTTTTTGAGATATAAATGTACGTTTCCTGCTAAGCTTGTAAAAAGTGGATTTTTTTGTGTCAGTTTCCTATTAGTGGAGATCAGTGGATAGAGAACTAATAGAAGCATTAACGTATGCTAGGATATAGCAATATCTATTTTGGTATTGATCGGTATTTTCTCTTCTAGAGAGATATGGTCATTTAGTCTAAGTGATTATAGGCACTCTTTTCTTAACCATTGAGTTATTATTACTCGATATCTAATATAGTCAGTTGCATCCGTTGAAGAAATCTGCAGACGATATTACTTCATCCAGTTAATAATAACATTTTGTGTAGAGTCCGACACAGTTGAGAATTGACCCACCGTGTTTCGAAGGCCCAAAATACAGATGCTGCAAATGCGTATTCTCCTCAGCACATTTCTTTTGCAGATTGGTCTGGCTGAATTAATCTGTAGTGATGTGTGCTGTTAGGGACGTCCCTGACATCATCCCTGGATGAGGAAGCGGATGTTAAATTATTATTATTATTATTATTATTATTATTATATGAGCAAAGTGATCTGAACTTGCCTTCTGTTTTCCTGAGTGCTATTTAAATCATGCCAAGCTAAACTAGTTTACCTTTTGACTTAGTTTTCACTGTTCAAGCGCCTCTGAGTTGTTTGTAAGGCTGATGTTTGCTCTAAATAAATGTTAATTGTGTTCCTGTTTTACAGATAAGAAGTCCATACGCTACAGTCATTCCAGTAATGGGACTGGAAAGCGTTACGGCTCGTTGAAAGCTTCGGTCAGTTCGAGAGGAAAAGAAGTTAGCCAGGGTTTTGCCGATGAGAGTAGGAAAAGAGAAATGATGCTGAGATCTGGGTCGTTTGATACGATAGCTAATCGCTACCTGAGCGGAGAATGGCCTATAGGATTTCAACGTCAAACGAGTTGTCTGCCTCCGGTAGATAATAGCCCTGCTTGTGATAGCTCTGCTACAGCTGCTGCTGCTGGTAGCTTGGCTGCAGTAGCTAAAGCTGAGACAGCAGCTAATGATAGCATTGCTGCAGCAGCTAAGACTGAGGCGGGTGATAATATGGATATGGCTGCATATGAATCCAGCAGTTGTGTTAATAGGGTGCTCAGAGCTGCTGTGATTAAATCTTCAGCAGCTGGAGTGATGACTACAGCTGCTGCTGGAGCTGAAGCCTCTGATTCAGCTTCTGAAGGTGTAGCAGAAGCAGCTGAAACATTAGCTACAGCTGCTGGCGTGTATGATGCAGCAGCTGCTTCAAGGGACACTTCTGCTTCTGATGCAAGTGGAATCAATGCTGCTGGTTCAGCAGCTGTTGCAGGACCTGATCCAGTGCTTGATTTGTCATGGACGACGATGGATGAATACACTCAGTACACTCCTCTAGGAGCTCTAAGTCTTATGGAGTCCATGCTGTCTTCATCCATCTCACTCCATCCTTCCACATGTGTTCAACAAATGAGCGATAAATGGACGCAGGTAGGTCTCCATTATGTGTTAGTCATGGTGTGCATATTTATGTATGTAAACACGCATTATAGTGAAATGATCAACTATGTAGATATCTGTCTGGAACCAGTGGCGAAGTCGGTTAGATACTCGACCGCGGATCAGAATGTGCGGGGTTCAAATCCTGGGCTTGCCCGTCACTGACATCGCTTTCAAGTGAGGAAACTGACGTTAACCTAAGCTTTACCAGCTTTATCTATCACTTTTAATACCTCATGTTTAAACCGTAGGAAATTTAGTATGTTTTCCGTGTAACAAGTCTAGTGAATGTCCGAGACTTTACTCTCAGATCAGCACGGCTGAGAATCGAACCCACGAGACTTCAATTTTCTACTAAGGATCTGTCATTTAAAAATTCATGATTTTACCTTTCGCCTCCAACCACTAGGCTACTGAGCCATTTAATTCAGTTGTGTAAATGTCATCAAATTGTAAACTGTAAATAATTATTTTCTTCTCTCTGGGTTCTTTCAGGTTCTTGATACTATTGTTAATGATAGATCAGTATTTCTATTTCAGTCAGTTTTATCGATGCAGCTTAATGCCTGCCGCACATCCTACCATTGAACATAGTCTTGGCGTTTTGTATAAACTCAATTCTTGCACCTTTTTTCTATCCGTGTATCTGTCACGTTAAACTGCTCGAAGATCTCTTTTATCATCTCTCTAATTCTCACAACTACTCCACGAGTGGAGCTCGCCAGCGGTTATCCTGTATTTCGATACAGATAGCGAATACAAGTGGAATTGTATATCGTCATCGCACAGCTTGAAAACAATATGCAATTATATATGCACATGTACATACCCGTGCTGTCAGTTAATTACAGGAAACTGTGTAAGTACTCCAGTGCGCTACTCATTTGCTCTCAAGTGATCTACTAATTAAACGCCCCACTGCATAACTTGACACGTTTAAGAGCTCTTTTATATTTCCCGTAATGAAATTAATTGCCAGACCGATTGTTTTGTACTTTTCCTACAAATTGTAGAGTGCAACTTGTATTAGTCTATCATGATGATTAATTTTTCACGGATTTACTGCAGTAGATATTATTGTTGACATGGATGTTCATGTATACATGAACATCCGCAGATATTAACATCGATATTTCATAATATATGACATAGATTCGTATCTCAAACCTAGTTAAACTGGAATTCGAAGGAGGATGATGATAATTGATAATTCGTATACATGTATATAATATACATGTACAGTATGTACTAATCTGTGATTATTTATTAATATCAGTCAATCAATGAGTAAATCAATCAACAACAATTTAACGACAGGTTCATCGCCTTATGGTTATGTCATAGACGTCCATATAGATATCAATATATCACAAACCGCGTACAGTCTCTAGAAGTTCAGTAAACTTGATCCACGGTACGGAGGTAAAGAGAAGCTAAAGCTAGAGCTTAGCTTAGCGTCAGTTTCCGTTTTATCTTATCTTTAATGCTAAGCTTTAGTTATTTAAAACAACAATTGTTCTTCTTTAAACTTTTTCTGTTGTGGTCGATGACGGCAACTTTTCATTTGCTTACATGGTGCTCTTCTGGGCTGTTAGAATAATACTACTGTCAATCATCAATCAATAATCAGTCATCAATCAATCCAATAGACTAAGCTCTATCTCGTGTAGCGTATGAGGAAACTATTACACATACTATTTATACCATTGAATTGCTAAAAATAAGAATTGAAAAATAGGCTTACATGTAAGCCTATTTGTCTTATGGCTTATTTGTATTCAATTCGAATATTTCAGCGGATAGAAATTAACGTCGTATATGTATTGAGTGAGATATGTATCGCTTTCGAGTGAAGAAACTGACGTTAACATTAGCGTTACTAGCTTTATTGTGCCTATACACAATACGGTGGTGCAGGAGAAGAACTAGTTGGTCTCTAGTGGTAGGATTGTAGAACAAACTGAAATTAATTGGATTCTAGAATTCATGGTTGACCTACTTGAATAAGAACACTTCAGTAAATTCTGCTTGTCTCGGTTGTGCAATTGTCACTTAACAATCACTGACTTATTGAGTCATCATTGACTTCTGACATTTCCGTGAAGAATAAGTAAAATAGGATTTTGCTTCGTCTAATTTTTGTATTTAAAACAGAAACGCGGGCATGCAGGTAAAAACAAATTAGAATAACATAAATCAGTGCACGGGTGAAGTGTACAATATTGTTTGACGTTCGTTTCCTCTTCCTAAGTCGACAAGAGGGATGTCAGAGGGCTTCTGATTGTTGTAAACGTACCTAACCACAGAGCTATTGGGACATTCCAATGTTATTTAGATGAATGAGGGAAATAATGAAATTTCATTAGGATTATCAGGAAAGGGTTTATTTATTTTATTAATATATTATTATTATTATTTTATTTTTATTTTTATTTTAAAATATTCCCCGGTGTAAAGAACCTGGGGTTTGATAAAAACGATTCAAGCAATATGTGCTGAATCGCGGCCCGGCTACTCGAGGTCATCAAACGGCTTAAAAGAATTATTGAAGCAGACTGCATTAAATCTTTGCAAAGTCATGGAAAGCCTTTGCCAAAGATCACGGTATTTATCCAACTTCCTAGAGGCGGCATGAACAGCAGCTCCACCGGCTGTGACTGAAGTTTAGGAATTCAGGTAGGAGTTTGCCATAGTGTCAATGACCGTGACGTCCCATACGGCACATTTACCGTTGCACCAGGGCACTAAAGTCATGCTGGCCGGACGCTTGCGTCGATGGACAACCCACTTGGTTCCTTAGAGTAAGGGGGATGACTGCTCTTGAAAGTGCTCGCCATATTAAGTCATTTAAATGTGATGGCGAGACATTCTACCTGAGCTTCGTTTGCAGGAGAGGCCGTGGAGACCTAAAGCGTCGACTTCATAACCGCAGGGGCATATGTGAGGCTCGTAAGTTTTCGCCCCTAAACGGAAACTAACGGCTACTCGAATCGCCTCATTGTCTAAAAAGAGCCCACAAGAAGCAACAGGGAGAGCGTGCAGCCAATCGCTGCTTCTTTTGGTTGATACAGCTAGTAGTCGTACTCTGTCTACTGCATTGGACTGGGATTCTAACAAACTGGTATATATCCGATCCACTATAGGACGGTCCCATGATTTCTGGTTACTGACTGAGGTAGAAGGTGGAGCACTGGAGGTGAGACTTTTGGACCAAACTGACAACGCAACGTCAATGGATCTATCGGCAGAAAGGGAGCACTTATGAAGGATGGCGTCTTGCAACTGCCTCGATCCCATCGCTGATGCCAAGAAGGCTGAAGGCGCGATATGGGAAACAAGACGAATTCTAAGACCACCTTTGCTCACTGGTAAACTGGCTTGCTGCCACTGCGAATCAGACAAATCTGCGTTGATAACGGCGCACAAGCATGAGCCTCGTCATAGTCTAAAAGCCGCGGATTAGAGAAGCTCGGACTAGAGCGCAGAATTTGCATAAGTTTAGGTGCACTTAGTGAAAAGCGAAGGATTGTCAAAGCATCATGAGCGGCTAGCGACTTCAAGCGCGATGCTATATGTTTGAGAACCTCCAAGCGACTAGATAAAGCGGTGGTAGTAGCTTCTTCTCCAGAAAGTGGCGCGCCGAGTAGAGTACTATGGGATAGGCCCATTGGCACAAAGGATGACAAAACTGACTTGCCCGGAGATTTGCAAACTGATGATATGACTTCGCACTTGGTACGATTCAACTGAAGCCCAAGTTGGCCTCTGTCGATGATAGTCTGTACATCATTTGCAATCGACGACTCGCAACCACCAAGAGTAATGTCATCTAGGTATCCCACCGTGAGAGCGCTAGAGAGAGAAGAAAGGAGAGGGTGAATAGTCAAGCAAAACAGCATGGGCCCTAAGGGATCCCCTTGTTGGACTCCTTCCTGTGATTCGATGCACCAGTCTCCGAACTTCAACCACGAAGGGCTTGAGTAAGCTAGATGGCAGAAACTATACAGCTCAGGTATCGTGTGATGTATTTCGCTGAGCATTCGTGATCTACTCAAGCAATTACAAGCATTACAGAAGTCTAACTTTACCACGAAGTGTTCAGCTGGCAATGACTCAGCGTGGCAATGACTCAGCGAAACGGCGAGTAGCGTGAACAGCTGCCTCACAGCCACTTGGAGTACCAGCTCTAAGTTGAATTGGGCTCAAGTAATCGCTGAGAGCAGACACTGCATAGCGATTTGCGCACTTAGCGGCTAAACTACGCCAAGTGTAACCCACTGCAATGGGGCGAATGCCGCCAGATTTCTTATTGAGTGCAAAGAGTTTACCACCAAACAGCACCGGTTGGACCTCAGGGGGGCAAACACCACTAAGCAGGAGATTCACGAAAGAAGTCAAAGCGGTCAAAAATGTCCCAGCCGACTATCTACAAGTCACAAGCTCCAGAAGATGCTGAGGGCGAAGGCCATCAGGACCACCTGATGAGCCTGCTGGAAAGCTACGTACAGCTTTGACAACATCCTGCTCTGAGACTTGAATGGGCGGAGACCATATTATTAATATTATTATTATTATTATTATTATTATTATTATTATTATATCTAAATCTATGTCAGCAGAAAGTTAAACGTTGCGGATTGCAGCAGCGGGTGGTATTGCCCTGAATCCACAGCTTTTGGCTCCAGCAGCGCCCGTCCCCACTTCATCTGTTAGCGATCCAATTATTATTATTACCATTATTATTATTATTATTATTATTATTATTATTATTATAATGTGCAGATGGAAGCGGAGAGAGAAGACGAAGGAGAGGAAGATTTAGAGGTACAGAGGAGCTGCTGCAGATCAATCAATCAAATATCAAACCGTCGTACAGCTAGCAGGTCATCAGCTGAGCAGCTGGATGCAGCTGTAAGCAGCAGGGCAATAGCTATACCAGCGGCTGTGCGCCAGTCAGATTGTCTGTTGGTGTGCAGAGGTAGTGCTGAGGGGTTCAATAAGGTCTGTATCAATCAATCAATCTATCAGACAATCAACCAATCAGACAATCAATCAGACAATCAATCAATCAGGTCAGTATCAATCAATCAATCAGACAATCAATCAATCAGACAATCAATCAATTAATCAGACAATCAATCAATTAATTTGTCAATCAATCTATCTATCAATCAATCAGACAGTCAATCAATCAGAAAATCATTCATTCATTTAATCACTCATTTCTGTTTTCATTCAGTCAAGCACTCAGTGCATTCATTGCATCAATCAATCATTCAGCCAATCAACCAATCAGTAACTTCATTAGTCAATCTGTCATTCGATATGTCAGGAAAGAAATAATTAGCTAAAGCTTCAGCTGAACCACTTTTCGGCTCTGATGGGAAATCAAGAATTGAAGCAATTGTATATTTTATATCTGAATTAATGGTTTTGTTTGTGACAGGAAATCGAGAAGATAGTAAGCAACACGGGTATTACTTCAGACTGTGATAAACTTGATCTAAAGGTAATTAATTTAGTTCAAGATGATTCACAAAATACGTAGAATGGAAAATAAATTAAATATAGAAAATATAAAGTAAATAGATAAATAAAGTAAATAAAATAAAGTCATCATCATCTTCCCTTAAATCCCACTTTAACCAGGGTCGGGATAAGAATAGACTTTCTCCAGTCCTCCCTGTCCCACTCCATATTATCAGTCAATCCCCTATTTTTCATGTCCTTCTTAATTACTGCATCCCACGTCATCCTCCTCTGCCTTTCTCACAATATGCCCATACCATAACAATTTCGACTGAGCCAACCTATCCCCGATCCCATCAACAGTCAAATTCATCCTCACATATTCATTTTCTATTCTGTCCTTCCTAGTTCTTTCACACATTTATTTTATAAAATGTAAATAAAATAAAGTAAATAAAATATAAAGTAAATTTAAATTAAGTAATAATATCGTAAAGTGGAAATGTTAACTGTGATCAATTAGAGGCCATGGGTTCGAATTCCAACTGGACCGTCTCTGACAGTTGCCATGTGATGCAGTAAAAACTTTAAACTTTGCTTTAAATGCTGTAAAACTATGATAAACTATAAATGAAACGGGTAGATAGATATAAATTACAATAAAACATCTATATTGTAATATAAGGTACTATATATTTATTTTAAAATTATAGGTATTTAACCTTTCTTAATGTTGGTCTCTTTGTGGTAATTTATTATTAATTTATTTAAAATAGCGTTTCTGACATACGCTGAAAAGTTAAATTACTAAAAATTAAGAAGGAAATTCGTAACCCTCTATTTTGCTGCCAAAGTTTATTGACTAATTTCATTTTTAAAGTATCTCTTTGAAGTATTTATTTATTTACAATTCATGCTATTGCTAGCACCATTTAATTATGCTAAGTTGCATAATTCTGTTCATCTGTTTGCATTTATTTACAATCCTTGAGGAAATTATCGCTGTATGACTTTCTCAGTGAAATGCAAATGTGTTCTGTTTTTCTGTTCATGATGATTACCAGAAGGCTGAAGTGATTGTCCATGTCTACATTTACTAATATTTAATAATTTTCTTTCCTTGAAACGCTTGCACCATATACATGGTGGAAGCACACATGGTTAACTTAAGTTATTAATCTACATGGTTAACTTAATTTATTAATCTACATGGTTAACTTAAGTTGTTAATCCACATGGTTAAATTAAGTTGTTAATCTACATGGTTAATTTAAGTTGTTAATCCACATGATTAACTTGTTAATCCACATGATTAACTTAAGTTGTTAATCTTTATCTACAGTCCATGATGACTCTGGCACCGGATGGTCATCGAGCACCTGTCGCGCACCTGTTGACCTCCAGGCGCAGTGTGGACACGCAGACACCAGGCTCCTGTGGAGCGGCTCCAGGCTCCTTTGGAGCGGCTCCAGGCTCCTGTGGAGCGGCTCCAGGCTCCTGTGTAGCGGCTCCAGGGCTGCAGCGACTAAGAGAGACGGGTGATAGGAGGAGCGACGTCCTGTCTTTGTCTTCCTCCAGCGACAGTCCTTACTTGCAGTTTGGAGTGGACTCTGAGCTCTGTGGTAACAGCGAGGAGCTGGATGAGGATCTGATGGAAGAGAGGAGGAGCAAATCTGTGGAGGAAGGTGGAGTGTCCTCTCTTATCTCTCTCTCTCTCTCTCTCTCTCTCTCTCTCTCTCTTATTGCACTGCCTACTGGCAGGTCCATGGTATATAGCACCTCTACTTCTCGCCGTCTTCCGCTTTCCTCTTCATGTCCACATATGAGTGAATCTTTATCTCTGAAATGGAAATTTAACGTCATGTTCTTCGTCTGATGGAACTATCAGAGATGATCCTAGAATGATGTACAACTGTATGCAGTCTCAGAGCACTTGTGTAATGCTGTTTTAGATGCTTCGTCTTTTTCTGTATGTCTAAGGCGTCCGTGATGACAGATGGCAGGTTCAAGACACATATTTAGAGAATAATTTTTAAAAAGATCCGATTCTAAACTATCGAAGCTAACGAAATTAATGTAAATCAGTAAACTATAAGGTTAAGGAAAGATTTGGCTAGATTTAAAATTAAAAAATATTGTGAATTTTTTAAAGCATTTGCTGGTAACTTTCGATGACTAGCGATGCTGTTAATCAATTTAGATTTTTAGCACTATATTATTTTAGTTGATTTTTATAAATGTATAACTTAATATTACGTAATATAAAGTTAACAAAATATGATCATTTTAAAGAGTTGTGGATAAAGTTAATTTCCTATTTACTGAATAGAAAATTTGTACTGAATTTTTAAATTATTTTATTTATATATTTATTTTTCTATTTATTTTCCTATTCACTGGCTGGAGCCACTGGCGATGTCGATAAGATATTCGATCGCGGATCAGTATGTGCGAGGTCAAATCCTGGGCTCGCCCGTCATTGACATCGCTTTCGATTGAGGAAACCGACGTTAACATTAGCTTTACCGGCTTTTAGCTTTTATTTCCCTACTATATATTATGTTATTTTATATTATTTTATATTTTATGTTACAATATATTATGTTATTTTTCAGAGAGTCTGTCCCCCGCACCTCTTGTGAAGTTTGTGAGGAGTTGTAACAGGCCGCCGCCAGAGGGCTGCGAGAGAGTGGAAGTCAAGAT
Source organism: Enchytraeus crypticus (assembly GCA_905160935.1). Classification (NCBI taxonomy): domain Eukaryota; kingdom Metazoa; phylum Annelida; class Clitellata; order Enchytraeida; family Enchytraeidae; genus Enchytraeus; species Enchytraeus crypticus. The sequence goes on along the minus strand of CAJHZI010000548.1, from coordinate 1,989,604 downwards.
GGCCGCCGAAGTGTCCAAGTACGTGCAGTCGTTTCTAAATGTTATGTGTCACATCCTAGTGTGTCCTAGACTCCTAGTTTGTCCCAGTGTCATCTTAGTGTGGCCTAGTGTCATCCAAGGGTGTCCTATTGTCATTCTAGTATGTTCTATAGTGTCATCCTAGCGTGTCGTAATGTCATCCTAGTGTGTCCTTGTGTCATCCTAGTGTGTCCTAGTGGTGTCCTTGTGTCATCATAGTGTGTCCTAGTGTCATCCTAGTGTGTCCTAGTGGTGTCCTTGTGTCATCATAGTGTGTCCTAGTGTCATCCTAGTGGTGTCCTAGTGGTGTGTCACTATGATGACACACCTTGTGTCATCATAGTGTGTCCTAGTGTCATCGTCAAAGTGTTACATCCTAGTGTCTTCCTTAATTGGGGAAGATTACGATGTAGTGTCTGAATAATAATAATATCATTATTTCTTTTACATTGTAGTAGTTTTTCTTGTATTATTATTTGCAATTCCTTATTTTGAGCAGTATGGAGTTCATCAGAATGGCTACTTTGATTACGAGTAGTTATTTGAATTGAAAGGCGTCATGTTGTAAATAATTTCAAACAGTTTAGCACAGGCTCTATTATTTAATGATAATTTCGTTGTGCGGCCTGAAGTATTTTCTATTGTCATGTTAATATCGAATTGATTGATTTCATTAATACTAATTTTTCTCTGTGTTTTTACACGGGATCCTACACAGATAGTCATCATCATCATCCCTTGAATCCCAGTTTAACTAGGGTCGGGATACGAATAGACTGTCTCAAATCCTCTCTGTCCTACATCATATCATCCATCAGTCAATCCCCTATTTGAGACTTTTCCACTCGTTTAAATTTTTGCAACACTTTCTGTAACCAAAACTTTGGTATGGATCGTAGTGCTTTAGTCGCCTTCTACGACACGTGCAGTCACCGGTAGGTCAATTCTTCAAACAACCCGGACACAACACGGGGATTCTTTAACTCATACTTTGATTGATATGATTGATTATAATAGATTGGACGGGTCCACCAGACAGCCGCTGAGTGTGATAACGAGTCCCATCAAGTCCACAGGACTTCCACTCTGTCACATCCCTAGCGAGAGATCAGCGTTCTACCCGCTACTCAAGAGCTACATGCAGCAACAGCCTAACACTGCCATCATGTCTTTCTCTCTGAACTCACCTAATCGCATTGAAGCTGTATAAGCAGCTGCAGTAGTGGAGACAGCTGTTGATAGTTGCATTCAGCTGCTGCAGCAGCGGAGACAGCAGCTAATATAGTTTCATTCAGCAGCAGCAGCAGTCAGCAGCTACTGCAGCGGAGACAGCAGCTAATAGTTGCATTCAGCTGCTGCAGCAGCGGTGACAGCAGCTAATATAGTTTCATTCAGCAGCTGCAGCAGCAGAGTCAACAGCTGATATAGTTTCATTCAGCAGCTGCAGCAGCAGAGTCAGCAGCTGCTGCAGCGGAGACAGCTGCTGATGGTCGTATTCAGCAGCTGCGGCAGCAGGTACAGCTGTTAAAAACTCTGTTTGGTTCGACAGTCATAAATTGCAGCAGGGCCCTAGTAGTTTTGTTTTGTCTAAATTAATCGCAGCTATATTATTTGTCGAGTAAATGCTATATAATTACAATTTAGTAGAATTTGTTAAAAATCTTCAGCATTGTAACTATATATAAGTAAGTCAGTTACTGGTTTAACATATACGGCACTATAAATGTATGTACAGCATCATTAGCTTTATAATATTAAAAGTAAATTTAGCATAAAATACTTTTAGTATACGTATATAAATTGTATTAACATAGCAAAATCAGTATTAGCTCAGAAATTAGTCAACGTTAGACTAAGTATATAGCTGCAGTAATATTGAAACTCACGCTGTTTTAATCAAAAACATATTCATTATTCTATTGCTAAAATTCACGGGAGCATAAAATATTCATAGTATACGTATTAGCATAAAATACTCTCAGTATACGTATTAGCATAAAATATTCGTAGTATACGTATTAGCATAAAATACTCTCAGTATACGTATTAGCATAAAATATTCATAGTATACGTATTAGCATAAAATACTCTCAGTATACGTATTAGCATAAAATACTCTCAGTATACCTATTAGCATAAAATACTCTCAGTATACCTATTAGCATAAAATAATCATAGTATACGTATTAGCATAAAATACTCATAGTATACGTATTAGCATAAAATAGCTATAATATACATATTAGCATACAATTTTAGTATATATATTATCGTAAAATACTTACTGTAAACCTACTAGCATATAATTAGTGGCAGAGTTAGCATAAAATAACTGAAACATTAGGCTGAAACTAATGACAAAATTGTCACAAGAATTGTGGTAGAAATGGCATATCAACTAGCAGCATCAACATAAAACTAGTATCATAATTAGAGTAACTATATAAACAACAATCACATCGTCAGAGAATTAGTAGCATTATCAGTAGCATTATTAGCAGTAAGCTAGCGGCAGCATAGGCACAAAATTACTATAGTCAAGTATTTTAGGACTGGCCATAACTGTAGGCATTCTCGATGTTTTGATAGATTTATACGCGTAAGTTGTAAAAGTTTAAGAAGTAACATTTATATGTTCGTTTGTTTGTTGCCGTCGTCGCGTTAAACCATATCGTACAACTACTTGTGTAGATTCTAACAGTGTTCAGATCTGTGCATGCAAAAAGTTTTATTTTAATCGCTAAATTGTCTTGTTGTCTATTCATATATATAAAAACATGATTTAACTACGCTTATACTTGTGATCCATGATAATATCTAGAACTTTTAGTGTACGTTTTAGTTTGGATCGGTTATTTTAGACAAAAATTAGTGCTTTGTTTATGTTTGGATCTATAAACACTGCACCTCACGTCTGATATTGTCTCATATTGTCATCTCAGGAGTTCTATACGGGAATCCTTCGTTCTGAAATCCGTGGTCAAGGGGATTTCTCAAGATTTTCAATTACCAATATCCGACTTATTCGTAATGTAATTTCTGACAATAAGTTCGAAAGGCAATGTTAGAGTTGGCATGTCGCTTTGTACGTTGATTTTAATCATCGAAAAATCATGATTTTATTGATTTGATTTAGTAAATATATAGACTTTTTAAATTTAGAAATTGAAAAAGCTAGGTATTTTAAATTTTTAAAGCAAGAAAATTCGTCTGATAAATTAAAATACTAGGCATTTTAAATTTTTTAATTATAAAATTCGTCTGATATAAGGCTTAAAGCTAATTATATCACTATACAATCAAGGAAAGGAATGATAATTTCACATTTCAACTGATGAAAAAGTACAATGTAATTATACTGAGAAAGAACCCGATCTGAAGATCTGAACCTCAGAAATGAAATTTTTGACAGCTAAATATTTTAACTCGAGGAAATAGCTTTGAAGATATCTGTGATTTAACCGACATTCATAAAAGCATACATTTTAAACTACGTAATTCTACATGCGTTGATGGATATTTTTTAATTATCCGATACAGTTTCGACATATAGAGTTAAACTTAACCATCTGCTCGTCTATTTTGCATTTGATTTTGAAATTTGTTTTCTTGTAACGCGTTAAGTAGTCACGAAGCATTTGTCTCAGAGTTCTTTATCCTGATGTGTTGTTTGTAACAACGGCTAATGGTAATTCTATAATCATAATACAATATACAGTCAAAACGTGTGTCTGGTATAACGGATAACATTAGTTGACTTTCAGTATGAACTTAACATTGATTCAGTTAACTAAAATTCGATTTAAACTCAAAACAAGGATGCTATTATCTGTTATGATTATTTAAATAAATAATATTTGATAAAAATCGGATTTATAGAACTAGGCCTGAGCTACAAGACATCAAGATTATTAAATCGCGTTATCTAGTTTTTAAGTGTATTTTCCTAACAGTTCTATCATTGGCCGCAGATCTAACGAATCAGTATATTAGTAATATAGTTCACTGTAATTATTGTTTCTTTTGTTTATTTATATCCACAAGAAATCAGATGATCGAGGAAAAAGCGAGAAAAATTGGTTAAAATTTCAATCTAATTTTGCTGATGACCAATTTTCTAGAGATATCTGTAAACAAAATTGTCTTAAACATTTTTTATTTTATATCGGATTATATAAAAATAAACTGTTCATGAATGGATGTAGCTTAGGCATAAGATGCTTCTAGGGACTTCATTATGTCGAGGTCATTCTAGCAGTTACTCAAATACTATGATCTTACTGCACTTATCTCAGCAGCCATATCTCTCAAAAACTAACTTGCCATGTAATAGATTTGTTAATTAAGTTACAAATTACAGCATGTACTAGATTTGGTAAAATTACGTTACAATCACAGAATCAATTCGATTAGAAATAAAGGAGGTTGATGGTACGGGTGGCATTATTTGTTAAATTGTGTACAATAATAATAATAATATTAATAATGTTAAGAAGTATCAATATCTTGGGGCATATCATGGACTGACTCTTTGCAGAATCTGATTTTAAGTTATTCTATACCTAGCATTTGTAATTCGTATTTTTATACTTGCAAGTTGTTCAATCATTTTATTGTGCTTTGTGAAATTATTTTAATTAGTCACAATGTATCGCTGTACTAGTAAAAATCTAGCAGATTTTAACGACAGTTTTGACACCCGAAGACAACAAAGAGCAAAGGGCGAGCCAGGAATTGAACTTGGATCAATAGTGCATTTTCATGGTGCTTTAATCTAGTTGATACACGATCAACCTGATCCAATTGTCACCTACTCCAATAAACTCTTCTATTTATGATATTTTATCATGTAATCAGCTAAGTGACAGTCAGGTATTGTTAAATTAAGATTAAAATTTACTGGACTGTAAATTGAAACTATTCCCATCTCGATACGTGTAACATTCTGTGATCATTTAAAAACACAGCTTTATGAATATTTTGTGAAAAACTATGTTTCGTCTTCTCCTAACCGCTATTAAAATAGACAACCTCGGGTTTAACGTTGATTACTCGTGCTGAATCTGACATGTCAACACCTGACACACTCGCGGAATCAACGATGTCACCCGATGTATTACAGTTTATAAATTATTCAACTCTGTTCATTTGATGCAACTCGACTCCCCTGACCATATAACGTTACTGTCTGAAGTCACCATCAGTGATGTCAACTGTTGCACTCAACATCAGCACATTTCTTTTACAGATTGATTTGGGTGAATTGATCTGTAGTGATGTGTGCTGTGGGGACGTCCCTGACATCATCCTTGGATGTAGAAACGGACGTTAAACCTTTATTATATATATATATATATATATATATATATATATATATATAATTTATAGTTTAACATTTATGATGCTAGTAGACTTTGGTTTGTCGTAAAAAGCTATAAAGCACCAAGATCAGATCCAAACCAACGTCAGAAAGGGCATTCGGTTAGTGAGCACGTAGGCTCCAGAAATTGTAACAAAATTTTATAAAACAAACGATAAGGTTTGAAGATTTTGCAGAACTCCTTAATATCTCACTTAATATCTCACTTTATCAATACTATAATCAATCCAATACATGAAATGTAATCTCCATGCAATTAGCACATACCGGTAGCCTTGAAAAGGATATTTAAATAACTTCAATATACAATTTTGAGAAGATTTTTTAATCGTTCCCTTCAGAATTAATTTTAGATTCCTGGGTATCAGAAATAATTTACATTCCCTAAAATTAATTATTAGATTTATTCAAGTACACTTCATATAACAACAGATAATAATAAATAAATTAAAAATTTGGAAGTCCTTGCGTTTTCTTCATTCTAAACTTTTCGATTGCGTCAGCCAGTTTTCTAGAAGTATCGACATTCTGTTGAGCAGCATCAGTTGTTCTCGAAACCTATCAAACATACAATGCACCACATCAGTACAGCTGAACAACCGCTTCATATTATATAATGTGCTAGAGTTTAGTTTAACGTCAGTTTTCTGTCTCGAAGGCATGTACGTGACGGGCGAGCACTAGACTTGAACGCTGCATCTGCTGATTTATATATATATATATATATATATATAAATATTATTCTGGGAGATATACGAAAAATTTAATTATTTCTTTAGAAATTGACTAATAAGGCGAGTACTAATAGTTAACGGAGCACTGTAATCAACGAAATACCTACATTATACTTAACAATAATAAATTGTGTGTATTAATATATACCTTGAATCTCCCATCTCTCAGTTCATCTAGTTAGTCAAACTGTAGTTTAATTAATTTTATTAAACAAACAAATGACAAGGGGACTTATGCTCAACGTACTAGAAAACTTTAACAAACATTGAATTTTTCATTTTCGTTACGCGCGAGAACAAACACAAATTAATTTAAACTTGAGAGGCAAAAGCAATCACCTGCAATGCACTCGTTTCACGCGTGTTCACGTAGTCACCGCACGGTCGTAGAGCCTCGGGAAGCTTCGAGGAACCGTTCCTATCGTCATTCATCCGACCATAGCTTAGCGGATGACTCTGGGAACAGCCTCTCCCTTCCATGGACCTCAAAGAATTCTCCAAGGTTTCGCTGTTTGCTACTGAGCGATGAATGGAAGAGAAGTGTGCTGCGGTAGACAATCTACTCGCTAATTCGCTGTTCGTGAGTGGAGTGTGTTTTAATTGACGAGGTCTAGACGTGAAACTGATGATGTCTTCGTATCCTGTAGCACTAGATGTATCACAGGGGGAGAGAGTGTCCTGTGGACGATGAATGGATAATGAACTGTATTGTTGTGATGCTAATTTATATTGTGTAGAGTTACTAGAGGCTGCGTTTGTACCGTATTGCTGCGACGGTAAGTTACATTGCGATGAAGCGGCATACGCGCTATTATTATATTGCTGCGGTTGTTTGTAAGTATAATATTGCGAAGAACTCGAGCCGCAAGTCGTCAATGGTTTAGAGTCAAACGGAGAACCACCCTGATTATGAACCTGCGACAGTCTTTCTGACTCAACAACAACTGACCTCCACAGAGCCGCTTGAAGTTCTTTATCATAACAAGCAGGTCTCGAGTGGTCATCGTTAGACGATCGGCTGATGTAATTGGTTAGCGAGTCACGTGATCGTTTCACAGAGCCTGGAGACTCCGAGTGAAGATATTCAGGTAGTGATCGCTTGGAGGAGCGACCAGCGTCATCTGGGGAATGATTAGAACGAGACAACCCGGATGTCCAGGTAGATGTTGAGGAATGTTGGAGACAGTTAGGAGACCAAGAGTCCTGAGATCCTTGAAGTATTGAGGAAGAGTTTGAACTTACCGGATCCTCTCTCACTTCAGGATCACCCTTCTTCTTTGGTCCGATTGTTATAAAGCCTCCTAAACACAACAATAGCGAGACAGTATTGTATTACCAATACCAACGAAGTCAATATATTCATTTTAAATACAGGAACTCTGAGGAAGGAAACGGGAAACCACCTCAAAAGCCATACTTTTCCCAAGCCATAGGCTATATAAGGTAAGGCAAGACTTTGTTAAGGGATTAACTTGTTGATCTAAGGAGTGCTCTTTACCCTGAACCTGCCACTTGGCAGTGCACTGAAGAAGAAGACAAATGAACTCAAACTTCGAATAAGGAACACGTGAAATGTCAGTATTCTCAGATTTTATAATTTTGACGAGAAGTTACTGCAAGTAAATGCAATCTAATAAACCGCTAGTTTGATTAAAATAAACCAAGGAAAGCATTCAGATCCCAAAAATTAAAACTAGAATATCGAAATCAATAATCAAATAATTGACATACGCAGGTATGTCAATTATTTGATTACTGATTTCGATATTCTAGTTTTGGTTATTTATTCGATATTCTAGTTTTCTAACAACATGAAACATATCTAATGAAATATATATAGTAAATAGAAATAATAGAAATAATAGAAAGAAATAGAAATCTACATGAGGATTTATTACCACAAAAAATAATTACTACACAATTAATAAATTAACATGCATCAATTAAATTACTACATTAATTAATGCAAAACTAATTAATATACACTAATGAACTTACTACGTAGATAATTTGTACTGAACAGCTTAGAGAAAGCATTAATAAGAAAGGCACACAAGAGCAGCTACAAACCTTTCTTTGCAGAAATAACGAGCGATTTATTGGAGACTGAAGTAGCAACTGATGTCCCTGAACATTCACTTCTCCGTGACTTATGTCTCTCATTTTCTTCTTCTTCACCGAGAACTGTTGAGTTCTTCGACGTCCCCGAGTTCTTGCAGACAACTGGCGCCATTATTTCACCTGTCGACTGTTTTATAGTCTCAATATGTTGTCGCCCCTCACGAGACTCTATGGCGGCCGCGTACTGCGCCAACAACCTCATCTGTCTGTCTAGACTCTTCTCTCGCTCTACAGCTTCATAGTACCCCGGGTAGCTCTGCCTCTGTGTGCAACAAACAGCAGATCAATCGATCACTAGATCAATTACTAGATCAATCAATCAATATATCCCTCAATAACTAGATCAATCAATCATGGATCACTCGATCACTAGATCCATCAATCAATCAATTACTAGATCCCTCAATCATCAATCAATCTATCAAACAATCAATCAATCAATCAATCAATAGATCCATCAATCAATCAATCACTAGATCGTTCATTCAATTATTCATTCCATCAATAAAGTGACCCATCAATGAATCAATCACAAGATGATTCGATCGATCAACAGATCCTTCAATCAATCGATCCACCGATCGATCATTAATCAATCAATCAATCATTTGCACTTTAAATCATACAACAAGCACATAAGAAATTACACACGTTTCTCATATTCCATGGCTTCACTGTTCTTCTTTATTTTACAACTTAATCGTATAGAATCGATTAAAAATCCCATAGATCCTTATTCCAAAAAGGCAGCATTATTAATATTTATTCTAAATAGATGTTAAGATGAATACTCCTAACACAATACACTGACAACATATAAATTAGTAACTTAATACAAAATTTAGATAGAATTCAGGATGAACTATAGAGCAGACTTTACTATATAGTTTTTGCGATGGTCGTAGCCAGTGATGTGATAAACGACAGTGAGAGGAAATGAAAGGCTGAGATCACACAGATGACATTTGTACTGACGCCGCTTCTCACTAGCGGTGGACGGCAATTCCTTCAGACATTGTACGCCTGCAGATCAATCCAGCAATTGGTCATTCAGTAAACCATTCAATTAGTCAATCTAGCAATCGGGGTTAACGTCAGTTTCCTCACTCGAAAAAGATGTCAGTGACGGGTGAGTCCAGGATTTGAACCCCGCACATACCGATCCGTGATTGAGTGTCTTGCCGACTTCGCCACTGGCTCCAGCCAATCAATAGATAATCAAATCAATCGTTTATAAAGGTAACATTCATACGCAGTAATTCTATCATCATTTTTATAAATCTTCATTTCTAGAATTATATCTCATAACGTGTGCGAGGTGAACGTCCCAAATTCTGACATCCAAATTAGAGCATGACGCCATTTTAGGACAAAAATTACGAAAATCCCAAAGAAGTAGCACTAATCTTGCTGCCTAATTCCATAATACAGAAGTTTTCTGCCTAATTCCATAATACAGAAGTTTTCTGCCTAATTCCATAATACAGAAGTTTTCTAACGAATTCCATAATACAGAAGTTTTCTAGCGAATTGGCTGGGCTGGAATTAGAATATCAATAGTCTCCGGCTTACAAGACTAAGAGTTCTACCAGTGTTTAGACCACTGAACCGATCCAGTTGTTTATTATTTACAGCAATTCATACACCGACCTATCATGGGCTCCTTGGATGCAGCAACGGCAGCCACCACCTGATCGTCTCGAGGTGTAATTTCTGCCTGAAATGAAGCTGCTGAGGAGGGCGTGTTATCGGCCGAATGGATTTCTCCCAACATTGGCTTACTTCCTGTCCCACTGGATCCACATTGTTCACTGGATTGCCTGACAGCCTCCATCTCTGCATGAAGACCTGACGGTTTATAGGGGCTCGTTAGCAATGACATCAATGGCTTAATTCCCACCTTACTTCTTCCACATTCTGCAATGGATTGCTTCCACTGCCTGATGGTGCTTCTATCTGTAGGGGGGCCCCATAGTTTGGAGGGGCTCCCGAGGGGTTCAGGAGAACCCAGGGGTGCGGATGACCCCACGTCATTTCCGTTATTTTCATCCAGCAGAGCTACAAAATAATCGTGATGCAACAGAGTATATTTATCTTCAAATAAGTTTCGTAGATTATATATAATCTTCCCTGGCATCGTACCTCTACAATAATTATTGTAGAGTTACAATGCCAAGGACTAACAGTTGGTTGTTTCAACTAACAATCACTGCTAGTCAATACTAAGAGAACAAAAACTACAACTCAGAAGAACACTTAGAATAGCATACACCGACGCAAAACTCTCGGTTCACTTGCTCAGATGCAGATTATAGATAGTAAATTATAACCACGAGTATAAAATTAATGCTAATAGTGTTTTACAATTCATTCATTTTCGAGAAATTTGAATATAAAATAAGTAATCCAAGAAGACATAGACATAATCATCGTGATTTTCCCTGAAATCCAAATTTAACTAGGATCAAGATACGAATAGACCTTCTCCAATCCTCTCGGTCCCACACAACAGATCATCAGTCAATACCATATCAATGTCAGAAAGGACATTCGGCTTGTGAGCGCCTGGGTTCCAGAAATTGCTACAAAAATTTAAACGAATGGAAAAGTCTCAAATAGGGGATTGGATGGTGGTGTGGTGTAGGACAGACAGGATTTGAGACAGTTTATCTGTATCCCGACCCTGGTTAAACTGAAATTCAAGGGAGGAAGACGATGATTATAGAGCTAATTAACATTATAGCTGCAAAACAATAAAAGATTGATACCTTGTTCCTTGACAAGTAGTTTCTGCATAAAAACAAAAAGTAGCATCAATTTAAACATAGAATCGAAACAACAAACTACCCCAGTAACACTCGCAAGCTATGTAACACTCACAAGCTTTGGCACGAGCTCCACAATCTCTTAATTACTGCTGTGGACAAAAACTATTTGTCACACACAATATTAAAAAAATTACATATAGGCCTAGAATAAAAAACTTTTTTGTAATTGTAAATAAAATTAAAATAAAATTACATATAGGACTAGACTTACAATAAAAAAGTTTGTAATTGTACATAAACTAGTTTTATTAAGAATCTCCTGTATTCATCTCTGTAATTAACTTAGTACCAAATGTCATGATGAATCAGTGGCGACGTAAACTGAGTGTTGATCGTCAGTTTCAGGTTCTAGTAACAAATTAAAATTGCAGTCCAGAAAGGCTGTAGCATGCCAATCAAGCTAGGTTCAAATTCAAGCAAAAACAATCAAAACTTAATCAATAGACCAGGCAACAGATCGATCAATAATGCGCTTCATTCGTTCTTTGTTAGATTAATTAGCAAGAAAGATTGAGAAATATTACCTTCATTGGTATTCCAGGACAAACAGTTAAGTGCCTACATTCGTTAATTACAGCATCTAGTACCGCTCTTACTAGTCCAGTAAAAAGAGTTAAGGTACCAGCATAATTTGCAATTCTTCAGCATAATATTTGGAGTTTGTCGCCCGACAGAATGCCTGCAGTCATAAGCGTGTCTCTAATCATCATCATCATCTTCCCTTGAATCCCAGTTTAACAAAGGTCAGGATACGAATAGACTGTTTTAAATCCTCTCTTTCCTACGTCACACCACCAGCCAATCGCCTATTCAAGGCTTTTCCATTCGTTTTAAATTAGTTTAAATCAGTGTGTCTCTAATTTGAATTAAAAAGTTAGCTATTGAATCAAATTGAATCTCATAGTAACAGATATTAAGATCATATTTCAACCTTTTTATGTTGCTTTCCTTTGATGTGATCATTATATGCACTCAAACTGTTTACTGGGATCGAACACAACTGCAACACGCAGCAAATTTATATGTGAATATGTATTAAATTTAAAATAGCATCTCTATACTTGCATGGGCTAAGTAGGCCTATCCAAGGACACCTTTATATATAGCATCATAGGATACATCATATATTAATTATCTAGAAGTCCATGGCCTATCTCGTTACAGTAGGCGAATCAACATTTTAAAAAAGTATATAGGCCTAATAGCAAAGAAGCAGTTGATTAAGTATAGCCTTCATTGAAAACATAATACTCTTAAATATGAGCTGAGCCGGTGGCATGTTGGCATGTACGAAAGCATTTTGGCAAATAGGAAAGCATATCAATATGCGCACGAATTAAAATCAGTGATTTCTCCACTTTGTCAAAACACATTTGAGAAACTCAATGACATAGACAAAAAGGACCACAAATATATACTCTGATAGCAAAAGTTTACATAACGTGAAGAAAATAATACGTTTAGCATCAGTCTTCAAGCGTGACATCAGAAAAATACACAATGAAAAATGATCGACACTTTTGAACATTTTGTTCAGACACAGACAGAGACATACAGAGACAGACACAGAGAGAGAGAGAGAGAGAGAGAGAGAGAGAGAGAGAGAGAGAGAATCACGATCATTTATTTGTAACTGAATCAAAATATAAATGTATACAAAGCGCATACAACGAGACAGAATACAAATAACGTGGCGTCAGAAGGAACACAATTGAGCTCTATCTTGCTGACACACATGAGAAGAGATATTGAAACTGTTGAAGAATTAATATAAAAGCACAGAAGGTAGATAAAAAAGTTACTTTGCTAAGATCACAGATAAATTTTTACAAAATGCAAAAGTATTTAGCTCAACTTACCTCACAAATTTTGTAGTAAGTGGGACCTGCTACAAAAATTACAATAGCTATTAGTACAACATATAATCAAGGTCTGCTAGATATAGATTCAACTTAGTCCACAATATCCTCAATATTAAGTCCGAAAATAAGTACAACGCTTCATACAAAAGCTACAATAAAATACATTAATCTACCAATTAAATAAAACTCAAAACAGAAATTACTCTAGATTACAGTTATAAAATAAAAAATTACATATACATGGCATCTCATACGTATTTGTCGTTAATTACATTGATCAAACTTGACAAAGTTACACAGGTATAACCTATCATGAAACTATTAGAATGGATTACAACGATCAATCAAAAAAGAAAAACTCGTCAAATAACAAATTAAAATTCAAAGTTATTATGACTAATTCACCTACTAATACAAATTATTAGAAATAGAAATTAAATAAAAACAAAAGGTAAGACAAATCTTTTAAAACTTCATAGTTATAATAAGTATAGGATATAAACGATGCCTAAGAACTGTGGCTTAGCTGAAAAGAAACCAGGATTCTAAATTACTTTCAAGCCGTGTCTGATGGCTCTACTTTAAAAATTTACTCTGGATTGAGTAAAGAAGATAACAAAAATGTCCAGTGACTAGGATTTCATTTCTCAAATCTTGAATGTAAATATAAACAGTTGAGATAGAAATGAAATCCTACCTATTTTACAATCATCTAGTGATCTAGTCCCTGTAACTCATTAGTTGAACTGTTGGTGTTGTTTAGGACTTACTCTAAACTGTTTATAAGGCAATTCAACAGTTTTACAGGCAATCTGCAATTCTACAGTTTTGACTACATGCTACATATTAAAGTATGCAAAGTATGACTTAACCCATATAAAGTTATGGGTTAAGTAAATAAATGTCAATTAATCAATTGTAAACTAATGGAATTCTCAAATAGGGGATTGGCTGGTGGTGTGGTGTCGGAATTGACATGTAATTCGATTAAATAATTGATATTACGAGGAAAATAACGATCAACAAAAAGTCTATAGGATTAATAAGATCCTATCATAATCTAATCAAAATTCATCATGATATATTGAGTTCTACAATCACATGTAGGAAAATTTGATTTTAATATTATTTTATTAAACTGTCTCGCAAATACAGTATTCAAATTAATGATATACTGTTCATCTTAATATTTAAACAGCTACAAAATAAAATGACTATAACAAATAAATCAGGACAAATGTTTTAATAATTATACATATCATCGCACGTTCCAACGCTTTTCCAATCTGAGGAACTTATATAAAGCATACTGAGTATTTTATAATATTAAATAGTGTCATAATTAAAATTCCCTCTTAAAAACCTATTGCAGTTGCGTGTATGCTCCGCATGTAAATGTCTCAGATTGTTGACCTTGCATGCCACGAGTATAAACTGCATGACTATTCGTTAAAGCTCGACTATTCGCAAAAGTCACTAGTGTCGCCGAAGTTTCATCAGGCGCTGACTGAAGCGCTTGCGCACAAAATTGTTCCCCAATTACAGAAGATGAGTCTGATTGATTTGCAGATACAGAAGCGGAGCCTGATTGATTTGCAGATGCAGCGGCTGACTTCTGTCTCAGATGACGAAGTTTAATTTCCTTAATTGACTTCATAACTTCCATCTGAAGCTCCAGCTGCAGCTCTTCCGGTAGAGTCCTATGCGTCTCAGCCATGCTCAGGTAGAAGAGCTCAACAGCATCCTGCCTCTCCCGGACTTCCCGTGATCTCAGCCTCTCTCTCTCTCTCTGCCCCGGATACTCTTCCGCTTGATTGCTGCGACGCTGAAAGAGTTCTAAAATAGCATCAGACAACACCGCTTCGCCATCCTTCTGATAGCTAATCTCATATGTCTCTCCCTGATCCATTAGTTGTTCATTTGACGCAAAATATGACGAGTTGTTGCTCTGCGGAGCGAGAAGATCAACGTCATTTAGAGATTTCTGAGTAAGATATGAGCACAGTCGCCTCTTCCTCTTCTCCGCCTGCACGGATACTGGAGAAGGCAACGCGTGACTGTGCATTAGATTTCCTGAGGATGAACTGGAGTCATATGCTTCCGTTTCATCCAACGAACCTTCATCAGGGCATTCTTCTTTTACCGATAGTGCAGGCAGACTTGATATTGTCCTGGACACGAAACAAGTAACAGGAGGTTTCAAACAAAGCCTTCATCTTATAAATATAACAATCAATAGAAATCAAAATGAATTCATTATATATGCGTCCGGATAGCTTGAAGAATAGACCAACCTTGTAAATATGCACGTGTCGCAGAAGGCAACATAAAAACTAGATCAAACCAATGTCAGAAAGGGCATTCGGTTGGCGAGCGCCTAGCCTCCAGAAATTGCTACATAGGCTCCAGAAATTGCTACAAAAACTTAGACGAATGGATTAAAAAGTCTATTCAATGTTTCTCTACACGTATCCATAGGATGAGAACTAGGTTATGATCTATGCTTTACATTAACCTTCCTAGTCGTTAGCTTGGAGAAAGAATAATATCTTCTTCATCTACATTTACAGGCATTAATAACCAAAACACAAAATCTTAAATAGGATATTTCGACTTTATATAATGCTTACTTTTTTCATAATCGAAATAAGATGGGGGGGGGGGGGCTAACCCTCCAAAACCCCTGGACTAAGCCACAAAGCTTCGATTGACATCAACAAATTGATCCAAAAGATTACAGATGGCCTTCACTTAGCTTGACATTTTTACATCACAGCCTCACCGAATGAATCAATCTCTCACTCTTCTGTTAGTCTAATAACTCTGGATGAATAGGTGTTTCAACATTATCTCTCTCTCACCCCTTTGCCTGTAGCGTTGGAAGCATGAACTCCATGTGACTCTGATAGCGATATCGCTTGCTGCTACCTAGCTGCTGCTCCTTCAGGGATTTTATGAAACGATCTCGCAGATTCCTCCATTTCTTCTTACAATCTGAACCTGAAAGATGCAAAATCAATACAGAGCGGTGAAATAAAGTAAAATACATAGAGTGAGGTGAATTCAATAAATAAAAGCAAAATAAAAAGAGAGCATTGAAATAAATAAAATTAAAATAAAATTAAAATAGAGTGCATAGAAATTAATAAATAGAATCAACATAAATAATAAAGAGCGAGTCACTTCTATCATTTCTCAGCTTTGTAATGTCAATTCTAAACATTAATTAGTAACAGCACTTAATATATTGCCACAATTTGTTGTTGAATATTATATTGTTTGTGCTTTTAAATATTACCTCTGCATTTGTGCCTGTAAATATAAGCCATACCAAGTATTACAAATGGCACAATTCCAGCAGCAGTATGGCGACTATGTTAGAATAAACTGATGCTAAGCTATTTATAACTTCGAGATATTCAAAAAGAGCAAAGATAATTTATATATGTACAAAAAATTGCCCTGTTTTGTGTCCGGGCCATTACAGTTTGCGTGTTGTCAGATGCTGCTAACTGATGAAGGCAATAAAAATCTACTACAGATTCAAAAGTTAAAGGCTACTTCAAAATTTGGTAAAGACTTGGCCTTTGTTATAAGATGTTCAATGCGTAGGTTAAATTAATAACACTCTTACCAAATTACCAGGTATACAGCAGTCAGTAAAATGCTTATGAAGTTTTTAAAACAAATCTAGGATAATAACATCAATTTGACGTTAAACCTTTATTATTATTATTATTATTATTATTATTATTCATGTTAATGACGACTAGCATACCTGTCAAGCCGAATCGGAATCCAATCTGCACAAAGGCGTTGTCTCTCGCTTGAATGTCCTTATATCGCTCATTGTTTAAATCATACAGTTCAGGATGCTTAGAAATTTCTTTAATAAATTTCTCATCATCCAATCCTGCAGTAATCAATGTTCAAGTATCTTTTCAACGTCACTCTAGCCACTGCCTATTTACTGTGTCAACCAGAGTCAAACCTTCTCGCATTAAAATCTCATTAAGGGTACGACATAAAATAACCGAAGGTACGACATAAAATAACCGTGAGTACAAGTGTTGAATGAGTAGAATAAGCGGATAATCTTACAAATATTTATAACTTTAACTTTTAATGAACTTGTACCAAAATTAATATTTGAAATCATCATACAACTGAGCTCAGCATAGATTTAGTTGTCAATTCTGCTGATGACAATGACATAGTTGTCATTTGACAATGATCCTTTTGTCATCAGTGATGATGACAAAAGCATCATTGTCATCGGCGCTGATGGCAATGCAATGACGGTTGTCATCAGTGCTGATGACAACCGTCATTGTCATCAGTGCTGATGACAATGATGCTAAATAAATATAATTTAAATCTGTGTTTTATAGTGCTCTACTCATAATACTACAATACAATACAATAGTTTCTATAATTAAATACTTTTATTGAACAACTATAAAGCGCGTAATAGTACATTTTATCGCTCTATTGCATGCATGTACTACACGCATACCTATACTACTTCTTGAAATAAACATCTCTCTCTCTCTCTACTAACCCAAAACTAAAATTAGTACTTACTAGGAGGCAGGCACTTTGGTTTAGGTGGTTTAGGTCTAATAGGCAGTCCGTCCGCATTCTTGAGCGTTCGGTACTTCTGTGGAACTACGCACAAAGTTTACTAAACCACTTAACTAACAGTAAAATCTCGTTCATAAACGAGTAGATTTCATATAAATTCTAAATAAAATATATCTAGTAAAAATTTGTAAAACTATTTCAAGTTTACAAAGAACACAGTGTGTTTCATTGACTTGCAACTCCGTGGTACTCATTTCTACCCATGGTGAGGAGCTATGCTCCACTAGAAGCTCTCCAGCCGCAAGTTAATCCTTTCACATAAATGTTATGACCACCTTCCAGTGGCCAATGGCTCGGGATAAAGTATGGCTTCAAAGGTGGTTCCTTTTCATTTTACTAAACAGTATCATTCATCATCAGTCCCTTGCGTTCTGAAGAGAATATAGAGCAGCAACATTCCTTCATTCTTTTCAGTTTTTAGCAACACTCGCATCACTAAACCATATGCAAAGCTTTAGCAGTAATGCAATAGTGAAATATTATGAATCTTTTTCATTGATTGCAGGCTATGAAAATCTAGATCGTTTTTCTTCTTGAAGCCATTGTTCTTCTTGAAGCCATTGTTCCATTGTTCTTCTTGAAGCCATTGTTCTTCTTCTTGAAGCAGCCATTGTTCTTCTTCTTGAAGCCATTGTTCCAGTATTTAGGAAGGCAATAAAACATCTCTTTGACTGCATGGCAGAAATCAAATTTTAAATCACAATTAACATTAGAATACCACTTGCATTACATTAACTTACCTTACTTATCCCATCATGACATGATATCAATGCCTTAACCTTTCAATAACATAGACTTTACCCCGAGAAAAAAGGAAAATTAAGCTTTATATATTCATTTCAAAACACTACACTTTAAAGATTACACAACAATAAACAATAAAATACCTTCCACGGTTATTAATAATCATTGCCCTTTGTTGGAACTGACAAAAGGCAACAGGAAAACCACCTTAGAAGCCATATTGTTCCCAGGCTTCAGGCTATATTAAGGTGTGGATAAGGCATAGACTTGTCAATTGATTAACTCATTAATTGATGGAGTGCTCCTTGTGGAGCCTAAAGTCAACATCCAAGTAAGAATATGTATCTTAGACCTGCCGCTTGGTAGAACACTAGCGGCGAGAGAGAAAGAGACACAGAGAGAGACGCACAGAGAGAGATTGGGAGAGAGAGACACACAGAGAGAGGGAGAGAGATTTCTTAGCTATTTAATATAATCCACAAACCAGGTTTAGTCTTTTCTCCGCCATTTTTCCCAGCACTGGCGTTCATTATGTGACTCATTCCTCTCAGGTGATTAAAATAAGCCTGGAAATTAAATTAAAGCATACTTAATTAAATATTGCATTAATTAATTGTCGCAATTAAATTAAGGCATACATTAATTTATTCCGTTATTGTACTACTTTTTATCATAAAAATGTCGAGTTAATAAAATTGTCAACAGGCATGGATTGTAATTGGGGCCAGACTGGTACTTCCATATCCCGACTTCTACCATAGATGCCATATCCCAACTTCTATCATAAGAAGTTAGAAAATAGTGCTTCAAAGAAAGTATGATCTGTATTAGAATAACCGCCGTATCTTCATCCAATAAATGCTTAAATATTCATCCAATTCATCCATTATCTAATAAAAAAGTATCAACACACTAGATAGAAATTTTCTGGCATATATTTCTAATGTTTAACATTCAATGTTAATTTTAAAAATTATTTACAATTATGCCATTAGAGAAAAGTTATTAATTGAGCAACTACTACCACTTCTAAATGCGCCACTGATACATCTGTCTAGTCAGTAATATATGATACTGGTCCGTCAAGTTATAGCATATAAATCGACCGTGTTATTTAAAAAATCACAAACCACAATCCTGTTACGTACAAACAAGGATATATCTTCAGGTTTTTAGCCACATCTTGCGATTCATTCAGAAATTTCTAAATAAAGTTCAGTATGAATATTTGGCTTGGATCCGATACAGATAAATGCAAACGATCTACAAACCTGATTATTTTCGAACTCTTTGTCACAAGCCTCACAAAACGTCTGATTAGGGTTTTCTTCCTCATCATCTTCACTACCTCCAAATTTTTGTTTCGAAACTGAAGCATAACCCAGAACAGATCAATTAAAACAATTAATTCAAAAAGAAAATAAATATAATTTCAATGAACATGTTATTTGAATTGGTTATGATGTTATTTGAATTGGTTATGACTAAGTAGTATTTCATATTTACGACTAATCGTTCATATAATCGGCAGTTATTCATTCATTCAAGTGGCTCTCCACATGAGACTGTCATATGCCTTAATTTCTACAGCTCTTTTAATATAACATGATTATAATAGCAATTTTGGCATAGCAGACTTATCACAGAGCAAACCGTTGATAAGCGACCTTTTTTTGCAAAAGCCCAAAAAAGAAGTCAGTGACTTTGCAAAATATTTGATTCAATCTGCTTCAGCAATGCTTTTAAGCAGCTGGATTACCTCGAGTACCCGAGTGGCGATTCAGCACATATTGCTCGAAACATTTTTATCAAACCCGCATTCTTTACAGAGTTCTTTACACCCGGGTTAAAAAGTAGTCAAAGTTTAACACTCTCCTCATTCAATAATGTCAGGAATATTGCATTCAAATAAACTATTCAACAGCTATTTTAGCAAATTATCTCAACAATTTCCCTCAAATGTTATTGTGATTGCATATCAAATGTATGGGAGTAATTATCTTTAACCTTTGATGGAAAACATTCTAAACATTTAATGTATAGACGTATCAAGGGATGTAGGTAACCGATAAAACAGCAGACATATTTTTAGATAGTCCAAAATAAATTATTTGTAGATAGTCCAAAATAAATTATAATTAGTCTCGACTCTGAACATACCGGTAGTATATGAATCGCCATTCATAACGTTTGATGCATTCGTCTCAGAACTCTCAGACTGTGGCGTTTCTGATGCATTCATGATAACTACGAGTAATGCTGCCTAGATGAATTAGATAAACCTAAAAATGTAATTCATCATTGTATAACGTCATGTAAACAAGGCACAAAAGGCACTTGCAAGGCACTAAATCGTGCCTTACAAGGCCTACAGGTCCAAGAGAAAGTTTCGTCCTCAAAGTCTACCATCCATTTACATGGGCAGGCACACTATTGCTAATTGATTGCTAGTACACTAATTGATAACTAAAACCGGTCGATTCATGCATACATCACACTATTTTAACTAATATATTACCTTAATGAATTGCTAAATGCCGAGATATGAATGATATAATAAAATCAGTCTGCAGTCGCACTCCATAAGGAGCCCTCAATTGCTCAATAAGTTACTCTTTTCACAAAAGGCTATGCTCATGTCACCGTTGCCTTTCTCCGCTCTCCTGATTAGTCGCCTAAAAAGGCCCGTACCGTTTAGGATTGATCCACTTTTCAGTGGCTCTGTCACTACACGAAAATGACATTTTACGAAAGTTAAAAGTTTGACACACACTATACCAAAATAATCAGCTATGATGGTATCTAACATATTTATTACCACATGTTTAACCATACTGTCAATCCTGTGAATGCTCGAGATGTTACTGTCTGATCAGTTTTACCAGAAACTGATCCAGGACCTCAGTAACAGTCATTTAAAATTTCATGACACAGATCAAATCAAAATTCACAGCAACTAATGATCGGTCAAATTTAGCAACGATTCCTACGCATAATACACTAAGCTATACATGCATAACAGCTGATGATAAAAATAACCAGTAGACTCTGTAGAATTACTAAAATTAAAATAATTAGTATTGAGCGATATTTCAATATTTACACAAACAAAACACAAAACATTACAAAACAAAACATCATGCGCTGACCATAAGATATAACATGATTTGACAGCAGCAACGTTCTTCATTAGCATTAAACATCTTCTAGCCCGGGCCCCGGGGCTAGCCCTAACGCTAATCTTACCCTAAACCCCAAAGAACTTTAAAATAAGGTGTTTCTTTGTTCCATGCTAAACCCTAACCATAAGATGTAGTAATGAGTAGTAATGCACAGGGGCGGATCCAGGCATTTCTAAAGGGGGGGGGGGGGGTCAATGTCAGGGACGTAATTAAAAGGCTTTAGACGAATGTAATGGTTCTCAGCTATAATAAAAAACAAAAGTACAGCTCCAAATTGGTTAATCAAGATCGAGCTGCAAGATTGACTATATAACAACTTTCTATTCAGTCAATCTGATTTCTTAATATTCCAATTAATATTCAATAACAAACTACAGTATAAAAAATTAAACTACTTAATTTATTAAGATCTGGAATATGTACACCTAATATTCATTCAAATGCAATATTTCTCAATTTCTGGAAAGTTCAGTTAATGAAATGAATATCAATCAATGCAAATTTTCAATTCATTTGGGCCAAATGCTCAAGAAAATTTCACATGTAAATTTTCTGTGTTTTAAATGCTACGAGCAAATACGGCAATAAGTAATAATCATGTTATATATTGAATGGCAGATCCTCAGGTGGATTGAACCCTCGTGGGTTCGAATCCCAGACGAGCTGATCTGAGAGCAAAATCTCTGACATTCACTGAACTGGTTACACGGAAAATGGAACAAATTGCCTAACGGTTTAAACATGAGGTGATAGAAAGTGATAGATATCAACACAGTTGATCATTTCACTATAATGCGTGTTTACTTTTTACTTTTAATCACTGCTTAATATACAGTGTTGATAAATTAATTATAATGAAATATTATTGATCAGTCAAATTAGTAACAAATTGGATATTTTACAAATATAATGTCATAATTGGTCGATAGCCATATTTCTAAGAAATCTCTATTCAAGTATTAAAATATAACTATCCTGTGAAAAATACTTGATTTGCATTAACATAATTTATCGAGTATACAGCTACTCAAGATAAAGGTAGTTACCAAGCCTGAATAATCCTGACAACTGATCATCTGACTCTCCTCCCGACTGAAATCCTGACAACTGATCATTTAATTTTCCTCCTGATTGAGGTCCTGACAACTGACTCTCCTCCCGTCCGAGATCTGACAACTGATCATTCGCTTCCTGACTGAAATCCTGACAACTGATCATCTGACTGTCCTCCTGACCCAGATCATTGTAACTGATCATCTCACTCTCCTCCTGACTGAGATCCTGACAACTTATCATCTGACTCTCCTCCTGACTGAGATCCTGACAACTGGTCATCCGACTCTCCTCCTGACCGAGATCATGGCAACTGATCATCCGACTCTCCTCCTGACTGAGACACTGACAACTGATCATCTGACTCTCCTCCTGATTGAGATCCTGACAGGTGATCATCCGACTCTCATCCTGACAGATCCAGACAACTGATCATTTGACTCCTGATGAATCCTAATCATCTTTCTTCTGCATCGCGTTATTTAGCATGAGCATATTATGAAATGAAATCCAAATTGACATGCAATATATTGAACTCACGTTAAAAGGAGCGAAATCAAATACAACCAATAATATTGCCGAGTAGATTACTTACCCAGAGTGTGTAGAAGTAACGTTAACGCAGCCTCTTCTTCTCTGCGACAGCGTTGTCACCGCGTCTGATCCCAGGGTGGAGATCTGCTCTGCAGTAATATAATCTTTAAAAAAGCAATAAATACAATGCATTATATAAAATATATAGAGTCAGTTAGTCAGTGGAATATGCGATGAATGCCTTATACGAGTATCAGTTACAAAACTTTTAAGAGAGGCATTCTTCGCCGACCCACAACCTGACGAGTTCAGAGGGGCCAGTGCGGCCACTCTGACGACTCGAGGATGCAGGAGCGCCCAGCGACGACCACGAGGAGGTAGTGCCTCAGCTGTCACCACACGCATGGACAAGCCTCATAGGGAGGATGGGTTCTCCCAGGTGCAGGAGGGCTACCGGTAGCCCTTCTGAACCAGGGGTCGCCCCATCCTCCTAAAACGACTATCTTGCCCGTGCGTGCGACATCTAAGAAATCCAATCAAGCAATAAGGCGTCCCTACATTGCTAGACGAGATCCCTCCAATGTCCAAACCCCAAAGCTTCAAAAAAGCCAGAAACCTCAAAAACCCAAGACCCCAAAAACCAAAGAACCGAAGAATTACTAGAGAGCTGCGGGAACACAGACAAATATACAGTACATGTTGGTTAGTCAGTCAATCAATATATTAATAGAAAACCTTTACATGAACCCTACTTCTTCTTTAGATGCTTCTTCTTTGCTGCGAGTAAAACAGACAATCAAAACAAGTTAGTTGGTCAATCAATAGTGACATTAATAGAAATCCATTACATGAACCCTACTTCTTCTTTGCTGTGAGTAAAACAGGCAATCAAAACAAGTTAGTTGGTCAGTCAATCAATATGAACCACTATCGTGTAGTGGCCCAGAGCTGCGAGAAAATAGACAAAAATACACGTTAGTTAGTCAGTCAATCAATATATTAAATCTCTGTCTGTACGGCGGCATAAAGACGTGGAGACAACCCAACGTGGATTGATCTCACCGGATGATCAAGCATCTCTCTCTTATATACCCAGACAATCCTCAGTTGTTAGACTACAATAATTGGAAATTTTGAGGTCAATAAAGTCTGACTGCTGTCTGTCTTTCTCATGGTTGCATTACATTTTAAGATAGCTAGACATTTGTCTATGGACTTTATAATTATATTATAGGGCAGTGTAAATCTAGAGTGTAGTCTGTGATCCCATGAAGGTCTAGTCCTTTAATAGCATTTTCATTGTCGGAAGTTGTCTGGTGTTACACGTCTCAAGGTCTTTTGGTAAATATAAGGTAACCGAGATTATTAAGCAATTGGTCTGGACAATGCACCGAAGAGATAGTAAAATTGATGGTCCATTTATTGGAAAGAATTCACTTCCATTGTATGAAAGAGCTTTTCCCAACCTAGTTCTCCGCGGCGTCGTGTCTTGTGCTCAGCAAAAAGCATTGTTGAAAAAATGATTTTAGACTGACAATATTACACTATGAGCAATTTTCGAAAGAGAACGCTCGTGTATAGACAATTATTACTCTTATTATTAAATTATTATTATTATTAGTGTTATTTGCTATTATTTCAAAAATTGTTGAGCAGTGCTGCAGTTCAGATCATAACAGCAGACTCAGTATACATGTAGTCATAATGATTGTAATCATCATAGTATAGGCCCATTTGTTACAGTATTTGTCTTTGAATACCAGGTGTAGCCGCTAGTTGCTTGAGACTCTCAACTGCCGTATGTTACTATTTCTTTCTTTCTCTTTCGTTTTACTTACAAGAAATCATGCAGGATTTTTCGTAACTTTTGTTCTTATCTAATAAGAAAAATAAATGCTTCGCAGTGTAAGTATAGAAAAATTGCGCTTCGCAATATAAAGAAGGTTGAGAACAACTGGTAAAGCTATAGAATAGCAATCAGGCAAGGCGTGTCCTTCGTCACGAGACTTTTTAGCCCAATTAAATGTTGTTAAATGTTGTTATTGGTGCTTGCAAGCAGCAAGCACCAATAAGTAGAGTCTCACCACGTCCAACAAATGTTATATTATCATCATGGGCTACGTAAATAGTTTATAATCTTGTGCAATACAAATCTAATATAATCTAGTGCCTCATTTTAGCTCTTAGACCACTCATGTCGAAGACTTTCAATTATATTTAATTGCAAGTCTAAATGTCTCCTTAAGCCTACTTATAGGCCTAACTTCTTTAGACGTTACGATGAACCGGATTTTTACAAGCGTAAGTGTAAAACCCGAGGTGTCAATTTGACTGAGTGCTTATGCTATATTTGGAAGAGATAGAACGTTTTCTGGAACCATTATAAATGTTATGTTAATATGTACAGCCTTTTTCAACACCGGTTAACAAGTTTCATGCATTAATTCAATTAATTGTTGCTTCAATCTTAAGTTCTTTATGTTGAAATTTCTCTATGTAGTCCTAAGCGGAAGATTTAATATTAATAGCATTATCTATTAGCCTAATCATATGCAGTCCCTACAATTAATAGCAGGGGTACATGAGTTATATAGTCAACAAGGATCAGATGTAGTCTAAACTGTAGTAAGACTATCTGCATCAGACCTGGTCCTATACACAATTAATATACTGTAAGTCGATTAATATTAGCCTTACAATTGATAGCAGAGCCATCCAATAGACTAAAGAAACACGCTGTTTTTTATTAATGTTAATATCATCCAAAAATTTAAAAATTAATTTTCAAATTCGTAACAGAAATGTTTGGAGCGCTTATAATTTGAGGCACTTTAATATACAAACTTTGTAATAATTTCACTCGTTGAATTGTATTGCATACCTATTCAAATTCCCTTATATGACTGTTATTGTATAGACATGTCGAAATCTGTGATTCAGTCTTATTTACGGATCTGTAAGTCAACACCACATCTGTTATATCTGTCATATGACTTTGCTCTAATTACTTTTAGTGTCTCATTTAATATTCCAACCTAGCTATAATTTCTTGTACTTGAATATGGACTCTGAGATGACCAAACAGGTAGAGCATGGTTTTATGGATGAACGTTAATTAGTTTGACAGATCTGTGTAGTGATCTAGATATTATAACATAATATAACAATACTGGGTAAGAAAACCCAATGATTATTACCCACCGCGCCACGGCAACTACTATGCTGAAAGTGGTTTAGTACGAGATATAAATAAAGTGCAGTTGATTCTGTATTAGTAAGCTTATACTACGAAGTTTCAGTTCGTGTTTAGTCACCTCTTACAACATATGCCGATTACGGTTAGTTTATTATGTAGCACCCAGACGTAACAACGGGAATTTGGGAAAATAGTTAAGAAATATCTATTTTTTATAGACCAACTGCGCTTTAACATATCAATTGAAGATCTTGCAGTTGAAGTGAATTCGAAAAAACTACAATTGTCAAAACAAAAGATATCATAGCTTAAGTCTATTAAAATAAAACATAAATGAATATGATTATTTTCATTTAATTGTTTGCAGAATATTATAAGCTTCAGGTTTTATTCAACAAAAACGCTAATATTTCGGACTGAAATTTTCACAACAAAGGTTAGTAACTAAAATAGCAGAATAATCTTGTTAGCAACAATGTTATTATTTAATCAACTAATTAGTAAAATGAATTACTATTATCCTTTATTCTCGTAATTAAAATGAGCCAGATTCTTACATATCTGTAAAGAGACAAAGCAAATCAGCAATAACACCAATTGAAAAAAATATTATTAAATATTAATAAGCATTATTTCTAGTGACAGTAAGGTCATGTCGCAATGTAAGGAAATCCAATTTTTCGAAATAAAACAAACTTTTGATTGCTGCAGAACGGATTCTGATGTTAAGAAATGAACCGACAAATTGCTATGGTACGTTAAATATTAAATTTACAGAAGAGATGAAAAGTAAAAACTTTAAACTTCTACATTACTTTACTTGATACAACTAAAATTTGATATAATGTCATTTATACATACTCATTTAAATTTCACGATAAAATCAACACAAATTCAGCTGTTTTCGGAAAAACTACAGAAAATTACAGCCGTTGTCAGAAAGATCAATCACAGATTTTCGCCCAAATCACTAATCCTAAACTTTATCTTACAGACTCTTAACTTGAACTCTGATAAAAGGCTAAAGACACGTTTAAGGTCCGATTAGAGACCGATAGCATTTTCAATGACGATGAGATAACTGGATAGCATAGGATCTAGAATGCTTGATCAAAATATCATAACAGAAATATAGAAAGAGAAAATTAAAAACGATAGCTTGACACTAAAAACAGTATGAAACTGAACAGTACTATACGTTTTACTATCTTCAGCTGTACACGTAGTAAATCGATTCACACCAATACACATTTAATTAAATTACGTCTCTAAATTATATTCTCTTAATTAAATGATGTATAATTTTTCTGTTAATTATAACCACAATATGTGTCAGCAGATTTAGAAGTTTAAAATTCAAAACAAGATTACAATAGATCTAATAGATTCCAACAGAGAATGCTCAATGATCACATCTTTTAAAACAAGAGATATCTTTATTGCAACTGTTCCATATCAGAACTTTATTTTCAACAAAACTTTCTTAGACTTGAGGACAAAATCTTCACGAAATTTATCAGAATCTTGCTCTCTTTGAACTCGTTGTCCACCTACAACCAAATAAATAAACGATATAACTCCACGTTTTGTTAGCTTTTATAAACTATATTTACAATTAATTATTTCTGCTAGCACAATTAAATTAAAATGAGTAAAATGCACAGTGCTGTGAAATCTTTAACATCGACTTTAAGTACTGAATTTACATCCTGCTCAATCTATTGCTAAATATCAAAATTATTTGCTGTATAAGTTTACCTGGATAGTTCTTTTGCAGCAAAGATAAAATATAGTCAATCATTTTTCGAACAAGATCTAATAGCACAGTGTAGACAAGTTAATCTCAAGTCAAGTTATATTTATTAGAACATTTATTACTATTATTTAGAATTCCAACAACTCAATTCTAATGAAATATTGAATTAACTGCTTGAACAGTAGAACTACGGAAAACTATGCCAAGTCTAAACACTATCCCAACAAGCCTAGTCATTAAAACACTTAACATAATATTACAGAGTCAGGAAGTAATTATATGCTTGTTTAAGACAGAAAACTTGCCACTCAATTCAAATGGATCTAAATCCAGCAGCATGTAGAACTACAGAAATATGATTAATCATATATTTACCGAATCTTTTCTTTCAGAAGTCTCTAGAAATGCTGACACAGTCGTAGAACTTAGCCTACTGATTGAATCCTGGTGGGGGTTTGATGAATCCAGATGGAGGTCTTACCAAACCTGCAACACATTGATTTCACGCAACAATATACGGCTTACTAAGTAGCATTCTCCTCATCCTATCCACTATACTAGTTACTTAACTGATCCTTAGTAGCTGGAGCCAACAGCGATGTCAGTCGGATACTCGACCGCGGATCAATATGTACCGGGTTCAAATCCTGGGCTTTCCCGTCACTGACATTGCTTTCGAGTGAAGCAACTGACATTAACATTAGCTTTTAGCAGTAAATAATCCATTAATTAATACAATCGGACTAATTAAACAGCAATTTGACGCACATACAGCTACAAGGAAAAGTGCAGTACTTGGAAATATTTAATAGATAGCAATCGTATTTAAAAGAATGATGCGTAAGCATATCATCGCATTACCAGTAGCAAACTTATCTGAGCTGTAGTGTTATCAACATGAATAGCATTTTAGCTACGAAACAGGTACATCAGCTTTAATGATAGCTAAATTTTATACTCTTCATAATCCGTCAGTACACAGACCTGTTGAGTGCCAGTAAGTTTATAGTACATAAAACTAAATGAAAACAAATTTATGTTTAGTTAGTCGACTGATACAAATAAAAACTAGAGAAGAATCTTAGAACAATATCTTCTCAAGACTGAAGTTTAGCTACTGCAAAACTATAACCATCACAAGGGGAATAACTCCATGGATGCTCAATTAGCGTACTCTGTATTTAGCAATAACAGACTACAATTAGGAATGTGAGTCTAGACCATATTATCTGGTAGCTCACCAGGGAGCTCAATAAAAAGAAAACACAAAGAATATAAACACGCATTATAGTGAAATGTTCAACTGTGTTGATATCTATCACTTTTATTACCACATGTTTAAACCGTTAGGCAAATTAGACCATTTTCCGTGTAACCAGTCCAGTGAATGTCCGAGATTTAATTCTCAGATCAGCGCGGCAGGGATTCGAACTCACGAGGGTTCAATTCACTTCAGGATTGATCATTTAAAACTTCATAACGTTACTCCGACGCTATTAAGACATTCAAGTATTTTATGACAAGCTCTCAATATATCGACCTGTGGTAGAATCAGGTCGGTTAGCTAGAACGCTGCCGCCCGTTGTCGCAGGTTGTCGGTTCAACGGCACTCCTCTACCAAACCCTGCCAGCGGTCTGCCTAGAGACTGGACCTGTCCCGACATTAGAGTGCTCTACAACAGTAAAACACAGAAATAAGTATATGCATGCATTTATTAACGCAGTACACTGGCTTGAGCCAGTGGCAATGTCTGTAAGATATTCGACCGCGGATCAGTATGTGCAGGATTCAAATCCTGGGCTCGAGAGTTACTGACATCGCTTTCGAGTGAGGAAACTGACATTAACATTAGCTTTATCAGTTTTTACACTCAATCGATCAATTCTGCAAGCTCATGAGCAATAGACTATTAATTATCTAAGCCCCTACATAGACAGAACACGAGGTCGTATTCGACTGGTGATTAGGGCCATTCCTGTCAGCAACGGGTTAGGTTAATGAGTTACTGGTCGAGCACGGTTATGATAAATTCGTAATCCCTGTGCCCTCATTGGTTGAGCTGGAATCTGAATTAGGTGGCGATATTCTGTTTATTTATTTATACGCTTGGGCATCGCCATTTCGTCAGCGTTACCCATTCAATAGATTCTAGACTATATCATATGGTTAGTTTACTCAAACCATACACTGCACTCGAGCTGAATATATTGCTTAACGCCAGAGAAAATTTTAATAGCTACAAAGAATAGCAATGAACGTCTTCAATGAAGTTAACATTTGACTCCAATGTATATTCAGTCAATAAAAGAAAATCAATTGGATACTTAATACTTAATGAAGTTTCCCCAATGAAGTAATGCTATATATAGAAAGTTTCTAACAATGACCCAAACACAATACGAAAAACTAGACAAGTATATGCCATGTACATGTAATATTCCTCTCTCTACTGAAAAACAGACATTTAATATTTATAAATATTTGCGTGATGGCTACAGACCACGGACGAGATATCACTTGTGCCTGCCAAACTCTCAACGTCTGCTGACTCCAAATCTCCTTCAGAATCTGGACCAGCCTGACTTACATTAGCTCCGACTCCTAAACCACACCCCCCTCCCCAGGCCACACTCCCACAGGAAGTCTGCTGGTGAGGATAAGTAGCTGCGGGTTGCGAAAGAGCAGGAAATTCTGAGGCGAAATCAGTCGAGTAGCCGCTTGCTGTCGGATTTGCAGCAGCAGAATACGACAGCTGCTGCAGTATACTGCTGGTACCAGGTGTTCTCATACTCGACTTGTTTATCAACGCACTGCGCCCTCTGCCAACAGCCGGCACTTTTGGCATATTCTGATCGGCAGCTTTAAACTGACTGGATAATGCAGGCTGAGACTGGTTCTGATTGGACCATGCAGGCTGAGACTGGTTCTGACTAGCAAAAGACGTAGATGGTGGCTTCTGATTGGCTGCAGCTTTTAGAGACTGGTTTTGATTGGATGATGCATCGTGATTGGGCAGTTGATTGACTAATGATGTTAGGGATAATTTCTGCATCTGACCAGCTGCCGCAGCCATTAGATTCTCAGAAGTGTACTTCGCAGGCTGTAAACAGCTTGACTGAACTTTAGCAAAAGCTGTAAAAACATTACAATACAAAGACGCAATGATTTTTTGCAGAGAAATTCTACACCACTCAATCATATATGCCGTTAATTATTTAATTAATTAATTTGATTAATTCAATTATTTAACGTAATTCTGTTCTAATTCAATTCAAGTCTAGTTCCAGCAGATTAGTCTAGCAAACACTTTTTAATTTAACAATTTAATTTCAACTACTAGATGCGGCTTATCGTATAAAAAAGAGTAAAGCTAAGGTTAACGTCAGTTTCCTCACTCCAAAGCGATATCAGTGACGGGCGAGCCCAGGATCTGAACCCCGCACAGACTGATCCGCGGTCAAGTATCTAACTGACTTTGCCACTGGCTCCAACCATACTACGAGCAATGACAACAACAACAGCACAAACCATCAGTTGGACAACGCTGTACAGAGACCAGGTTGCTGGACGTCCAACAGTCTCCAGCAACAGATGGAGCCTGGCTTGAGTCTAAAAACAACATCAATAACATTCATCTAAAACTCGCTATCTCTCTTTGAAAAGGTGCTAAAGATAAAGAGAGATAAACCTAAAGAGAGAAAGCTAAAGATATATCTAAGGATAGAAAAAATTTCTTTTCTAAGGATAGAAAAAATTAAATATCGATAAAGCAAAAGATAGAAAAAGATAAAGGTGCTACGTGAAAAATTCTCTCGCTCCTTCAATGCCTTCAGCTAATATACTGCAACTAAAGTTTGACGAAGTGAGTATCCGACTGAAAAGGATACAAACTACATTTCTCTTCAAACCTTGTTATTCAAATCCATTTCTCAAATGTGAAGACAAGCCCAGCAAAGAGGCCCCTGACCTCATCCTAGCAGCAGGCTTCTAAGTAGCTGACAAAGCTAAATATCATTAAAATTTAGTTGTTTAGCATTGATGGTAGTAAAAAAATGTAATTAGAATTTACCTATTTATTTATAATTATCTATAAATATCTCTTATCTCGCTTAAAAGCTGAGAATATCTTCAAGCTATCAAATCTATAATATCTTATAATTATAAGATATTATATTATTATTTCTCAGATATTATACATTGTATATTATAGACATAATAATAATTGTATTTATAATATAAGAACTTTAATATCTGAGAATTTCTGAATCAAGCTATCATGCATCCCTGCAGATCAAAATTGAGAATAGGAAATCTTACAGCTGAAGTGCGTCCCTATGTTTCTGTCTGCATCACTTTCATCATTATCATCTGTGTCAAACTGGCCGCGCTGACTCTGTCAACAACAACAAGCGGTTAGAGTTAAATCCTCTAGACACATGAAATGCATTCATTAAGTATCACCTGGTCAGTTAGCGAAAGCTTCACAACGAGGATAAATTTTTAATATATATATATATATATATATGTATATATATTATATATATATATATATATATATATATATATATATATATATTTATATATATATATATATATTATAGACACACACAAACACAAATGCATATCATCCAATTTTATGTATTTATTGCAACAGAAGCATATAAAATTATTTGTGATATCATATACAGTGTTACCGCTAAGAGACAAGCACACTCACGGTGTATCTGACATCTCTGGAGGTAAATACTCCGTTGCTCCGCTGACTATCACCCCCCGCTCCCCTCACCGTCCCACCTGTACCCCTCCCACGAGCCATGCTCTCACCTCTATCTCTTCCAAACTACAGACAACAACTCATCTAAAACAATAACTCAGACGATTGTAATATATGCTTCAAAGCAAAACTCAAGTTAGATTTTTAAATTATATTCAAATATTGATACTTTCTGATTTGATTGTAATATAAGCATATTCAACAACTATAGCTGATAAAAAATTCAGAAAGCCTCTGCAACTTGTAATTTTCAAACTATACATGCTGGAGTCATGATCGTGAATGCCTTCACATAGCATAAATATTATGAACAGATAGTACAGAAGAATCGTCTGACTTGAGTTCAAATTTCAGTTCAGTTAGTAACAAGAAATAAATAAACCTAGAAAAAGGATTGAAGAATTTTCTTACATCCGTACTAGCATCATTGGAAGATCTATCAAAAGACATAATTACTTAAAAAGGCATTAATTAAAATATTAGTTACTAATTATAACCAGGATGAGTATTGCTAAACAGAACAAGAAAAAGAACAGCAACAAGAAAATCAATAACACGTCCACTGCGCTGTATACAACTGGATGCATAAAAATAACCTCCGACAATTTCTATAGCGGTGTCATGGCTGGTGACTGGCCTTCGAGACCGCTTTACAGGTTCCTGGCATATTAATATTAATCCTTTCTATTGTCAATCATATCTATGCTATAGATAGAGCAAAGGGCAGCAAGCTCCAATACAAGATTAACCTTCCATGGGCCCAAGGAAACACCTATTATTACTTCACAAACCTGGGCTCTGAACCCAGGCCACTTGTATCCGAGGCAAACACTCTAACCGTTACGCCATATCCCCTCCCCAATGGTATCAAGTATCATAAAAACAGAATTAACCTGATAGACGGGTAGAGAGGCGGCTACCACAGGCTCATGCTGTGACGTGGCCGGCGGCATATGCTGAGGAGTCAGAACAAAGTCATAAATCCCAGCCAAACTGTCTGACATGACATATCTGAAACAAGAATTATTCTCTAACAAATACATTTCTAGCATTCGTCTATATTAGCAAACCATAAATTTAGATTCAGTCTTTCGCTAGGCCATATTTAGTCAGATTCTGCTCTCATAATAAATATCAGGCAGAATATGGTACTAAATGCTATTCTAGAGTTTTACAGGTTAAATGTATCAGCAAAAATACTAGGATTTACTCTTCTTTGATTAAACTAAGATGATTTATTTGTTTTTATTTAAATTATGGACTATAGCAATTTCAGCAAGAATAACAATGCAGCAAGAAAAGAAGCATTTGCACCAGAAAAAAGCAACAGTACAAGGAATGAAAACAACTGCACAAAACTATGAACAGCAGCATGAGAACAGAAGAAAACTGTGCAGGAAATACCATAATGTTAGAAATGCTGAGAACTCACGTCATGCGTTTGGCACATCCCAAAGCACAGTGCTTTGTTTCGATCTCTTTGTGAAAATCACATCTGAAAATATTTTTATTAACAGAAAATAAAGAACAGTTATATAACAATTTCTTTAAATCAAAGAAGCCGATTCAATCTGGATCCAGAGGTCAGACCTGTAGGAAACCCTAATAGTCCGTCCAACTGGAGTGATCGATAAAACTAAATTAGGGCCTCCGTGTATAATCATGTATATCTACCAATGTGTACTAATATACATGTATAGTATTAAAAAATACATTAAATAAATGTACCATGTTTGTCCAAGAAATGCCCTTTATGATACGTGAAAGCGAGAGTACGAATGTGTACCAGCCACTTGAAAACAACCGCTAGAGAGAAAGAGAACAGGTATAAAATTCACTTGCTAATATAAGAATGAGTGGAAAGCAGTCGTAGACTCACTTGCACTGACTCTCGTAATCGTACGTGCTGACGCTGAGGTTATCTTTGATCGAAGCCTCGCTCACATTCTTGTTCTTGACTGCGCACAGAACATGCGTCAGATCTTCAGCGTACTGAACCACTATTGGACAGTCTTGGCTATATCCATACCGCCCGGCTCCTGAGCGATCAAACAGCCAGTTCAAGCAGCCCAGCACTTTGTCGTACTCATCTCGCTACGAGAACAGAAAAACATGTCTTTAAGAAAGAATCATTACTCATAAACCAAACAATTTACCTTCCGACAATAAATGGATAAGCGGTACCAATAATGTTACAAAATCAAGAACAGTGGCATGATATTATAGGAGATAAGTACCGACACGCAATGACAGGCAAACCAAACCATTGACTTCAGACAATAAAATGGAAAAGCGGTATCAATAATGCTACAAAATCAAGAACAGTGGCATGATATTATAGGAGAGAAATACAGACACGCAATCACCAACACTTCATATGTCATCACACAACAACCGAACAGAATAAATATCTATTGAAATTATGTAAAACTGCGATTATCTATTAACAAAAATAGCAAAACAAAAACTGCAAAACAAGAGATGATACAAAGTATCTTCAGTAGAAGACAACGGTAAAGTTGTCTGGACAAACGTCGTTCCTCAAGATATACTATATTCTTAATATACATGCTCAGACACTGAGTGCCCCTACCATGCAGTACCTATAAACATGCACATCCTATAAACATCCTCATCCTATGCACATTCTCGATATACAAGCGCAGACACTGAGAGACCATACTATGCAGTACAGGGGTGGGTAGTAGGGGGAACGGTTGGGGTTGATGAACGTTTCCACATCCCTCCACAGAGCCTTATAGTCACTGGAGCCCATCGTTGAGTAGCTCTCCAGCGGTACCATATGGGTCTGTTCACCTAAACAGTCAAACATGCAGCCGTTAGCAAGCTATACCAGGGTTACTAGCTACCAGAGCATCAAAGAGTTCTTAGTGGTATGTTACGGGTCAGTTCACCTAAACAGTCTGACATACAGCCAACCAGGGTTACTAGCTACCAGCATCAAAAGGTTCTTAGCGGTGTCTGTTCACCTAACAGTCAAACATGCAGCCATTAACCAGCTATACCAGGGTTACTAGTTACCAGCATCAAAAGGTTCTTAGCGGTGTCTGTTCACCTAACAGTCAAACATGCAGCCATTAACCAGCTATACCAGGGTTACTAGCTACCAGCATCAAAAGGTTCTTAGCGGTGTCTGTTCACCTAACAGTCAAACATGCAGCCATTAACCAGCTATACCAGGGTTACTAGCTACCAGCATCAAAAGGTTCTTAGTGTTATGTTATGGGTCAGTTCAGTTAAAGTGTCAAGCATACAATTTTAGTAATTAATTTTTACAAAATTTCTATAACTTTTAACGCTAAAGATATGCCTATAAAATACATTGGCCTACCTAGGTGGATCATAATTATAATAATTATAATTATCAAAAGAAAGAATATTGTTTTCCTTATATGTTACTTGCAATTAACCGATAATGGATAAAATCAGTACAAAATCTTACTCTGTTCTTTAGCCTTGAAACGGTATCCTAGCGGGATGCTTCCTGGAATAGTAAATTAAAGACAGATAAGACTCCCAAATAAATCATCTTTTGTTTTAGTATATCATCAATACATAGCAAGGTTAAGCAGAAATATAGAAACTCCGTAGACTGATGCAACTGTTCTTCATACATAAACTAAAATAAACATAATTACATAGACGTCTATAAAACAAGTCATCACGAACTTGAGAATTTTCTTAATTTTTAGACAAGCGGACAAATTAAATCAATGCTTATAGTATTTCATCGTATGTCGACAGTTATTAACAAACTGATTTATAAAATGATATACTGAAGTCCGTTCTTAATAAATAGAATAGTGTTAACCGATAGGCAATTAATACAAGCTTAGATATGTAAGCATTTATTGATGACTGGTGACTGATGGATGATATGATGTATGACAGAGAGGATTTGAGACAGTATATTCGTATCCCGACCCTGGTTAACCTGGGATTCAAGAGAAGATGATGATGATGACAATTAGATGTATAAGCACTAAATACCAGGGTTGATGAAGGTATGTCTGGTGTTGGTAACGCCACTCTTCATGCACCACTCTACCAAACCTAACTCCAGCGGCAGATACTCAAAGTCACTGGCAGTGCTTCCTGTTACCACCAGCAGCTGGAAGTCTATGAAGTAGAACTTGAACTCTAGTATGTCTGCAGCAATACAAAACATTGGGCTCTGAGTGATATTTTTATTTCCTTAATTTATTTATTGCTTTATTTCACGCATAATAACCCATACATAATCTTACTCTTAGAACAATGCAATAAGAACCAGAAAAGCAAATAGGCTGTGCATAAATTGAGCTCAAAGATAATTACTTATATAGAATTAGGTATAAACACCTACAATAAGCTCAGAACATCAAAACACTTAACTAGCATATTAGTATTATATTATTATGTTATTATATATATATATATATATATATATATATATATATATATATATATAATAACATTCATTCATTAATCATCATATAATAACGTCTTAAAGCATTCTACTACTGTTTTGTGGCATAGATTATACTGTATTTCTGCCGACCACAAACCTCTAGCATTGAGCAGTGCATCCTTGATTTCTTTTCTATCGTTCTGACGCTTCTTACTCAGCAGTTCGGCAGGGTCGACTCTGGTCTGTCATGGTTAAACATATAAAGTACGTACAACATAGGCCTATGAAATTAATCAATCAACACGACATCCAATTGTGACTTGAAAGAAGTACTAAAATAGGCCTCAGACATAAACAGGCATAACCATAGTAACAAGATGAATGTTCATCCTATCAATTAGTTTCCCGAAAATAACTCGAAATAACAAAGTTTTTGTAATTATTCACTTTGGTAGCAATTCAAGAGATAGCGACAAGTACATATAAAGCAAAAATTCTCATGGCAACACTGCTTCTGTCGTTACCGTAGGCAACACCTACTATGCATATTGACTATTATGATCGGTTAGTTTCCGTTATGTCATATGATTATGACATAACGGAAACTTGGAAAGTGTAGGATCAAACATTGGACACATGTTTAACTATATCCCATAGATGGATGAAATCAACATTAGATTAGTCCTTAAACATTGTAAAGCTCTCAATATCCAAGTCTTGTTTTAACTTAATAATATAAATTTGTATAAAATACCTAGATACAAGTAGAACAGGATTATAATATGCAAAATGGAATCAAACATGAAATAGTTTAAATAAAATTAATCAGTAAAAACGAACCTTTTATAGCAACTTAATATGTGAAGGCATTTTATGATAAGTGTTGTGAAATTTCATTACGAATTATTAATTTTCTCCATTTTTACAAAAAATAATTTCTATTTCTGATCAGTATAGCCTTACGACAAAATCTCAATTGCAATATAAATATGCCATCAACTCTTCAAATGATACTTCTATATATATTGCGGCTGTTGCGAATCCCAATGTTGGCATATTGTCTTGAGTTAAGAATTATAAATTTATAAAATCCAAATACACTGACAGCAATGACGTTTCCCATATTGTCCCGACGATTTGTATTGTCTGATTGCTTAGCACGGTTCTGAGCCCTGTTACCTTTCGCCATCTTCTCGTACGTCTCCTTCTCAGCGGGTGTCAGCAACTGACGCAATATGATACAAAAGCAATATTATTATTATTATTATTATTAACAATGAAAACTTATATTGCAGTGTCATATCGGTCTTCGAGACTACTTTACAGAAAGAGTTCAATAGTAATCATAACCTAAATAACATTATATAACAGATAACACAATATAAATAAATATAAATATAACAGCTAACGCAATATAAATGTAATAATATAATAGCTAACACAATAAAAATGTAATAATATAATATCTAACATAATATAAATGTAATAATATAATAGCTAACACAATATAAATGTAATAATATAATAGCCAACACAATATACATGTAATAATATAATATCCAACATAGTGTAAAAGTAATAATATAACAGCTAACATAATATAAATGTAATAATATAATAGCTAACACAGTACATAATATAAAGCAATAATTAATAAAAGATATTCAATAACATAAAATTCCAAGTGTGTCAGCATCTTACACAACATAG
Source organism: Enchytraeus crypticus (assembly GCA_905160935.1). Lineage (NCBI taxonomy): Eukaryota > Metazoa > Annelida > Clitellata > Enchytraeida > Enchytraeidae > Enchytraeus > Enchytraeus crypticus. Next base: position 1,950,656 of record CAJHZI010000548.1, on the reverse strand, counting down.
CATAACCAGACTAATATAATTTCTAACTGCCGACTATTTCGTTAAGCTTGAAATGTCAGCATCCAACAAAATATAATATTAAGTTAACATTTATGGTAAAATTTCAAATGATTTAGAATACTGCAGCAGTCACCTTGTATCTCTCAAGCGCTATTGGAATGATCTCCTCAATTCTTCCAAATCTCTGTCCCTGCCTATCAAGCTCAGGCCGCAAGGTCGTCCTAATGTAGCAAACCAACGCAGTGTCCTTTTTATTTTTATTTGGCATTTCGTATCTCTAACAGGATATTTGGTTTAATAAATCATCAACATACATTATCAAAATATATACTAATCAAACAATAAACAATAAACAGCAAAATCAAAAATAAACAAACAAAGTAAACAAAAATGAACAGTAAAATCAAAATAAACAGCACATTTATACAAATAAGACCTTGAAACTCTAAGACCAATGTTGTTGAAAATTTTACTAGTTAGCAATGCAGATTTAAAATGAATCTACTACATAGATAGTCAAAAATGAATCTTACAAAATGTACTTAAATTAAGTCACTCAAAGAAATGTATCTCTATATATCTGTACTTAAAATAGGCCGCTCAATGAAATGTATCTTAAAATATTGAAATATCTGCTATACAGGTATTTACTATAATGCATCTTTACAATAATGCTAAAATTTCATTACTTAATATTGCTCTAAGCAATATTAAATAATGAAATTTTAGCATTATAGTAAAGATGTTACAATACAACAACAACTGGAGTGCCACTATGGTTAAAGACAAGATCTAGACCATTATGAAACCAATGACAAGCTAAATAAAACACAAATATTCTAAAACAGTGCAAATGCAATGTTTATAAAACTAGTTCTAAGGTACAGAATTAAAGAATGGAGGTTTAATTGTTTTGTAGAAAATCATTGCCATTATATGACAGTGATATCAAAATGATCTCTTTTAAATACCCCGGGTATGTAGTTATCTCTTTAAAGGAAAATTGCCACATTATAACCAATTATTTGGTTTCCATAACTGAAATTACAGCAGAGACTTGTCCTAATTTCTATATTTACCACAACTGCTACCATCTTTCGTTATTCCATTCTTTCTTCAAGCACAGGTAGCAGGAAAAAAGGAAGAAAGCCAAGCTTTAGGCTTAAACAACTTGTAGCTACGACCTCTTACAACATTATTGGAGAAATTGAAAAAATTTGTTGCTCTAAATTCGGTAAACCCATGCATTATTTTATAAAACCTCTATAAGATCACCTTCAATTTTCCTGGTTTCTAGGGATGCCAGTTGAACTACCCTTAGCCTCTCCTTATACCGTAATACTTTGAATCCCCTAATAATTCTTAATTTTTTTCTTTACACTGTTTCTATAAGTTCAATATCCTTCCTGTAGTGTGGACTCCACACTGACATACAATACTGCAGATGAGGTAGAATCAAAGATTTATACAATCTTAAAACAATGCTTTTATTTCTACTTTTGAATGTTCTCTTTATTAGTCCTAAGGTCCTATTGACAGCACATTGTTTCCTCACTTTGAGTTCTGACTAAATATTTCCCCTAAATCCTTTTCCTCACTCACTACCTTTCACTTACCAAAGTGAATTACACTTGTCCATATTCAATATTAAACCTAATTGTTGGGACCACTTATTTAGCAAATGCAAGTTCCAAACAATACTGTCCCTTTGTTCTTTCATACCAACTTTTCCAAATAGTTTTGTATCATCAACAAACTACAAGATCGAATTAAATATTTCGGTATCTATATCATTTATGAAGATCAGCAAAAATAGGCCCGAACCCTGCGAACCCCCAACTTTACCACCCAGCCTGATTTAGCCTCACCCAGCGTAACCCTCTGCTTCTTCACCCTTAACCAATTTTCTATCCATTTCTATAACTTCCAATGCAAGACTTGATCTTAAGTAGAAGTCTCTTGTGAGGGACAGTATCAAAAGCCATTCTGACAGTATCAAAAGCCTTTCTGAAATCCAAGTACACTGCATCAACAGTCTCTATGTTAGTAAAGTACGATCTTTTATTCATCCTGAGTTTTCTTAAGAAGGTTATACAGCGTGTTTGAAATGAAATTAGATAGCCAAAAATTATTGTCTTATTTGCTCACCAGTTTTCACAGGATTTTAAACAAATCAGGTCAAATAAAATTTTAAAAAGCTATCTAACGTGCTAATAATGAAATATTATTAACACAATGAGGATGGCATTTAAACACTCGTCACTAACAATAACAATAAAACACAAAATGCTATAGTATTAATAATTAATTGTTTTACAATAAAATAAAATAGATTCTTTAAAAATTTCAACAAATTGCAACTATAAATTACACGCTTATTTTTTAGTATTGCACAAGAACAAGAAAGACAAACAATGTCGGTGTTAACCAATGTCGGTGGAGAAAGGAGCAGTTGCTTAGCGACGAGCTGCGTTTGCAAATAGTAGTCTTATTGATGGAATCGAAACTTGAGGCAACAGAGATGTGGTTCTATAGAAGAATGCTGCGTATATCTTATAAAGACCACATTAAAAATGAAGATGTTCTACAAAGAATATCAACTTGTCGTGACCTTTTGAACCGAATACGACGACAACAGATGAAATTTTTCGGACACCTTATGCGGAACAAAATAGTTGAAAATACCGTAGTGACAGGAATAATAGGAGAAAAAGGATGCAAGGGTCGACAACGAATGACGTTTATTAAGAGTCTTAGCAAATGGATGCAGTTAACTGAAACAGAGATGATCAGAGCAACAATGAACAGAGACATATGGAGGAATATGACCATGACAGCCCGGGCTTGAAACAGGCACGGCACTTAAAGAAGAAGAAGAAGTCTTATTGATATCAGCTGTTAGACATTTATGCACGGGAATGCCAGTTGGCTGAGTGGTGTAAGGTACGGTGGCTCGCAACTGCCATAAATTTTCTTTTTTTTGAAACAAAAAAACAAAAAAAAAAACAAATCTTTGTTACTATAAATAGCCACTTTGTTACTATAAATAGCTCACTAGCAGTATCTATATCATACATAGTCGATGACAACATCCAGCACTCGATCTTGAATCAAAGGCCAGTCTATGTGCAAAAAATAAAGTTTATTGTCAATGACAACATCGATCGAGCACTCGATCTCGAGCCAAATCCAAACCGATGAGCACAAAATTAGGTCAAAAACGGTGCAAATCCAAAATTCAGGTAATTAGTCATGTTAAGTGAATTCGTCAATGACAACATCGAGCACGCGATGTCAAACCAAAGCCAAACCGATGAGCACAAAATTAGGTCAAAAACGGTGCAAATCCCTAAACGCAGAAAAATCAGTCCAAAGACTTTCACCTTGTAATTATCACCGCTTTTGACCTAATTTTGTGCTCATCGGTTTGGCTTTGGCTCGAGATCGATGTTGTCATTGACGAATTCATTTAACATGACTAATTAACTGAATTTTGGATTTGCACCGTTTTTGACCTAATTTGTGCTCATCGGTTTGGCTTTGGCTCAAGATCGAGTGCTCGATGTTGTCATTGACAATAAACTTTATTTTTTGCACATACATGTAGACTGGCCTTTGATTCAAGATCGAGTGCTGGATGTTGTCATCGACTATGTGTGATATAGATACTGCTAGTGAGCTATTTATAGTAACAAAGATTTGTTTTTTGTTTTTTGGATTTTTTGTTTAAAAAAAAAAAATTTATGGCAGTTGCGAGCCACCGTAGTAAGGCGTTATCTGACAGGATACTATGAGCAAACACTCGCGGGTTCAATTCCTGCCCGAGTGTAAGTTAAAGTTTATTTTGCTAATAATTAAAATTACACATAATACTTTGATTAATTATATAGCTGCATTTATTATTTATAACTAAAATGACATTATAATCATTAAATGACATTAGTCTAAAGCATAAACTTAAAAGCTTGCTTTACATTTTAGTATTCTACCCTGATTGGTTTATTACTTGTGTTATGTCCGGGAAACTGAAGACTAGACCAACAATTCTATGTGCGTGTCACAAGATTTTATTAATATAAATCTATCAGTAGGCCTATGAAGATTACAATAATTCTTATTATTAATTATTATTATTGCTATACATTTACATTAGACTAATATTAATAGTTTACAATTATTTGTTATTATTAATTTTTAAATTAACTTTTAATTACCTGTTATAGGCCCTAATTATTTTTTAATTATTTCATATTAATTAATAATTATAACTAATTAGTAATTACTTACTAAGTGAATCAATTATTATTAATTGATTGAATTTATAGTAAATTAATTAAATTATAGAATTAATTTATTTGGTAGTATTCCAAGCTGTTCCATTACCTTTTAACACTTGCGTTTCACCCAGTCATTTCTGGTAGGCGGAACTTATTGGAACACTGAATTTCTGACAAGGGTCATTAAATTATAGAAGGACACTGGGAAAATGGTACCGTCCCTGACTGAAAGGCTTCCTTCAGAAAACCATCATAATATGCTCGTAAGCCACGCCTTACAACTGCTCCCACCGACGTTGGTTAACACCGACATTGTTTGTCTTTCATGTTCGTGTGCAATACTACTTATTTTTGGGGTTAAAACTGGATTTAACATGCATTTGGCAGCACACTTGCTACTAAGTCAGTTGCAAAATTCAATTTCAGGTCAAGTAGGCAACAACAACAGTGAAAAAAAATATTTTGTACTATAATTGTCATAGAATAAAGCTGATAACGTTGTATTCTATATCTTTGATATTTGTTAATTACTGCCTATTAAATCCATGATCTATTTGGATGCACTCAAATTACTTAGATCAATTGTAGCAATTTTGAATATTTTCATCCTTTGGTGCTTTCACTGCTTTGGCTTCTGTTGGTGTAGAGTTTGCCTGAGACATTCCTGACGTTGCCTTATAAGTTAATATTGATTTATTAATAAACGGCAAAAGGTAGGAATGATAAAAGTAGCATTCTAAATATTAAAATAATTCAGATGCATAAAATAATGAAAAACACCTTATTTTAAAGATGTTCAGATGCTATTATAAATTTAATTAATAAAGTCTTTGAAAAGTTAAAATTTAAGACATTTAAATTGCAATTACAGTATAAATGCAAATTATTTAATAATCATCATAACAACAACAATTAGAGTGCTACAGTCATCAATGATAACATCGAGCACTATTGAGACAAAATCAAGCCGGCGAGCAAAAAAAAGAAGGTTAAAAAACGGTGCAAATTCCAAAATCCAGAAGTTCAGTCCAAAAGTAAAGGGAGTTCAAGAAAAGGTGGTTTAGGCGCAGGTCGCTGCTCATGGACACTGGATGGAAAAGAGAGATGGAAAAGATAGGTATTTATCATTTTTAAAAACCAGATTCACTCATTTACTAATTGTTACTTGAAGAGACGAACAAATAGTAACTTTTATTGTTTTTCTGTCACAAAAGAAAAGTCAACCGATGCTGTTCTTCTATATATATATATATATATATATATATATATATATATATATATATATATATATATATATATATATATATATATAAGAAGAACAGCATCGGTTTATATAGTAACATTGGAAAACCCAGTTACTATATTTAACTAAATGATTTGTTTACGTGAGATGTAAACAAATGCACATGAAGGTGTTAACAAAAAATTAAATTATAATGAAATAAAAATTTTATATATATATATAAAATAAAATGATTGTTGTCAAATCATTAATTAAAAGTTTACAAATTCCTGCTATAATATCCATCGTGCTGTTTTATTTTAAATTAAACACTGAAGCTATTCGGCTCGATTACCAAATTGAATCTGATGCTAGTTTGTCATGGGCTATAAAACTGAACGAGGCTATAGCATTGAGTAAGGAAAAGTTGGATAAGATTGCGAACGATGTGGCAAAAGAATTTGGGTTGATATGTTTAGGCCAAATAGGAGCGTTGAATGGCTACTATCTATTTAAAGATTCGTCAGAGTTTCTAAAGGATTTTAAGTCTAATACAGTACTTAAAAGCAACTCTCTACCTAATTTAGAAAATGTATTTCATCAATATTCCCAATTAAGAAAACGAAGGCTCTTGAAGAGACATTTGGAATCTAGTATTGGGTCTCATGAACATGTAGACTGGCACGAATTTCAGTTTCCTTTGAAGCGCAGTCAACGGTCGAGAAGAGTAACTGGTAGTCAACAGAGGAAAATGAAGCGTAGCCCTGTTCGAGATTTAAAAATTCAGGAAATATACTTCAACGACCCTTTCTTTCCTAAGCAATGGCATCTTGTAAGTGAATCAATTTTTTTGTAACAGTTTGTATGGTGCTTTATTTCTACTAGTTATTTATATTAATAATTAAATTTAAATTCTACTAATGTTACTTACTAATCAAATTTTAATTACCATAACTGACCAAATATTTTATAAATTTTTATTGATCTATAATTCATGTAAAAAATGTGCAATTATAAAACTTAATTTTTAAATTGGTTAAAACTTTGTTTGGTAGTGACTTTCATAGCATTATAGCTTGTACTTGCTCCTCATTCCAATTATTCACCCTTGGTGAATTTTAATGTTCAAGATTGATATTACATCAGGTAAATGTGCGTAACCCAGGATCTGATATCAATGTGACTGAAGTGTGGAGGCGTGGTATCACTGGGCGTGGCATCACTGTTGCCGTGATTGATGATGGTGAGTCACATATAAATGTAGGTAAAATTTTTATTGAATGAAGAACAATGAATTGCCGATTATTACATTATATTTTCCTTTTAAATTACTTTCACGAAACTCTAGATTTATTTTATAATGTTGCATATTTGTTTTATTGACATCTAGATAGGGTATATATACCCTCTTTGATGACCTTGTGCATGTATGTATACTTCAATAAACATAGTTCTCTCTCTCTCTCTCTCTCTTCAAATAGGTAGTGATTATTGTGTAAATGTGCCTAATGAAGTTGACTGTAGCTGTAGCAACATCAGACTGTTCATGACTGCTCTCTTTCTCCGCTGTTTACATGAATTTGACTACTTGCATTTTTCGCCCAACAAAATATTGGCTGAAAAATTGACCGAATAGATATCATTGATGTTTTTTGCTAGGCCTGCAGTGGAGCAACATAGATATCAAGGAGAACTACAGTCCTGAAGGAAGTTTTGATTTGAACGACAACGATGATGATCCATCACCTAGTGATTCGAAAGCGACTAATCACCATGGCACTCGATGTGCTGGTGAGATAGTAGGTGTGGCTAATAACAGTGTTTGTGGAGTGGGTGTGGCTTATAGAGCTAAAGTTGCGGGGATACGAATTCTAGATGGCACAGTGACGGATGCTTCTGAGGCTGCGGCATTTACAAAGAGAATAGCGGTGAATGACGTGTATAGCTGCAGGTGCGTTTTCTTTTATTATGTTTTTCAACTTTAATGCTTTATAAGTGTACTTTTTCTTGTGTTCGATGATGTCATGGATGACAGTAGCACTCTAATTATTTTCATGTTATGTTTAATTAATGTATTGAAGCTTGCTTGAGTTAGCACTATTTAAGCTTAGGTGAGTTAAAGCTCTATCGGTTTATTTAAGTTCACATATTACAAACTTATTTGAATTAGTGCACTATATTTTTACTAATGCAAATGCGTTACATGTTTATCAGAGTTTTGAGTTTATTATTAATTACGTGTGTTCTCTTTTATTTTTAAATATTAATAGTTGCTATTTAAAATACATACCTCTGACTATTCTTTTAGTGTTTGATCTCTTTGAATTATTGTAATGCATAAAAATTGTACGACAGTAATTCTTTATTTAGTAGAAAATAGTCTCATTTCTTTTATATTGTATTACTGGCTAGAGCCAGTGGCCATGTCGGTAAGTTATTCGACTGCGGATCAGTATGAGCGGGGTTCAAATCCTGGGCTCGCCGGTCACTGACATCGCTTTTGAGTGAGGAAACTGTCGTTAACATTAGCTTTACCAGCTTTTACACTAAGTGATTAATTAACTGACTGATTGATTCATCGATAATAGCTGGGGCCCACAAGATGATGGCAGAACGGTCGATGGTCCACAGCATTTAGCTGCCGCCAGCATGCAGCACGGCATCAATTATGGTCGCCAAGGTTACGGATCTATCTACGTGGTTGCTAGTGGTAACGGTGGCCACATCGGCGATAATTGTAACTATGACGGTTATGCTAACTCCATATACACGGTGACAATAGGAGCAGTGGACGAGAGAGGAAACATGCCTAACTATGCGGAGGAGTGTGCTTCCATGCTAGCTGTGACGTACAGCAGTGGAAGTTTCAGAGATATTGTAAGAAATATTTTACTTTTCTACTCTATTTATCCGTTACATCTCTGGTGGCAAACGTAACAGTTTGATGAGCAAATTTTGTGATGTTGAAGAATAAAATAAATAACAAAAACATGTTAAAAGGTTATGTGGTTAATGGCTACGAGTAGAATAAAGATAATTTTAAATTGGAAATTAATCATATGTTTCAGTATAAATTTCTTCTGAGTTATAAGTAAATTTGCTATGCTTCACATCTTTAGATAAACGTAACTTAATTCTAAGTTCGAAGAAGCTAATTGAAATTAGTATTCCGTTGCAATTGTTAATGGCACTATTAATAATAATTTTACTGTTGATTTACTACAGTTTATTCTGATATGACATTTGTTGTGTATATTTTGTGTTCATTTTGTAAAATGATTGATTTGTGGCCAGCGTGCAAATTTTCTTTCCATTATTTTTTAATTTTTATTATTTTCTTTCCATTATTTATTATTTCATTATCATTACTTCTATTGGACTGGTTTTATGAATTTGCACCATTTTGAGCCTTTTCACTTTTTCCTATCAGCTTGGCTTTGGTTCTTTAGTGCTCAGCATTGTCACTGACAACAGTAGCAATCTATTTGCTATTATTGTTGTTGTTTTTTAAATAAACGACTAAGTTATTATTAGTTTGTGGTAGTATATTTTTATATCTTTATTCAGTATTTTATTCTGTAAGACTCTTGACTATTTATCAGTTGATTGAGAGATGGATTAAGTGATTGATTGATATATCAATTGAGTGATTGACTGATTGATCAGATGGTTGATTTATTGAATGATCGATTGATTGATCAATTGATTGACTAATGAATTGATTGATCAAATGGTTGATTGATTGATCGATTGATTGATCTTTTAATTGATCCAAGGTAACGACTGATTGGACAGTTGGTGGAGGCACAGGATGCACAGAGAGTCACAGTGGCACAAGTGCTGCGGCACCGCTAGCCGCTGCGATGATTGCACTGATGCTCGAGGCTAGACCCTGTCTGACGTGGAGAGATGTCCAGTATATCATTGCTATCACAGCTATGAGAGTAAGTGTTAGGCGATTAATTGATTGATTGTTGTCTGAGCTAATTCACAGTGTTAGTAATATCTCTCTCTCTCCCTCTCTCTGCAATGCACTGCCTAATGGTAGGTTCACAGTACATATTCTTACTCAAAGTCTGCTTTCTCGCTCCATAAGAGCACTGCTTAGATCAACAAGTTAATCCCTTCACAAAGTCTGTGCCTTATCCATGTTAGTGATAAAGGGATTGAATATTTGAATGTTAAGTTAGTAGTTGACTGCTTGTTATTTTCTATAGGGTCATTTTGCTATTTTAATGTAAACTAGCAACTTGTATTATCCTCATGTAATCCACGTTTGATGTCTACAAAAAAAGAGTTGATATATCGGTCAAATTGTGGATGGATATTTTTTCTATACTCATTATATTGAATATTTGACTCCTAAAATTCTTAATTATGTTGTTTAATGTGTAGAGTGGGCACTAAAAAGGGAACATTTGCAGAGTTTGCTTGTGACAAGAGAATGTTACGCCTAATGTGTGGTAAAACTAGAAGAATAGAATGGAAAATGAATATGTGAGGATGAATTTGAATGTTGAGGGGATCGGGGATAGGTAGGCTCAGTCAAGATTGATATGGTATGGGCACATTGTGAGAAAGGCGGATGAGGATGTAGTAAAGAGTTTGGAGGGAAGAGCTTGATGTTAAGCATAGAGAGAGGTAGACCACAATTGACTTGGGATGCAGTAATTGAGAAGGACATGAAAAATAGGGATTCTCTGATGATGTGGTGTGGGACAGGGAGGACTGGAGAAATCTATTCGTATCCCAACCCTAGTTATACTGGGATTTAAGGGAAGTTGATGTTGATGATGATGATAATAATGATGATGATGTTGTTGTTTAATATCTAAATCATTTATCTAATACGCTTTCGAAGAAATATTAATTGGTGAAAACAATTAACTTGAATTATCTTTGTGTAATTTTTTATTTCATGTTTTTTAATAGACATTTATAATTGAAAATATTGCAAATATCGTATTATCTGAACAGAATACTGATCGTACCAGATTCATAATAAATGTTAGCATAATTTATATTAAGTTAAACTTGGTTCGTCTTGATTTGTTGTGATTCAGGTGGATGAAGCGTTTGCAGATTGGACTGTGAATGCTGCTGGATTGAGTCATTCTCACAAACATGGGTTCGGGTTGCTTAGTGCTTGGAGATTGGTCAATACTGCCAAGGTATAGCGGCTCTTCTGATTAATAGGCAGCTAATATCTATTAATTTCCTGTCAGGTAGCAGTGTCAGGTAGCAGTGTCAGGTAGCAGTGTCAGGTAGCAGTGTCAGGTAGCAGTGTCAGGTGGAAGTATAATGAAAATGTGGTTTAAAATAAATTGTTCATTTAATGAATAAAACTATCATGATCGGTAAATGTACCAAGCAGAAACCAATTAATGAGAAACTAACAAATCAGAAACCTGTCAGTCTGAAACCCACCAATCAGAAACCAACCAATCAGAAACTAGTCAATCAAAAACTAAACTATCAGAAACCAATCAATCTGAAATCCACCAATTAGAAACCAACCAATTAGAAACCAACCAATTAGAAACCAATCAGAAACCCACCAATCAGAAACCAACGTAGCAGATTGGTACCTCTGTGACTTATAATGCATAGGTATCCTACTGGTCACCGTAACTGTAATGTGCTACAATTGTAAACCTCTGCAATTGTAATGTACGTAACTGTAATCTACTATCCACTCTTGCCTTTTACATAATAATCAAGTGGTTACTTACCATTGTTGCATGACTATTTGTCATTTCTGCAATTATACTCATTGCATATCGGTATAAGATAGTTCCCAATTTTGTAGCATTTTGAAATAAAATAACTAAGTCGGGCATCAGTTTCCAAAGAACATTGAAATTGTTGTCTTAATTGGTTTTGGAATCAACATATCAACATATGTGATCTATCTAGTATATGGCGAATTACTATTTTTGTGAAGACAAAAAATGTGTTCCTAGTATGAGTTTGAATAGAAACTCTATTATCACTTAACTTAAACTTTATCAGTTAAAACTCCAGTGGTACTAGATTTTACACTATTTAAACTTTGCGCTCGAATTAAGCATTGTAAATTAATTGAGAAATATATTTATTGAGTTTAAAAATATATATCAATGTTATTTAAAAATTCTCATTACTTCATTGAAAAATTACTGCAATTTTATAGTTATATAATGAACTGGTGAATTTATTCTTTAAGGTTTGGAAGACTATACCATGGCAAACGACATATTCAACAGGTGATTTAGATTATAAATCAAATCTTTCCATACCTCCGGTTGGTTCATTGATCGTTAATGTAACGGGTTAGTATTTTTATTTTCTTTTATTTTCTGCTTCTATTTATGAATATATAATGCCAGCTAATGATTTCAGTCCTGCTATACTTTATTTTAATCAAGTACTTGCATATAATTGATTAATTAGTTTGATTTGTCAATATTTAATGCTGTTTGAAGTTTTGAAATATTTTATTTTATCCTAAAAATGTGCAACCCCGCACATACTGAACCGCAGTCGAATAACTTACTGAAATCGCCATTGGCTCCAGCCAGTGACGATGAAACACAATAACATCAATTGATAAGCATAGCAACTATAACATCAACTTAGCGAACATAGCAACTATAAAATCAATTACCAAATACAGTATTCATAGCTTTAATTATTAAGTAGACCTATAGCAACATTAGCAGATGAAAAATGTGTAACAGTGATAACTTTTAAAAATAGGACCTATAGCCTTACTTCTAAAAAATTCTGATTGACACCCTTTCGTAGTCATATAAGTCTTTTAAAATTTTATTTTGTTGTCGACTGGTTTTAACAGTCTCAGGTGGAGATTTGGAAGGCTATGCTCTGCAGACGCTGGAGTACGTCCACGCTACAATAACGCTGACTCATCAGAGAAGAGGTGAGGTCGAGATGACCTTGATCTGTCCCAGTGGTACGCGTTCTCTCATTGGAGCTACCAGAGCTGCAGACAAGTTAGAACTACTTTGGACTCATTATCTGGATTTTAGAATTTGCACCGTTTTTTTACCTTATTTTTGATCGCCGGCTTGATTTTGTCTCAATAGTGCTCGATGTTGTCATTGATGATGTAGCACTCTAATTGTTATTATTATTATTATTACTACCAGTTGATTTTCCTTTCATTATCTTCTCTTTGCCATTTTATATGATTAGCTATATAATTAAATATAAATATCCTCATCATCTTACTTTGAATCCTACTAATAATATTAAATATAATATTGTAATTTAATTAATATTTTAGCTTAAAATTATATATTTATTAAAAAAATTTCTACCAATTTGAATGATATTATAATATGTTAATATAATAAATTATTTAAAAAAAATACATCTTGAATAGTTCAGTTGGTAGAATAGTTTCCGTTTTTATGCGCATGTTGTATATGCAAAAGATAAATTCTATTTAAATTTGGCTAGACTTTAGAGACCATAAATAAACTTGATAATTATAAAATGATTGCTATTATAAATTAAAACTTATTTATTTGACAATAAATAATATATAATGTTAATTTACGCAATTTAATTTATTGACAATATTCTCCACATGAATTCATTTGTTTATCTTTATTTTTTCTTGTGAGTTGTAATGTAGACTATGTTAGTTTGTCACAGTTGCATTAATTTGCTGCCTTTTGGTGAAATAAGTTAGATATATAACCTTAACATTTGGAAACTGTTGAAGCTGCCTATATTTGTAACATTTGCATTCATTTGGAAAGAGCAATCGCAGAATGAAAATGTTTTCTTGTTGAGACTTGTAGATAAATTATTTCACTATAGGAATTTAATTTTCTTAATTTTCTTTCTTCGTAAATGAATATTATAATTGAATTGATTAAGTAACTGAACGATCAGTCAATCATATCTGATTGATTGTTTTAGCAAGTGAGTGGTTGATTGATTGATTGATGGATAGATTGTTTGAGTGATTGATTGATTGACTGAATGATTGATTGATTGATGGATTGACTGAATGATTGATTGAGTGAGTGATGGATGGATTGAGTGATTGAATATATATTGATTGATTGAGTGACTGACTGACTGATTGATTGATTGACACACTGACTGATCGACTGATTAACTGATTGATTGATTGAACGTACAGCAGCACAACAGGGTTCAACGCTTGGACGTTCAGCACGGTAAGGTGTTGGGGGGAGGGACCTGAGGGGTTGTGGAGTCTCTCAGTCACAGACAAAGGTTCTCTATGTTTAACTGCCTATCAGCTGTTGTGCTCTGGTGTGGTTGAACCACTGCAGAATAGGGCAACCGCAAACAATCTGCTGCGTGTACGTTAGAGGCGAATAAGGCAGGAGCTGAGGATGGCAAGATGGGACCCCCCTCACCATGAAATATTTTCCCCTATGATTAAATGGGAATTAATCCGTCTAACTGAGGAAGGCAACGGGAAACCACCTCAGAAGCCATACTTTTCCCAAGCTATAGGCTACATAAGGTATGGATAAGGCATAGACTTTGTGAAGGGATTAACTTGTTGATCTAAGTAGTGCGCTTATGGAGCGAGAAAGCGGACTTTGAGTAAGAATATGTACCTTGAACCTGCCGCTTGGCAGTGCACTGAAGAGAGAGAGAACTGCCTAACGGCTGTTCCGAGTCATATAACTGTACTAATGGTTGAATTAGAGCTAGTAAATTAGAACTAGTTATAACAGGACTTGATGTAACTGTGGGATACATAAAGATGTATTTTTTGTCATATCCTCTAAAAAGTCGTTACTGTGGAATGTAATTTTGTATTGGGAATTTTTCTAAATAAATGTTTGTAAAATAGTAAATCTCATCTTCCATTTTTGCTTGTTTTCGATTGAAGTTGTAATTTATGTGATAAATTTAATTTGCCTAAGTGATTCACAGTTTTTTAAAATCTTAATCCAACGTCAACATCATCTTCCCTTGAATCCAAGTTTTTTTTATAAATACTTTACTGTAATAGATCTTTTGTTATTTGAATGCCACATAATTACGGCCTGTTTTTATTATTGTTATTAAAGGTTTATTTTTATTACGTGAAGAACATGTAATGTTAATTACTTCAAAAGCGTTACTGGTGGTATGCATTATCCTAAAACTACAGTTATTTATATTATATAAATAGGCCTACCTTAAAATTTAAGGTATTTATGGGAAAAATTGAAATATTTATTTGATAAAAATGTTTCAGGCCAGCCATTGTTAATAAGCAGAGGCAAGTTGATTAAGTGGAAATTAACGTTATACGGGTCTCACATGACGCCGGAAGAGGTCCAGAGTAGAATAAAGTAAGTCTTTCACAATGGTCGTATTTAGTGAACTGGTGTTTTATGGATGTCTTATTCTGAAGATCAGATGACTCTTATAAATGATACGATCCTGTCGTATCTTATCAGTGATAAGATCTTATTGAATCTTATCAGTGATAAGATCATATTGTTTCTTGTGAGTGATAAGATCCTATTGTATCAGTGATAAGATCTTATTGTATCTTATCAGTGATAAGATCCTATTGTATCAGTGATAAGATCTTATTGTATCTTATCAGTGATAAGATCATATTGTATCAGTGATAAGATCCTATTGTATCAGTGATAAGATCTTATTGTATCTTATCAGTGATAAGATCTATTGTATCAGTGATAAGATCTTATTGTATCTTATCAGTGATAAGATCCTGTTGTATCAGTGATAAGATCTTATTGTATCTTATCAGTGATAAGATCCTATTGTATCAGTGATAAGAGCTTATTGTATCTTATCAGTGATAAGATCCTGTTGTATCGTATCAGTAATAAGATCGTATTGTATCTTTTCAGTGATAAGATCATGTGGTACCTTATCAGTGATAAGATGCTGCCATATCTTATCTGTAATAAAATCTTATCGTATCCTATCAGTGAACTCACAGTCAGATCAGTTGACTTATTGTTTAGGTAAAATTCAGAACTCTTTAAAGATAGTAAAGCTAAGTTTAACGTTAGTTTCGTCACTCGAAAGCGATGTCAGTGACGGGCACCCCAGGATTACGGTTACCATATGAAATGCTTAGTTTTCTGTAGTGTTCTTTATTAATCTAATGATATGACGCGGTGACAGGACTCTATGTTCATTCACGCTTCATTCATGGTGCATGAATGACATGGTATGGGACAGAGAGGATTGGAGAAGGCCTATTCATATCCCGACCCTAGTTATGCTGGGGTTTAAGAGAAATTGAAGAGAAATTGATGATGATGACGACGATGATATTCTTTATTAATCGACTTCTTAGTAATTGCCTGGCTTACACCATTGTCACCGTAAATAGTTTACTAGATTACTAGTTTTGTAAGGTAATGAGTTACTTTATAACACTTTGTTATTCTTTGTTAATCGTAAAGAGTACTTAGTCTTGTTATGTAACTCTTTGTCATTTTAGAGCCTTATTTGATACTTGGTTTACTGTAAATCTATTTGTCATTCTGAATCCAAATGAGTACTTCGTTAACTGTCATTGTCCTTTTAAACCTTATTGAGTAGGCCTACTTCTTTTACTATCGTTGACATTCGAAGTCTGAGTACTTCTTTTCCAGTAAGGCACTTTGTCATTGTATAGCGTATCATAATTGAGTATCATTGAAAATTAAAACTTGATTATAACTTTTATTTAAATTTGATGGAATTTAGTGCTACTGTGACGTGCCACTTTTCGTTAACAATTCTATGATTATACCGTGATCGTAATGTGGTTATTTGGTGGTTTTAATGTAGTTACTTTGTGGTTCTAATGTGGTTATTTTGTGGTTTTAATGTGGTAATTTTGTGGCTTTAATGTGGTTATTTGTGGTTTCAATGTGCTGTTAGGTTAGTGGAAGAAGCCGCTAGTGGAGAATATTTGAGAACCAATTATTCGTTGCCATGTCAACCACCCCCTGTTACTACACTACTCTACACACCTATATCAAATAAAATTCTTAAGGTTTGAATATAGACAAAATTTATTACCATTTTTCAAGTGTGCAGAGCTACCTACTTAACACCTACTTAAAAATATAAATTGATGATAATATTCACTATTTCACTTATTAATTCATTATGGTATTTTGTTCTCTATACTGCTGTAGTGCTATGACCTTATTTTTTCAGGCTGTTATATTAATTTTACTTTTTCAAATCTATCTCAAAGAACGTTGTTAAGTGTAGTACATGTATATTCATATTTCTGTGTACTTATGTACGTCTTTGATGATAATACTTGTATTGGTTATTGATTTATAAAAGCCTAAGATTACAACGCCTTTCGTAATCCCCCCTCTTTTTCCGTACTGACTATATTAATTTTACTTCTTCGAATCTCCCTCTTAAAATTAAAGAAGGTTGTTAATTGTAGTTTATGTATATTTCTGTGTACTTTGAAGACATCACTTTGTATCAGTTATATTTAAAAACCTAAGTTTAACGTCGCTTTCCGTAATCCCCTTCCTCTTCCCGTACAAGACTGATTATAGGAGAAGATCTGGCTGAAATCCCAAGTCGTTTCCTCCTGCAAGTATCGACTCTGATGTATGTCCTCAGTGGCTATACTTTGGACTGATTTTATGGATTTTGGAATTTTCACCTTTTTTGGACCTTCTTTTTGCTCGCCGGCTTGATTTTGTCTCAATAGTGCTCCATGTTGGCATTGATGACTGTAGCACTTTAATTGTTATTAATCTAAGTGCTGATATAGAATCATAATCTAAATGCTGATATAGTGTCATAATCTAAGTGCTGATATAGAGGCTTCTTCTAGGTGCTGATAAAGTGTCATAATCAGAGTTCTGATATCAGTATAGTCATTCTAAGTGTTGATATAGTGTCATATTATTATTAATAATCAGAGTTCTGATATATAGTCATAATCTAAGTGTTGATATAGTGTCATATTATTATTAATAATCAGAGTTCTGATATATAGTCATAATCTAAGTGTTGATATAGTGTCATATTATTATTATTATTGCTGTTTATTATAATACGTTTCAGTTGCTATCACTATCAGGAGCTTTTCTACTTCTGCTCGCCATATTCCAAACCTTGGAGTATATCTTCTGCTATGACGAGGAGAAGAGAGTTCATAGAGAGAGCATGACTCACTCAAACCACAGTAGTGAAAGCTCGCAATCTCAACAATTAAACGAGCTTGTTGTGCGAGAGTCCAACGGATATACTCAGCTGTCGCAGACCGTGGATGACTTTGAGATAAATCAGACAGATATTACTCGGAATTACGATGGCCATGATCAACATGAGCAAAGTCATACTAATGGGGTTGCATGTAGTTCTGGATTAAACGGTGTTAATTTAAATCTGCCCGGTTCTATTGTAAATAATGTAAATATAGGTAGATTCGATTATTTTTTGAATTTGAGAAATGATTTGGATCAAAATGATTTAGAATTGCGGCAAATAGATGCTATTGGCAGCGAGAACACACGGAATATGACTTCTTTTAGTAATGATTTAAGTGAATATATTACTTCAGAAATTAACTCAATTCCTAACACGAACATTCTCATGCATCCTTCCTCTGTCAATAACAGGTTGTTGTCTAAAGCGAGTAATATTTCCAGGAATAATTCTGATCTAGAAGGTAATAACTTGCTCAATTCTAAAGATAATATCGTAGATAATGTGGCATCGAATCTACAAGATGTTCCGATGGCTGCTAAGCCAAATGTCTGTGATGTTTCTTCAATCGTCAAAGCACTGCCGATAGATAGCGACTGTGATAATAGGAAGGATGTCGAGGATGTGCTGAATGTAGATCATGGAGATTTTCTCAGTGACAATTTGTGTGATGTCGACGATTTCTCTGAGACAGATAATTTGATATCTACAAGTAAACTGTAGGTAAAGCCAAAGCTAAAGGTCTTACTAATGCGGGGTCAGTTTTGTGGTTCTCCAACCTTCGTATAATCCATTAAGCTTTTGTCTTAATAAAGTAGGTAGTACTAGTAATGAATATCGTATTGTGTTAACTACAGCAGTATAATAATACCCTCTGTTTTAGACGCATAATTGTTAGTAATACGGTAGTGTAATCGCATTACGCTGTTATTTTGTGTTATATGTTTGTATCACCGGAATTTGATTTCTACAAGTTATAACTCGATAATAACTCGATATAACTTTATGACTACAATTTCAGAAAATTTTTAAAGCGAATTATTGGTAAGTTGCTATGCATTTTCCAATGTATTGCCTTGCTATGCATTGTCGAATGCATAAATGCTAAAGTTGTCAAACATTTTTGCAGCGTGCAATATTTTATATTTATGCATCAGTATTGATTCACAATTATTAGAGATAAATCACGATACATTTTTTATTTGTAACTTCTCATTAATGAATTTTATAATTTGTAACTCAATTAGTATCATTGTTTCTGTATTGATGAGTGTCAGTAAATGAGAATTAATCAACCGAAGGCAGTGCTTGTTACAAAAACCGTTGACTAAAATAATTACTGCGAAGGAAACGGAAACCATCTCAAAACCTTATTTTGAATCAGATGTCTTCGTTTCGAATATGATAAATCATAACCGATGAGATGGAATCAGTGCGTTTGTCGATGGAATGCTAATTAATGTGATAGCTGTTTGTACAGACGAATCTGTACCATTGTAGCTAAACAGTTGGGAGAGTTAGCTAAATATTCTATTAAATTATTTGTCTTTATTTAGGCTATTTTATATGTTTATCATTGCGTCATGTTAAGCTATAATATCTTGCCTTTTTAGCCAATTATATATATTTTTGCACATCTATGAACAAGTGCCTTGATATGCTATGTTTATTACTCCGCTCTTGTCTGTTACCGCTCAAAGCAATTGTTTGACAAAACAAAACAAATCGGTCTTGTATGTTATTTGAAATATAGCCTATATAAGTATAAAAGTAAGAATAAAATAAATATAATATTGTTTATATATTGCTCCCCGTGTCTTGTTCTGGTCCTCTTGTGGTGTCCGGGTAGTTTTAAGAACAGACCAGCCGGTGATTTCATGTGTCGTAGAAGGCTACTAAATCACTAAGATCCAAACCAACGTCAGAAAGGGCATTCGGTTGATGAGCGTCTATGCTCCAGAAATTGCTACAAAAATTTTCCAAAACCAATGGATAAATAAGGGATTGATTAATGTCATGATATGGTATGGGACAGAGGGGAGTGGAGAAAGATCTATTCGTCCCAACCCTATTTAAATTAGGATTAAAGGGAAGATGATGATGATGATTATTATTTGTATAATGCATCTATGCTTCTATTGGCTAAATCCTCTGAACATTCATTTTACAAGCTTGTTATAAGATGAGTCGTATTATGAATTGACGTGGTATAAGTCTTATGTCTTACGTCAATTAGGCCTAAAAGACAGTAGATAAGTCATCACTTAGAATCATGTATAGTAATTCGACGTGGTTTATTTCAGAGCTTGTGTCCTGACAAAATAAACAGAGCTCCTCGCAAATCTTCGTCAGTTATCATTAGTTAATTGTCTAATTAATTGCTGTAAGAAAATTTGGTATCTTGATATCAGATATTAATAAATCCCATTTGTAAATTTAGTGATCTATATAATTTGATGTCTCTCATAGCTCATAGAAGGTCATAGGAAATTCACGAAAAATGAATACCTATGTCTCGTAGAGTGAAATTATTTAAGAAGTATTTAATCTTGGCGTTGGCAGACATCATGAGATTAACAGAAATACGCGATATATTTATAAGCTAGTTGTAGACTAATAGTCGTCATCAACTCAATGTGTCTAGTAAGAAATATTTGCTAAACTTGTTGACGTAACTGCTGAGAATGTGACCAGATCTGAAATATCTTTGATAAGATAATCATTCGATAGATCATAAGATAATAATAATCATAAGATGATCATTCGATAGATCATAAGATAATAATAATCTTAAGATAATCATTCGATAGATCATAAGATAATAATAATCTTAAGATGATCATTCGATAGATCATAAGATAATAATAATCATAAGATGATCATTCGATAGCCGGTCACTGATGATTCCTATAGGTTGTACTATCCGGCCTAGCTCACGGATTTAGTTTTCCGTGTTTGTGTGGCTTATTTATTATGATCATGTGGTGTAAGATCAACTATGGATATTGCATAATTATTTTGTGAACTAATAGTTGCTATAACAACAATTGCTGAAGTATTTAGTAACCTATTGTTTACTACTCTAATCCAATTACTGTTTTAGACGAGTGACCACCAGATAGTGCTAATATTATGACATGCTCGCTTGTTGCTCGTGTTGTTACTGTTTCTGCATTCTGGTCTATCAAGAACACTATAGCTCAGTTGCTAACTTTTGTTTGATGATTACTATAATAGCGTTGTAGCAGTGTATTGCTATGACAACACTGTAGCCGTGTATTACTATGACAGCGCTGTAGCCGTGTATTACCATGACAACGCTGTAGCCGTGTATTACCATGACAACGCTGTAGCAGTGCATTGCTATGACAACTCTGTACGGTAAGGCCGGTCAATCATTTCAGGCGCGTTATACCCTAGACATGATTACAGCAATTGCCTCTACTTCCGTTTATAGAACCTGATCTCCGTAGCAGCTTCATATTTAGATACCGCCATGGTGAACCCGGAATTTCAGTAAGAGAGTGAAACGTTTGATTGGCAATATTAAATAGAACTCTACGTGGCGTCTAAAGAGATACTATGATATTGCAATCCTCAAAAACTTTTATGTATTGCAAAACAAAGGACTGTTAATATATTTTTTTAAATTGTAATATATTTTTAAAATTACTTGGACTTAGATCTTACTAATTAATTATCCATTTCTGTCGTTTTTCTTTATCTGTTGTATTGCTGCTTGTAACTGTTATGCCATTTGTTACATGTATATTGTAACTATCTGCGTTTGTCAGATTGCGATGAAATAAATGAATAGATTATTATTTATTTAATTAAAACCAGTTTTTTTATATTTTCATGATCACCGAATTGTTTGGCATAATAAAATATTTGTAATGGTGTTGTTTGCTCTGCTGTAACGTTACAACGCTGGCCATTTACGATAAGATTACTGCTACTACTTTAAACATAATTACATTTCTCTTTTTTTACTATGATTTTCATTCGAGGTCCATTGTTTCATAGGCCTACACAGCCTCCGTTAGGACGTAGTGTCCCATTCAAGGTTGATCATGTATATAAACCTAGCATGCTCTTCAAAGACAAAGTAAAAACAAAGTGATTGCCAACAGGTCTTTAGGTGTCGCTATATTGGTACGATAGACTGCTAAAATGCAAGAAAATTAAGAAATAGAACGCACTAAACTCTCTTATACCTTCTGGTAATTTCTCTTGCTTTCTTTTTCCCTATCAATTGTCCTTTCATTTGTTGATTTAAGCGAGGCATTCTAAAGAGATACCAATAAATATATTTCTTTGCAGCCGTTAGGCGGAGCCGATGACTTGTTGGCAAGTTGTTAGACAGCGGAGCAATGTGTGCAGGGTTCAAATACAGTGCTCTTCGCGTCACTGACAGTTATTCGAGCATGAAACTGACGTTAAACTTGGCTTTAGCTTTATATTTGTATATAATGCTATATAAACAAAGTAATAGCGATTTATGATTCAATTAAATCAATTAAATTAAATTCTTATTGATTTATTGATTGATTGATTAAAAGTCCTTTTTCTCAACACGCAACCGATTATCCTCCAGTTTCTTCTTCTCTAGCCTCCACTGGAACGATGGATTATATTTATTGAAGGCGGTGCGGAAAGCGTGATGGAAAAGGAAGCGTAGTTTTGTGTTCCGCGGTACTATTAGCATATCACACGTCCGCCCGGCTACAAATCCCGATCCGCTTTCATTGAACGAGCATCCAGTGCAGACAAGAGTTTTCCATCTTCTCTTCTAGTAATTCTCTCAATTTAATTGGCTGTATCGAAGCTTTAGAAAGATATTCCAAGTTAACGAACAGTTTATAAAATTTTTAAAAGTGTAAAACGATCGAGATAAATCAGTTTGATAATTCACAGATAGAGCTGAAAGAGTAATATCTTTTTCCTTAGTTTAGAAAGATAATTGTTGTGTAGGTGTAGCCTAAACACTCTCTATTCGCTTATGCAATAAACCTTAGCCATAGAATAAAGAAAAACAGCAAGTAAAACCTTATTTTAAATATCTTTGACCTTAGTCGATCCGGTAGCATGTTGGCTGGTTGTTCTTCAGCGGATCAGTAGGTACAGGGTTCAAATACAGTGCTCTAACCGCTACTGGCAATGCTGTCGAGCAAGAAAACGAACTTTAAATTTTGCGTTAATCGTGAATTTATTGAGTATTTTAGTCGGATTGGATTGCAAGAAAATACTGTTTGTCTAATTAAAACAAGAACAACAGCAACAACAACACAATAATAGTAACAATAAATATATATATATATATTAATACTAATCTTAATAATAATTATTATTATTGTTATTATATTGTTATTATTATTATTACTGTTATTAGAGTGTTACTCTCATCCATGACAACATCGAGCACTATTGAGACAAATCCAGGCCGGTGAGGAAAAAGGGTCCAAAATGGTGCAAATTCGAAAATCCAAAGCACCAGTCCAAATATACTCTAGTCTACTGATTTAGTGCTTCATTGAACTAATCTGAAGTATAAACTTGTTGAGACAACGTACTGTGATCTCTCACTTCTATTTAGCATCAATCAGCATTGCTTCGGCAGAAACAAATAAACAGATCCGGGCAATCCTAGCATCCTACTGCCGTGTATTTACACAGCTCTCCATCCGATACCCTTCCATGTGAGGATTAAATATCACCGCGGATCAGAGCCGTGGCTTAGAGCTGTTGGACTCTGCCCTGAGCTTATTGAAAGATATTGGCGACCTTTAACGTTGTCTAAGATCTAGTCATGTTGCTTCACCAGTTGTCTAAAAGTTTACTAGTCAATTAGCTACTAGGGGTCACTAGGTGTCACTAAGTGTCACTGAGTCACGAAGTTACTTGATATCACTAAGTTTTGTGTCACTAAGTCACTAAGGTCTCTACGTGTCACCAAGTCACTAAGTTACTAGATCTCTGCTTGTCACTAAGTTACTAGATCTCTAAGTGTCACCAAGTCACTAAGTTACTAGATCTCTGAGTGTCACTAATTCACTAAATTACTAGATCTCTAGGTGTCACTAAATTACTATATCTCTAGGTGTCACTAAGTTACTAGATCTCTAGGTGTCACTAAGTTACTAGATCAATGGGTGTCACAAAGTTATGAAGTTACTAAGATCTTTAGGTGTCATTATCTCACTAAGGTCTCTAGGTGTCACTAAAGTCTCTAAGGTCTGTAGATGTCACTATGCCACTGTGCCATTATGGTCTCTAGTTGTCACTAAAGTCTCTAGACGTATCTCTCGGTGTAGTCTAAAAAGTGTCTAAATACCGTCACTAAACCAAGTGTCTATTGACTCTGTCTAGTGACTGAGGCGCCGTCTAGAATTGAAATAGCAGTGTTTGTAAAAGTAAAAAACACTCATTGAAGTGACATGATCAACTATGTTGATATCTGTCACTTTTATTACCACATGTTTAAACCGTTAGGCAATTTAGACCATTTTCCGTATAGCCAGTCCAGTGAATGTCCGAGATTTTACTCTCAGATCAGCGCGGCTGGGATTCGAACACACGAGGGTTCAATTCATCTCAGGATCTGTCATTTAAAACTTCATGACGTTACCCCTACCTACTAATAATTATGTATTACTATTATTTATAATGATTATATATATTTATTATTAGTTACCCCTACTCTATTATGTTCTCAACATAATATCCACACTGTACAATGTCAGAGAGTTGATATGGACAGCTAATGGCTTCATACAGCGGTAATGTCTCGAGAAACAATATCAGCAAATATTAGCCTCATCATCTTCCGCATTCGTTAGCCAAACTAAAGAAGCAAATGCATAGACGAAGGCAGTTTAGCATTGCTTCTCATAGAGGAGCTCGTTAATAACTGAGCGAATAACTGAGCGATGCCTTTACGACGATATGACTATTACGTAGGTCTATATTATGCTTCAAGGACTTCCTTTAACATCAGAATGTGGCTGGAGATAAATGAATATTTTATAAGCTGCTGACGCCGAGGGCAATCAGTTTGTTGCAACAAGTTTAAGCGAAGCCTTTGATTGTAATACAGGCAGCTGCATCTGTGTAAGAGATGCAGCTCGATTGCTAAATCTACTTGCGAAGTATTAAAGTTGCAAACTATGAGGATTGTTCTGAAGTAATAGGGCCTATAATTATTTAGTTATTCTTATGTTATGTTAGTTATGTTATGTTAGGAAATATTCAACTTTGCCGTTTAAGGCAACGTCCGTTGGTACGAAATTTGAGAGATATAAGAAATTTGAGAGATGAAAAAGATGTGAGAGACTAAGACATGTGGTAGATGTGAAAGATTTGAGAATTTTCAGAGATGTGAGTTATGTAAGAAATTGAGAGATTTGAGAGAGTTGATAGATAGATAAGATTTGGCTCAAGAGATATAAAGCATTTCAGAGATTTGAGACGAGAACGATTTTAAATATCTAAGAGTTTAGAAAAGGAAGGCTTTAGCCCTTCTCGAAGCTTTAACTTTAACTTATTGTATTTTTAAATAAACAGACATACCTTCTAACTATACAATGGCATTTTGTAGCAGAAATTTAAAAAGCATTAGAATGGGATATACGTACATACATGTACATGTATATGTTTTTGGTACAAGATACATTAGGCTAATTATCAATTTAAAATGCTTTTTGTAAGGTTAGTCTATTATGATAGCTGTCAACAATTTTGTCTGGGTCGAAGATTAAGATATAGCTATAAATATTATATGTAGCGCCTTTACGATTACAGAAACAAACATACTGATAAATGTTAAGTTAATACTTTGCTTAGAATTTGTTCTTGTTAGTCTAAATATAACAAAACCAATTTAAACACAGTTATTACTTAAATTTTTAGACTGATTATAATTACGGTCTATCAATTTGTAAAACTTTCTATTCTACGTTAAAAGGTAAACTACTTACTAAATATAAACTACTTAAAACTAAAACTTAAAAAGAGAAATAACGCAAACTTAAGGAGCACATTTAGAAGTTTGGGCTTGTAAATCAAACATTTTCGGATCAGTTGTGCATGAAGATGATTTAATTTTGAAACTTCAATATTCTGCTTCTAACATAACTTCTCAACTGTAACTTACGTGTTTTGTTCTCGCTTTAAGTGTTTACAGATTCTTCGGCTCAAGAGTTGCCATTGTTCAAACTATTTCGTGAAAAATTTGGATTAGTTTTCAATGATGTTATATGCAGCCTGAAAAAAATCACGAAATCTGTACTGAATTTGTCGGAAGATTTGACATTCTGGATGCTATTTCCTATATGTATCAGGCCGTTTGCTCTAATTTTAGCTTTTTTCCTTATTTAAATCTTTTCTTAAACACAACTGTTTTTCTTAAAAATGATTTCATATTCATTAAGCTCGTTTTGTGGGTAGTCTATGCCTGCACGTGCTTGTGCATGAACTTAACTGTCCTCTGAAATTTGGTAAGCAGCAAATTGAACTGAACATTGTAGTTTATTGCAGATACTCTAATTTTATCAAATGTTAATCTTTATCAAATGTTACAGCCTCAAAATATACCCTCACTGAAAGGAATCAAATTAAATCAGACACACTGATTGGTCTAGTATCGTCTCTATCTCTTTCTCTCTCTGATTGGTCGATGATACTCTGTAACTCTTTGAGGGTAATAAAACTCTGTTAATATGTATAGTTATTACTAATTACTAATCAAACAGTATAGAATCGTTGGAATAAAGTTCAACTTGCTAAGCTTTTAAAGATTGGAATAAAGTTCAGCTTGCTAAGCTTTTAATGATTGGAATAAAGTTCAACTTGCTAAGCTTTTAAAGATTGGAATAAAGTTCAACTTGCTAAGCTTTTAAAGATTGGAATAAAGTTCAGCTTGCTAAGCTTTTAATGATTGGAATAAAGTTCAACTTGCTAAGCTTTTAAAGATTGGAATAAAGTTCAACTTGCTAAGCTTTTAAAGATTGGAATAAAATTCACCTTGCTAAGCTCTTAAAGATAACCGGATTGGGATTCAGGACTTGCCGATGAACGTGAGCGGAGTTGGATCAGAAAGGACTCACTGGAGAGAACCACGCGACGATGTCGTTCAGATTGTCAAGTCCAAGAATGTCCGGGAATTGGATGAGGTGAGCGGAAACAGTTCTTTTCTAATTGCATTTTCATCTGCGTATCGCTCTATCTATCTCTCTCTCTCTCTCTCTCTCTCTCTCTCTCTCTCTCTCTCTTAGTACACTATCCAATTGCGGGGTCCAAAACAAATAACTCCTCTGCATATTTCTATTCCTTGTTTTTCTCTTCAAAGCAACTTGAATAAGATATCAAATAATCTAGCATCCCAAGTCTCGGTCTTCCTCTAACCTTTTATTCCTTTCATTCTTTCTTTAATTACCTCTTTTGGTAAACCAGTCCTTCTCTGGACATGATCCATCCAGTAATTCTTTCTATTTCTAATGATATTTATAAATTGCATATTTAGATCTACCCTATTTAGCATTTTCTTCCTTCGTAATGTTGTCAGTCCATTTGATCTTCTCCAGTCTTCTTCATAGCCACATTTCGATTGCCTCCAGTTTCCTGATATCCTTCTTTCTTAAGTTTCATGTTATTTAACACTCTTACAGGAGCGTGGTCCACACTTACATTATTACAATCTCTATTTTCGTGGCGTTCTTTAAACGTTCTGTTAGTAGTTCTTTTCTATTACTGAAGGCCTCTCGAGCAATTCTACGTTTCATTTCTGTTCCGCATTTTCCATCTTCTATTATCGTGTGTCCTACATATCTGGAACTTGTTCTATCATCGTATCGACTATTTCTATAGTGACTCCTCCTTTTCTAGACACTCTCGTCACTTTGATCTTCTTGATATTAATTTTTATTCTATTCTTTAATGCAGTAATGTTCAGGTTATACACAATTTTCTGTAAACCGACTTCGCTACTAGCAATCATAACTTGATCATCGGAAAGTCCTATATCTTGCATAAACTAATCCCGTCACACAAATCTATGCCTTATCCACACTTTAATGTGTCATATATAATGGGAAAGCTAGGGTTTCTCAGATAGAAACTTTGCATTTCTCAGTTCTTGCTTTGTCGCCTCCTACTAAGCGCACAATTTGCTATTGGTATATTCTTCAGTCGTCCAGGCACAATATGCGCAATATTTTAATAATAGCTAGTACAATTGCAGAAGAAATATATCATATATATATATATATATATATATATATATATATATATATATATATATATATACTTAAAAAGAGAAATAACGCAAACTTAAGGAGTATATATATATATATATATATATACACTTAAAAAGAGAAATAAAGCAAACTTAAGGAGTATATATATATATATATATATATATATATATATATATATATATATATCACATCTTGGAGTAAAAACCGGAAACATAAAAAATTGGGGAAACATTTACGAAATAACAATTAAAGTTGTAACTATTATTGTAGCCTTACAACAGATATATATATATATATATATATATATATATATATATATATATATATATATATATATATATATATACACACATGTGTATATATATATATATATATATTAATTTAACATTATATAGATGAGATATTTCAAGGTTGAAATCGTTGGATTACATGGATTGATTTGATGCAACTTATGAGCCACAAAGTTGAAGCTACAAAATGAGAAATATCAACACAGCGTCGACTTCAATTCCTCCATGCTTATTGAACTTCCGAAGCGAAGCGTGATTTAAATAATAACAAGAGTATAGAAGCCAAGTGTGCGTGTTTATGTATGTGTCCGAGTATGTTTCAGCATGTGTCCTAGTTTGCTTTTGTATGTGTGCGCACCCGATTCTTCATTTGAGTGTGAATGAATGAAGTGCGAGTGCTTCCATATTTTCGTGTGAATTGAGACTGCAGTCTTCACGCTACTATTAGCTGTAAATGAATCAATATCCTGAGATTCATAGGGATACAAGTACTCATTCAGGAATCTACTTCAGTTTTCGTATTCACTGTTAGACTACTCCAGTCCTCTCTACATGTACATGTCGTCACATATTCTTCCATACTGAGGCGCAGTGAACCTCTGCAATCAAAGAGGTCGATATTTTACAGCTCACTCAGTACTGAAATTATATACCGTTCATTTTAATTTTTAAGTATATACTGTTCATTTTAATTTTTAAAGTATTTTTACACTTGATTAGCTTGTACATGCAATAACGGGTGACGACGATATGTTTATAGAGATAGGATTCGAACCTAAGGCTGAGCCTGTAATTGTGAGGTCGTGAAAGTTAGGACCCACTTCTCACTCGCAGTTCTTCAGGTCATGTTGCTTACTTTAATATAAAAGAATTTTAAAGTATCTTCTCTGCATTTGAATTTACGTGTTGCTTTAATACGTTGCAGAGATTAACGGCAAATTCATAGAAACTATTCCATACACGAGATGTCACTAGTTTATTAAAAACATTTGCAGTATGATCAAATTCAGTTCGAGCAGAGTTTTCATGCATTCGCCAGGTGTCAGCAATAAATCAGAAAAACACATCAGTGCATGAATCATGATGACTTCAGGCAATAGAAAGTAAAAGCCACTCGAATTATAAAAGTAGATCTATTAAAAGGTTCAAATCTAAAATTTTAAAACCTGTCCAAGGATATTAAACACAGGCGGTTTATGCTCTGTGTGAATCTCTTGGATTTCACAGAGGCGGGGGTGGCAGGGGGCATGTATTTCCTATAAGATTGTCATGTAAAATTTTTAATGTGCATAAAAAATGGAAGTGCGCATATTGCATAAGTGGGTACCTCCCCTAAGGTGCCCCCAAACTTAGTGCCCTACAAAATTTAATCCTGGGTACTCTACTGGATTTTACGCTATGCGAAGTGTTTGCATTGTTGACTCATGAACCTTTCTTATAATTTATTAAATTATATTGTACATGAGCAAGGACATTTATGAAAAACATATCATAAATATGTCTAGTTAAGTTTTGACATGTTATTACATTGTAACAACACCGGCGATGAAGCAATGTAAGTTCTACTGACCAATGGGTCGTAAAAGGTCTGAGCTACAAATGGTCGCTAGTAGTAGCTAAACTGGGTGGATCTTTACTGACGTTTCTAAATGCGAATTTCGTTTAAAACTTCTGCCTGCTACAGCTGGGGATTTTTCACGGTGATGGCAGCGTCCGGGTTCTGATGTAGATGAACAGCAACAACATCGCAGGCGCTTACTGGAAGGTAGCGGCCTCTGTTGGTAGCGTCGTATTATACGGGCTGAGCGGAAATTAAATGTGAAAGAATGAATTGAAAGGAAAATGAGTTTAAATAAATATCTTGATCGATTTGAAAGGCTTGCTCGAGATGACGAGAGGCTAACTACTGCTAATGTGCTAATATAGTCCGTAGTTCACAACGGCTGCTGCCCATATTATTGTCCATACTAATGATGTTATGGTCTTTATTGCAGATCTTATAATAGTAACTGCAGCCTCAATCGAATGAGCTGCCCATTTAATAACAACAGTTACTGCTCGTAAATCAGCCGCTGCTTCTTTTGCTGTGGTTTTAATCATCGTTGCTACTGTTCTTAATCCTCACAGCAGTAACGGTTTCTTCTTTAAACATAATATCTGCTGCTCTAAAGCAAATCAACTGCTGCTCTAAATCATATTAGCTGCTGCTCTAAAGCAAATCAGCTGCTGCTCTAAATCATATCAGCTGCTGCTCTAAAACAAATCAACTGCTGCTCTAAATCATATCAGCTGCTGCTCTAAAGCAAATCAACTGCTGCTCTAAATCATATCAGCTGCTGCTCTAAAGCAAATCAACTGCTGCTCTAAATCATATCAACTGTTGCTCTAAAGCAAATCAACTGCTGCTCTAAATCATATCAGTTGCTGCTCTAAGATAACATCTGCTGTTCTAAGCATATCAGCTGCTGCTCTAAGCTAACAGCTACTTCTCTAAATCATATCAGATACTGCTCTAAATCATATCATCTGCTGCCCTAAATCATATTAGCTGCTGCTTTAAGATAACAGCTGCTGCTCTAAATCATATCATCTGCTACTCTATGATAGCATAGCAGCTTCTGCTATAAGATAACAGCTGCTGTTATAAGCATATCAGCTGTTGCTCTAACATAGTGTCTCCAGTTGTTAGCATAGCTGATCAATCATTTAAGTTAAATTCATTGTGTGTAATATTTACAAATTTTAGGATTGATTTGATTTAATTATATGCAAATCTCATTGAAGTAAACAAAATCGAGCACATGTGTTTTGGACAAGGAGATGTTATCATGGATGATACGAAGATCCCACATCTTGCAAAGTATATACATTTACCAACCGCAAAGAAGCTGTAAAGCTGGTGTTAGCGTCAGTTTCATCTCTCTAAAGTGATATCAGTAACGGTTCTATGAATAACTAACTGGGCTAGATCTCCAAAAAAGACGTATTAAATAGACCATAAGTGGATAACGGTAGTCCATTAAATGAGACATTTTCTGCAACCCCGACGTGTTACCTATCCTACTCTTACTCTATGCGCTTATGAATTCATTCTCTTCATCTAAGCATCATCCCAGACTCTCTAAAGCCTCACTCTGTGCCGCTAATGTCGTACTTTATATCACTGCGAGGAATGGAGAGTGGTGCGCAGTGATTTATGAGACAAAGTGTCTCAGAGAAAACTGCGTGAAATAAAAGATTTGCAACAAAATGCAGCTTTAAGACTTTTACAGAGTTTTAGATCTTTATACCTTTAAATTATTTTTGTTACTTTATCTCGGTACATACTAATTATTTTGGCTGGAGCCAGTGGCGAATTCGGTAAGATACTCAGTTGATGCGGGTTCAAATCCTGGGCTCGCCCGTCACTGACATCGCTTTCGAGTGAGGAAACTGACGTTAACCTTAGCTTTACCAGCTTTAAGCCAATTCACACACGCATAGTCAGCTTATGTAACAAAGAAATAAACCGTATGAAGAGGGTTATTACAAAATATCCTACACTCTCAAAATATTTCATTTTTAAAGTTTACGAAAGCAATGAATGATTGGTTACATAAATGCATGTGATATATCTATATTAGACAGTGTTATATAAAATAATACTATGATAATAATAGTAAAGCATTAGCATATATAAATATTCCACTAAAGAATTATAAACCGTAAATAATATAACTGTCTACATTCATTTCATATTTTAATAATTAATATTTTAAATAAATTAAAATATTTAACATTTCTTATCATAAATTACTTATGAATAGGCATGCATATATAATAATTATGTATTATGCATGCTTAATTGTCCTTTAATATTGTACATTTTCATGTATAGTTTGTATATTACGTTTCAAAACTGAGACAATTTTGCGGAGATTTCTTCTATGCTCCACTATTTATTACATTTATTGTGCTATTCAATTATTTACATTATATCGTGTATTTGCAATGCAAAATCGAAATTTTAAATAAATAAAATAAATGAAAAAATAAATTTGAAATTACTAAATAAATTTAAAAGTAAATAAAGCTAAAGTTCTAATATCAGTGGTTTGGGTTGATTTGTCGCACGTACATCGGCTGCTCTGGTTATACAGTGTTACTCGTAGGCTCATCAACTGCCATGAGTCCAAACCATTTATTTAACAGCTGGGTTTTCTCGGATAACCTCCATCCAGAATTATTTATTCATTTCCAACCCGCTGGGACACTTTCAGGACTTATCCAGTGATGTGATCGTAACAGAGGATTGCGTATTGCATTCTCCATGTGCTACATTAGCCTGTAATAAAAATAGTCACAATCGAGATCCGTAAATTTAAGGATATTCCAATTAGGCGCTGTGCTTTGCTGTAAGAGGCGACCAAAATTATTTATGGTAAGCAGAATCACTTCAACAATTACGTGATGACATTTTTCATTTTATCATATGTTATGGGTTAAATGTTTAAACGAGCAACTGCTTGCATCAGCTGGAATGCCAATGATTATCGCAGTACTTTTCAGATTGATCATGTCTAATATTCAGATGGAATGACTAAATTGTTGCTTTTATCTTGATGAATAACAGCAGGTTGCTAACATAGGAGCATAAGATTTGAAACCTACGAATGTAATTGTAATACATACGTGGAAATAATGGAATTATTTGCATAATGCAAATACAATTAATGATGTTTAAACCTAGAAGAAACAAACTTAAAGAAAGAAAGACAAAAAGGTAAACAGATAAAGGTGGAGGAGTTTTATGCAATGGACTTGCCATTAGACAGTGTACTAAGAGAGAGTGAACAGCAAATTAGAGGACAATTGCAAATAAATTGGCCGATAAGGTAACATGATCGGCGAGTTTTTCGAATGTAAATCCGTAGGTGTATGGTTCAAATCCAGTGCTCATCGGCCGCTAATATGCATCCAAGATTGAAACCTAAGCTAAACCAGGTTTTGGTGAAATAGGGTGAGCTTGCTATCAATCAGAAATATAATAAACATCAACTTTCAGCATTTTGGAAAGAAAAAATTAGCATATCATGCCAATAAGTATTGTTATGGAAATTTGTCAAATGTAACCTCTGCGGTTTCAGTATTGATGATATTGACGTGCTTATTGCATACTTCTCGAAATACTGTCTATTGTATTCTTTATGTTTTATTTTCTTTTTTTGTTGCAAATTTGAGTTTTTCTGTTCTGTGTGTGTGTTTGTTGCCCAAATGGCGAATAAAGATATTCATAATCCATTATATTAACTGCGTTATTTACGAATATCCAGTCAAAACGCCTTCTGACAGCTGCTGAGTCAGAAGTGAAAGCTTTCCAGGTCAGCGATCATTCAAAATTCTTTGGTAGAATTTCGTATTTGATACAAACGAAACCCAATTGAGCAACTGTAAGTCTTCACAGACGTGACAACTTTTCTTTGAGGCTGCATACTTAAATGATACACCAGCATATGACTACATTGTCTTCCTTGTCTTCACTTAAGTTTTTTCTCCAAGCGAATACTTCAAGGAATTGTATGCCTATGCTCAAATTAATGACACAATGAAGTCAGTTCAGCTTCGAAATTCTAAACATCCTAGATGCAAGCCTGTGAATCCCAAAATTCTTCAGGATTTAGAGTCTATCCCATCATTCCAGTTCAATACAATTAGGGAAAAGCGCTGTGGTTAGTTCACTGGACAGTTGGCTACGTATTTACAGATAAACTAGTTCATAAATATCTGCTGATAAAACAATAACAAATGAATATAATAATAAAAGTGTTTAATTAACAAATAATTTCCAACTATTTCGACAAAATGGCTTTTTCAGTTGTCAGAAGTGAAACGAATAAATCCCTTATTTTGGCCAAACCCATGCCTAATCTCTCCCCGCCCCTTTGACAGACGATGTGTGTCGCAAACATTCCTGTCTCCAGAAGTTTTGCCTCCTGTCGTTTATACACATATATCAGATATCTGGTTGATCAACCATATCATATGGTCAGTAATGCTTTTCTTTCTTTCGTTTAGTTAAGTTTTTTCGTTTGTATCATTTATAATGTGTGTTGCTGTGCTGAAATGTAATGAAATAAAGCAAAAATTTTTCCTTTCTCTCATTTTGTAATCAGCCGGAATTATTTCATGTTTAGGCTACAGAGTAATATCGATTGTCTTTGGTAAATAATCTAACAGTAGATTTCTCTGTGTCATTTCTTATTAGTTGTGTTTCTGTAAGTTACTGAAACTGTAATGGTAAATTCATAAGTATTTATTTCTATATAATCTTCTAGTCTATATATAATTTAGTCATTAATTTAGTCGTTCAAGAAATGCAGGATCTCTTGCAATGCAGATAGATTGGCCGCATTAATCTCGTAGATTCGTGGACAAGTTCATCAATGCAATGGATCCTAAGCATTTTGTGTACAAAATTATAAATCCTGGAGCAGTTACCAATCATCAACAATATGCTTTTAATCCGTCTGTGGATTAACAACATACCATAACAATAATTAGAGTGCTACTGTCGTTCATGACAACTACGAGCACTATTGAGACAAATCCAAAGCAAATAATAATTCTAGTTGATTCCTTGCAATGTTCACGTTTTACTGAGAGACTCTGAGCATAGTAAACATGAGTTTAAACATGAGACAATGAAAATGATTACCACAGAATCGACTCTGCTGATGCATGAAGAATGAAGCATCAGCATATCAGCATCATACCATGTTGCTCGCGAGATTTGATAAAATGTCATTCAATACTTCTGGCCAAACATTTTCTTAATTACTGAGTCGGAATACAGTTCAGTCTATAATTAACACTTAATTGGTATCAAAACCAAGATACTTAAAAAGTTTTTGTATGGAAATTGTTTACAGTCCGATATTCAACTAACTAAATCTTTTTGAAGCAAAATGAAAGTAGATCTGAACCAGTAGAACTAAGTAATAGTAATTACTAATCTGTTGTTTTTATTATTGAAATCTGATCTCTCAACGTATAGAAGGTTCTACTAAAATCTCAAAGTCGTACATCATATTCCCTCCTTTTACTTGGACTTGAATTTAAATTCATAATTCATAGTTCTTTGAATTTTAATTCATAATATGTTGAGCAACATTTCGTAATATTTTAAACAGAAATTAGCTTAGAAATGCGTCAGTTTACTGATATAAATTATTCGAAAAACCAAGTTTCTTATTTCTTGAATTTACGTTATATCTAATTTGACATACAGAGTCAATAACCATGGCGCTGGTATTGAATAAAACAATAATGCATCTTTCTCTCTCTCTCTCTCTCTCTCTCACTCACTCTCTCTCTTTCTAGCTCTATGTATCTACCTATCTATCTAGTTATCTCTCTCTCTCTCTCTCTCTTTTATGAATTTATTTCTTCATTATAGGCGACGCTTTCAAATAAGATGAGTTGAAATGAGGGGTCAGTCAAATAATGGTCGAGTGCGACTGATTGTTGATTATACATCAAAGCTTTCTATAGACGAGAGGTTCTATACAGCTGACAGTAGACCTACTGAAACTGTAAATATTCTCAGAGAATAAAGCAGCCGACCAATGAGGCGTCGCCTATTCGACCCTTCACGAAGTGCTTTGACGAGAGAAGACATTAACTTGACGCCTGATTTATTTCTGTTTTTTATTTGTGAATGAGATGCATAATGCAACGACAAATTCTTAGTATTTATTCCAACCTTAATCCTCGAGTTAGCCTTAGGAGATCGTTGCTGAGACTGCCGTGAAGTGATTCGAACCACGAAGCTTTGCATTAGATTAACCTATCTCTACCATCCAGATATTAGATTTCATCATTTCTATTGTTTAGTATAGAGTGTTTGACAAACATCCTTTAGCTTCCTACAACAACTCTTCAAGCAATTAGTAAATCATTAGTAATTAATTAATTAATTATTGACCCAGAACAGAGTCATACATTTAAACCAATGAAGATTTCCACCGTTGTTCTCGCAATCATTGAGCAGCCCTCATTGAGTTGAGTGGTAAGTGGTTGGATACTGAATGCGATGGGCAAATATTGAACAACCTCAACAAACAACGCCATGATTTCAGACGAAGTCTGCACATAGTGGGGGAAATATTACGTAATTCTAATCGATTCTGACCTAGTTCAAAGTCAAGGCTAATTTTAGTTCGTCTGTGCTTTTACGGAGGGAATAACCCATCAACACATAAACTGAATACAGAATCTAATCAGCTGGTTTACTCTTTCTGTTGAGTTCTCTATTGATTATTAATAGCTAGATATTCGAAGAACTATGATGACCAACTACTAGATATATTTTGAGACACATAATAATTGCTCACAAATAATTTTTTTTACCTCTATACGTTTGGAGAACATTGTTTCTTCAACATTGACATAAAATTATGTTAATGTTTTTGTGACCTTAACTGCTTTTTCGCATAATTGTCTGTTAGTTTCATATCCATAACTTATGTGCCTATCTTTAAATTATCGTTAGATGATGTAAAGATTCACTCGTGTGTGAATATGAAGAGAAAAACGGAAGACAGAGAAAAGTGGAGGCGTTATTTACCATGGACCTTCCAGTTGGAAGTACACTAAGAAAGAGAGAGAGAGAGGTAGCAAATAGCTTTCGTAAAATCTAGTGTTTTTATAAGATTATTTTACCGGATGGAGTCATTGGCGATATTGGTAAGATATTCTACCGCGGATCAGTACGTGCAGGTTTCGAATCCTGGGCTCGCCGGTCACTGACATCGTTTTAGAGTAAGGAAACTGACGTTAAGACTAGCTTTACCAGCTTTTTTACCAGTATATACGTGAGGTCGCCCAGTTATAGAGATGTCCTATAGCCTGGCAGTAGTTGCGTCCTCTAATCGTCACAGTTAACGGCGGACCCAGCGGAGCAATAAAAGCAACGCTGGAGACCGCTATTTCATTCCAGGTTGCAGTGATTCCACGACCTGATGCTGGAAACGAGATTAAGGGATGGAGAGTTGGGAGAGCCTGTAGATAAAGTCATAAAGAGACTTCCGTGCTGTGTCCGGGACATTGATGAATTGATCCACCGTTAACTGCACTTGTCGTAAGAGGAGACTAAGTAAAAACTGAGAAAGACCACGGGAATCTACATCAGGAGCTCTATTTCACAAGCTATAGAGCTGTAAAGTCGATGTTAACATCGGTTTCATCTCTCGAAACTGATATCAGTGACGGGTGAACCCAGGATTTGAACCCCACACATACTGATCCGCGGTCAGATATCTTACAGACATCGTCACTGACTCCACCTAAATGCTATAGGCTAAATGAGGTATGGATAAGGTATATCCTTCTGTGTATAAGCTGGGCCAAAGATATGCTACGAAATCAATACTGCATTGAATTAAAAAAAGTAGTTAGAAATGATTGATTTTCAAATTATACCTAAGCAAATAATACATTACAAATTCTCTACATTGACTTATTACGCGTTATCCTCATAAAACAGTAGCGTATTAGGGCTTGAATAAATGCAACAGCAATAATAATATGCAATCTACCCCCCCCCCCTCCCCTCCCATATGAAACATGGAACCACTATCGTGTGATGGTTGGAATGTAATGAAATCTGACATGACAACGAGGACTCTGTATAGAACCATTTTTACACTCTCACAATACATGTAGTTTGGCGGCTTGCATTTTATATATTTATACAAGCTTTACTGCACATCAATTGTGGGGCAGCTACTGTCATCCAGCTAGTTGACGAAAGCTTATTTCATTCAGTTTCATGTTTCATAGGCTACCAGAGTCAGTCAACCGCACTTCGAGTTCAGTTACTGGTTTGTTTCTAAGAGTTAGTTTGTTGTAATTAGTTTGTATGTACTTAGTTAGTTAGTTAGTTATTTGTTAGTTTGTCTGTTGTAGGCTAATTAGTTAGTTTACTGGTAATTAATTTGTGTCTAACAGGCCTGCCAATTAAGCTACTTTGTTAGTAGCATTTGAACATTTTTCGATAAGATTTAATCAACATAAAGAAATAAATTGTGGCGGAATAGCATTAATGGTTTGTTCCTGGTCTTACATATGTGAGAACATATTCTTACGTTTAATGTTATAAGAAACTTAGACTTAGAAGATCAAAGCTGGCTGGAAATAACGGCTCTAACAAGCTGGAGTTCTATGTAGAAAGAAGGTTCGTGGAAACATGTTGCATAGAAGTAATGAAAGTTATATCAGTTGCAAAAAGTAACCCTTTCTAATGCAGACGGAAGATATAACATCGAATTATCATCTCTATTAGATATATTTTCACCTGTAACACAATATATCTGTAAAAAAATCTAGT
The DNA here is from genome assembly GCA_905160935.1 of Enchytraeus crypticus. NCBI lineage: Eukaryota > Metazoa > Annelida > Clitellata > Enchytraeida > Enchytraeidae > Enchytraeus > Enchytraeus crypticus. The sequence goes on along the minus strand of CAJHZI010000548.1, from coordinate 1,912,056 downwards.
TAAATAGACTCTTGCCTCTTAAATCAAGCATTTTCACCAATTGCTCAACCATCACTGCAAATTTCCACATGCCTGAAAGTTTAACTTTTAAAGTCTATTAAAAAAGTGACTCGTGCTTACAATTTAAACTGCGATTACTAACATAACCTTATCAGTGAATTGATGACTAAAGAAAAAATGAATAAGAATTTGAATAACGTAGTATAGTTTAAATATATATCGTAAACGTAAGGCAGAATATTGGTGTTTTGCGTGTCTTAGAGAAATACGATTTGTATTCAGACCCAAAGCGCCAAGGTTATAAATCAATTTGGCGAGTAGACAGGAGCGCTACGTCATATAGCTGCAATATAGCAATACTAAAAGTCGAGACTGGTCCCTTATGCTGAGGTCTGATCCGGCGGGACCATCTGTTGGGGTGAAGAATTGTGGACCTATGGGACGTTAACAACGCGGACCATCTGGTACAGGAGGAAAGAAGAAGAAATGTGATCGGGGATCTGCAGTCAGGCATGTCTGTAGACGACAGTGAAAGTTAAATATTTATGAAAATCTTATTGAAGTTTCTGTAAAGCAGGCCAGCAAAAAAGTTCAACTTCTTTGAAAAAGAACTTACCCATATGCCTTGTGCATTCATTTTACCAAAAATAGAATTTCCGTGCAGTGGTAACATGCAAGTTCATGCACACCCCCCTCTCTCCCTTCCTCCATCTCTCTCTCATTATTTCACTCACTCACTCACTCTCTCTCTCTCTCTCTCTCTCTCTCTCTCTCTCGTCAAAAACCAGGTTCATAGCATATATATATATATATATATATATATATATATATATATATATGTATATATATATATATATATATAACATAAATATACAGTAAATATATATGCATATATTTGATAAGCGATGGTTTCGTATTTTTCTACTAGTAAAGTACCTCAAAATTTAAAAATAAAAAGAAGTTATAATTTTCATTATATATTATTTTAGTATTTTCAGTATCGCCACTGGATGGATGTCGGTAAGATATACGACCGTGGATCTGTATGTGATAGTTCAACTACTGGGCTTGTCTTTCACTGATATCGCTTCAGAGAGACGAAACTGACGTTAACATTGGCTTTACAATTTTTTTGTACTACGGGTAGAGCATTAATCATGAGAATAGACCTCTCCTATTAGTCCAACAATCCACTAAAAATAAAGATAAAATATTATTTCTTCTTAACCTGACTCGCGGGGTACGTGCCATTTTTTGGACCCACCGGGGATTCTTCAGAAAGATCTGGGGATTCTGTAGAAAAAGATCAAATCTTCTATTCCTTCCTCTTGTAAATTCTTTGGACTGGTTTTATGATTTCAACTCTGCACCTTTAAGGACACTCCAATTTGTCACCGGCTTTGATTTGTCTCAATAGTGCTCGATGTTGTCATGGATGACAGTAGCAATCTAGTTGTTGTTAAGTTGTGTTATATTCTTGCATGGTGAAACACTACTGGAAATAGGCGAGGGTTTGGAAGTTTTTTCCAGTCACAGTAGCTTAACCGGTTGACTGCTTTGGTAGCGTCATGTTCATGTGAACTTCAGGTTGGTTTCAGATGAAATAACGCAGATGCCATTGTGAATATTTTCATTCGTCAGATTCTGCTCTATGCATTTTTACTCTAAGTTTTCTCCAATTTTGCCAAGTAGAAAATTTAATAAAGAAAATTTGTTTAGGCTACACCTGTTTCCAAGCTGATGGTAGATGCCTAACAGTAAACGTTTTAATTATTGCAAGCCGACAAATTTATGTCTAAAATATGCTGGGATATTAATTTACACATGCAGTTATTCTTAACTATTTCTTAACTTCTTCTGAAAAACATGAGTTCAATTCTTTTTGCGATCTGTAGGAATGCAATATGCTAGAGCAGCTAAGTCGAGCAATGTGTCAGAGCAGCTAGAATGAGCAATGTGTAAGAGCAGCAAGAATGAGCAATGTATCAGAGCAGCTAGCATGAGAAATGTATAAAAGCAACTAGAGTGATCAATGTGTTAGAGCAGCTAGAGTGAGCAATGTGTCAGAGCAGTCAGAATGAGCAATGTGTCAGAGCAGCTACAAAGAGCAATGTGTCAGAGCAGACAGAACGAGCGGTATTTGCTCATAATTTTATGTTAACAGTCGGAACTCGATATTTAGCATAATCCCTCTCGCTTACAGACTTAATAAGATCGGCTTCTTCCTCTCTCTCTCTCTCTCTCTCTCTCTCTCTCTCTTTCTTTCTCTTCTCTTCATAGTTCTCCATGTTTTCTCCATTAATTTCTTTCACATTCACTCAGCTTCTACTTTTCTTTTCTTCTCTTACATATATATATATATATATATATATATATATATATATATATATATAATGTATATATATATATATCATACTATCAGACTAGATCAACAGTTGGCTGCATGTACAATAAAAGGTGACAAGGCACTAAGATGTAAACCGACGTCAGAAAGGGAAATCGGTTTAGGCTTCAGAAATTCCTAAAAATTTTTCTAAAACCAGACCCCAGCTAAATGGCGATTCAAGCGAAGGTGATGATTATGATGATGATGATATTAATATCTATAATATAAAATTACCTAAAAATGTTCGCACCAATGTGCGTAATAATAAGAAATATATCTACCAAGGATTTCGGTTTTTTTATTCCTCACTGAAGGAGGCAATGATGATCAGGAACATAATAACTACAATAACAGAAACCAAAAAAGGAAACTATGTAGCACGTGCGGTATGTCATGTGTGTAACTAAACGGAATATAAAAAATAAAGCAATATTTTTGTTCTGAGTCGCAACCCGGGACTTGTGTTTGAACGACAATTGGCTTGTCATTTAATTAGCAACGAAGACATCTAATAATTTCTGTTAATATAAATAATTGATTACGGTTATACTGCAAATAGTTTAAAATCGAATAAACTCGAAGCTACAAAAGGGCCGTACTTTTCTACTACTCTGCCGTCCTTTTCTAGGGACTCCAGAGCCTGTCTGGAGCCGAATAAAGCAAAGCACTGAATGTTGAGCCACGCCTTGAGCTCAGCAGTTTACAATGCACTCGTTATTGAGTGAGATTTATTGGATAGGAGGCCTAGGAATATGCATCTACTGTCAAGTCGAATTAGGAAGATGCTGATCGATACAGTTGTGCTTAGTAGTAGCAGATATTGAACGCTATAAAAAAGCAATATTTCAAAATTTAAACTTATAGTCAGCAAAAAGAGACAACAATTAAAAGGGACTACATTGTACACGTATTGGACAGCGTAACAACTGACTGCTATTTATAAGCTTAAGTTACTATGTATGTACATTTTAAAATATACAACAGGCTTTAAGCTTTGTATTGCATTGGAGTACATGCGTTCATTGTTGTCGTAACGATACATTAGATACAGATCCTAACGGTTTGTGGTCTTCGTTCATCGCGTATGTTGCTCGTATTTTTTCTGCCCCACGGTTTCGTGCACTATTTGTTATTGATGACAAACTTTGTTATCTGACCGACATCATTATTTGTAGCACAATGCCTCGAGATGCTGCTTTCCTCACATCTCACCCGCTTACATCCCATCCTCTTACATCCCATTCTCTTACATCCCATCCTCTTACACCCCATCCTCTTAAATCCTATGCTCGTACATCTCACTCTCTTACATCCCATCCTCTTACACCCCATCCTCTTACACCCCATCCTCTTACATCCCATCCTCTTACATCCCATCCTCTTACACCACATCCTCTTACGTCCAATCCTCTTACACCCCATTCTCTTAAATCTCATGCTCCTACAACCCATCCTCTTACATTCCATGCTCCTACATCCCATCCTCTTACGCCTCAACCTCTTACATCCCATTCTCTTACACCCCATCCTTTTACATCCCATCCTCTTACATTCCATCCTCTTACATCCCATCCTCTTACACCCATCCTCTTACACCCATCCTCTTACATCCCATCCTCTTACATCTCATCCTCTTACACCCATCCTCTTACACCCTATGCTCTTACATCCCATCCTCATACATCCCATCCTCTTACAGCTCATCCTCTTACATCCCATCCTCTTACACCCCATCCTCTTACATCCTCTTACATCGCATTGTCTTACATCCCATCCTCTTACACCCCATCCTTTTATATCACATCCTCTTATACCCCATCCTCTTGCATCCCATCCTCTTACACCCCATCCTCTTGCATCCTCTTACATCCCATCCTCTTACATCCCATCCTCTTACACCTCATCCTCTTACATCCCATCCTCTTACACCTCATCTTCTTACACCTCATCCTCTTACACCCTATCTTCTTACATCCCATCCTCTTACATCCCATCCTCTTACACCCCATCCTCTTACATCCCATCCTCTTACATCCCATCCTCTTACACCTCATCCTCTTACATCCCATCCTCTTACACCTCATCTTCTTACACCTCATCCTCTTACACCCTATCTTCTTACATCCCATCCTCTTACATCCCATCCTCTTACACCCCATCCTCTTACATCCCATCCTCTTACATCCCATCCTCTTACACCTCATCCTCTTACATCCCATCCTCTTACACCTCATCTTCTTACACCTCATCCTCTTACACCCTATCTTCTTACATCCCATCCTCTTACATCCCATCCTCTTACACCCCATCCTCTTACATCCCATCCTCTTACATCCCATCCTCTTACACCTCATCCTCTTACATCCCATCCTCTTACACCTCATCCTCTTACACCTTCTACACCTCATTCAATACACAGCAATTAATGTGACGAGACGGGACGAGTGGTGGGAGGGGGTGGGTTGCTACGCCTGAAAATAACGAGGTGAAAGAGAAAGAGAAAATGATCCATAAGATGTACACTGAAGAGAACATCTGAATATTTTTGTATATTTTATAGTTTTTAATTTTGTAATACATTTTAAGGAGAATAATGTATTCTTCTTCCATCTTAAACAAATTCGATGCCCTAAAGACAAATCAAGACAAGTATTGATAGTCGTTTAAATTTAAGCCCTCTTGTATCTGGTTCATTCTTTTTTAGATCCAACATTCAGCTATAGAAGTATTAACTCACACACTGTCACAACAGTCGACTAGATCTCATAATCCTGAAAATAGTCGAGGATCTCTGTAGGATTTGGAGATGATAAGGAAAGCTAAGATTTATTGCTCCGGGCATTGTCTCTTCGCTACTATATTGTACTGGGAATATAGAGTAAATGTGAAGATAGGATGAGCTGAACGAAGGCCCCGGGGTGGGGGGCGGGGTTATCTCGGCCTAGATAGTCTAAAATAATTGGATTAGAAAACGACTGGAGAGGCATAAACCCTTTATTTAGCTGAAAATGTATTTTGGTTGTTTTGACAATTGGATTCAGTGTAATCGCAGCTGCTTCTGCATTACGAAGCTTTTGAAACAGATTCTTCAGTACAGGGCAAAATTGGCTTTTTTGTTAGTATTTCGCTTTGATGTCTTTGAGAAAATTAAGTGTTCGCGAATTACTAAAAGTTATTACTGGCCAAAAGAGATAAAAAAATTATTAAAGATTGATGATTAATTATTAGAGATTGATGTTTTGTTAGTTGTCTGAAGTTTTTAAACTTTTTGTCATAAATAGTATACATACAGTGATTAATCTGTCTCCATTTATTTAAATGTAGAGTTGTCGTTTTTTGACCTTTTTTACTCGCCGGCTAAGATTTGTCTCAATAGTACTCTAAGTTGTCATCGATGACAGTAGCACTTTAATTGTAGTTATGTATAGACCTTTTATAATATGTAGCGGTAACTCTGTTCACATAATAAACAAAGCCTAACGAGGGAGCGGGAAGGGGAGTGTGCTTATATTTCCGGCTGGCAATATTCTGTATATTCCTGTATATTTATTATGTTTTTTGTCATTTATTAACAGAATGGTGTTTTAAAAATTACAAAAAAATTACATTTCCATTAATTATCAAATGATGATAAACATGTCTTAATTTATATTTAATATATGTCTAGATTGATTATCTAGAGAGGATATATTACATTTTTACGATAAATTACGTTGCACTTGCCTGCCAAAAAACAATTAAGTTTATGATTGTACGGTGGCTCCTCCTAGCGAAAGAAAAATATAAAGTATTGTTGTCTTGCCTTCCAAGAGAACAGAAATGGTCTAGAGAGAAAAATAGAGAAAAATAACGAAAGACAGAGAGAGAGAGAGAGAGGGAGAGAGGGAGAGAAAAATGAGAGAAAGAGAGATAGATAGATAGAGAGAGAGACATAACGATATTGAGAGAGAGAGAGATAGATAGGGAGAGAGAGAAAAAAATGTGAGAAAGAGAGAGATAGAGGGAGAGAGTAAAAATTAGAGAAAGAGAGAGAAATAGAGAAAATGAATAAGAGAGAGAAAGAGTGAGAGAGAGAGAGAGAATTAGAGAGAGAATGATACAGAGAGAAAGAGAGAGTAGTGAGCCTGCGAAGCCATGACGGCCAGTGTCTAACAGTACAATATGACGGAGGCATCACTCGCTGTATTCACAGAACGTTATCTCAGTCGGACCTATCGTAGGATTGATATAAATGTAATTAAAGCAGCACGTGGTAGCGGTCGATCATTAAATGTAGCAGCAGGCGATCTGACTTAGGTTTATAACCACGTGTCTAAAATATACAAGTGCAACGTTTAGATGAATGTTGTACTAGTCAACACCGAGCTTTATTAAATACAATTGGTCTTAGTAGCTTAGGTGTAGATTTCTAAGCAAACATGTCGTTGAAATCTATTTGTTAATTTTTCTTAGAATATATGATGTTAGCTATGTGTGTGGCTCAAGAAATTACAGTTTTGCTTTAATTTAGTTGTAGAAAATAGCTATAAGTTAATCTATTACTATTTAAAAATGAAATTTAAGGAAATTTGTTATCTTCTAATCTTGATGTGGCAAACCTTTATTTGGTATACCGCTAAAGTAATATTATAAGGAATAAAAAATACGCCTAGCAGTTACATATCATGACGTACCTATGTGTACTTACAAAATTATTTATAGAATATGAAAAGAAACACACTATTTAAGGGAAAGACATATTGTGTTATTGGAGCTTAATTCATGAAGAAAACGTCATGTGATTGACAAAATTCCTATAAACAACACATCCCTAATGCACACAGTAAATTCTATATCACTACGTTAGCCGAAGACAGAGTTCTAACTCTGAGAAGTTTTGAGCAGCAACCTCTCAAATTTGTTTTTGCTTGGCGGATAAACTATCTGTTTCAGTTGGAGATAAATTTAGAACATAAAAATTAGAATGTAGCGTCTTTGATAGCGAAGACGACATTAAATATTGTAAAGTATCGGCTAATTTAAGCAGATACACTTAGCATAAACACTTAGGCTAATATCATTCGCAGATTATACAGGTATGTTGGAGAGGATTGATATTAACTGGCCAGAAACCTGCAAATTAGACTCGAATATCGGACCCCGGCCATGTCAGTGCTATAGAAATTTTTCGGAGACTATTATTGTAATTATTATTACTACTTTTATTATTATTACTATTATATTATTTTTGATCGTTTTCTTTCTATTTCCTCTGGTGTAAAGAACCAAAGATTTGATAAAAACGATTCGAGCGTTACGTGCTGAATCGCCGCTTGGCTAATCGAGATCATCTAGCTGCTTACGAGAGTTGCTGAAGCAGACTGCATAATTATTAGCATTATTATTTTGTAAATTTATTATCATTACTATTATTATCTGTGTTGTGTCCGTTTACCTGTTATGCTCGGTTTGGTGAAGGATGGACAACAGTTGAATACATATGTGATATAAGGCGGCAAAACACTAAGATTTAAACCAATGTCAGAAACGGCTTTCGTTTGTGGAGAGCCTACTGAATAAAGTATAATTGTACCGTACTGAATAAATTATTATTGTACCGTACTGAATAAATTATAATTGTACCGCACTGAATTAATTATAATTGTACCGTATTGAATTAATTATAATTGTACTGCACTGAATTAATTATAATTGTACCGTATTGAATTAATTATAATTGTACTGCACTGAATTAATTATAATTGTACCGTATTGAATTAATTATAATGTACCGTATTGAATTAATTATAATTGTACTGCACTGAATTAATTATAATCGTACCGTATTGAATTAATTATAATTGTACTGCACTGAATTAATTATAATTGTACCGTATTGAATTAATTATAATTGTACCGTATTGAATTAATTATAATCGTACCGTATTGAATTAATTATAATTGTACTGCACTGAATTAATTATAATTGTACCGTATTGAATTAATTATAATCGTACCGTATTGAATTAATTATAATTGTACTGCACTGAATTAATTATAATTGTACCGTATTGAATTAATTATAATCGTACCGTATTGAATTAATTATAATCGTACCGTACTGAACTCATTTTAGATGTACCGCTTTGAACTGTTTCTGCGGAACAACGTGCAGCACTAGTGTTTTCAGATAGTCATATTTCCATCATATCTGGTGTCTCTATATGGTTCTCGGCTATTTGGGTGCCATACATGGTTATATGAGAGATCGGTGCCTTATATTGCTCTTAGATCTTCCTCATGTCTGCTATATTTCTACTAGATACATGCATCTCTCGTTCTTTTTTCACCCGCTCTCTCTTAGTGCAATGCCTACTGGCAGGTCCATGGTATATAACGCCTCCACTCTTCTTTGTCTTTCGCTTTCCTCGCTCTTCATATTCTCAACTTTTACGAGTCAACGCAAGCAAAACAGGCCTGCTATAGTAATAATGGTGACTATCTACATAGGTAATTCAACTACAACAACAAAAACAGCACAGTTAAAATGCTACTATTGTCCACGACAACACTAAGCACAATTCGGTCGTTCAGACTACAGACAGCTCTGTTTACGTTAAAGCTAAATTAAATCTAAGGTTACAATCAGTTTCCTCACTCAGTGATGTCAGTGACGGGCGAGCCCAGAATTTGAACCCGCACCTACTGATCCGCGGTCGAGTATCTTACCGGCTTCGCCACTGGCTCCAGCCAAATACAGAAACAATTTTATATTTAGAATCATTTAGGCCTCAGCCAGTCTTTGAATCACTATTGATAAACACTTGCTGGTCGCATTATAAAATATTCATCGTTTGTTTCTACATCCGCTGAGTAGACTGCAGAACTGCTGAAATCTCGCGCCATTAAAAAGTAAATAGTTGCTCACTTCTAGTCAAGCTCTTTACCCAATGGTTGGTTATACATGTACATGTATGTCTGGGATGCATATTTTATTACGTTATTTGAGCGTCTCGTGTTAGTGATGCAGTGAGACAATCAGCTCTCCAGAAAAATTTTAATCAATCTAAAACTTCGATTAAGAGTGAGTGTTTTTTCTTGAATACAACTCTCTATATTGCTCATTGTTGTCATGGACGACAGTAGCACTCTAATTCTGTTGTTGTTATAATTCTAAAAATTTCCTCTAGAAGCGATTTGACGGTCTGCAAGTTTTTCCAATGCCCTCCATCTGATCCAGTGATCATGGATGAGAAACGAATGGAGGCTCAATACAGTCGAGTTACCATGAACTAGCAAGCTATAAATTGTCACATTAAAAAGTCAAGCAAAAGTCGAGCAACTGTTGTCTGGTTTAAGTTACGTCTTAAGCATTTACATAAATTTTAAGTGTATGAGGCTACGATTAAGCTATGGAGCTATAGCACAGCTGGCAGATATAGAATGTTGCCCGTGTCGTGCCCGGGTTGCTGAAGAATAGACCAGCCGGTGACTGCAGGTGTCGTAAAAGGCCACTAAAGCACTAAGATTCAACCAAACGTCAGAAAAAGGCATTGGGTAGGTGAGCGCCTATAGGAAGGATCCAGACCTTAGCTAAACTAAATTTCATGAGAAGATGATGATGATGAGGGTACAGCTGGCAGAGCTAATATATGTTAGTTAGATCAATTGGAAGTAACTCATATTGAGAGTGCAACAACTGTAGAAGATGTCAAAGTTAATTGGCCATAGGTTCATTAAGATTTCTTGCTAGCGATGGTTACGATATCTAGTGTTAACAGTACATAATAACCATATGCGAATTTCTGAAAACCAATATAATAATAATAGTAATAATAATAAAGGTTTAACGTCCGTTTCCTCATACAAGGATGATGTCAGAAACGTCCCCCATCACATGTCACTACAAATCGATTCACCCCAAACGATCTGAAAAACATGTGCTGAATAGAAAGAAAACGATCCTAAACGGTGCCGGTCCAGTGATATAAAAAGTCAGGAAAGATGAAGTCTTGAGGATCGACAGACAATATGTGCGAGAGAATATTATACATCTATGGTTTGATTCACCATTGAACTTCACTTTTCATAAATAATTTACATCCTATCTATGTTAAACCACTAGTAAGTCCTTATAATATAATGTATGTTTAAAAATTTCCGTGTTAAAATATTGACTGCTGTAGTTAACAGTAACGGACGAGCAGAATCATGTAATGCTAACGGAATAATAAATATCAATAAGGTAGCGCATACCGCAAAACTTCAATCTCTGAGGAATACGTCTGTAATTATGAAATTCTGCAGTATGCAATCATATTGAATAATTAAAAATGACAGCACGAGAAGGTTGAGTAAATTAGAGTTAGATAGAAGCTGGTGTGATGAACACCTGTAGTGGAGTAACAACCTCTTCTGGTAGTGGAGGGAGGAACAGGAAAGAGAGCTCCAACCGCATCGATAAATATGATATCGAGGTAAGCAATGGACGTTAAATATAATTATGAACTTTCTGCTTGAGACGTTTTTCTTTCAGTTTTGTTTCTCACTCCAGTGGGAAGTTTATATTTCATTTTATGTTCGCATTGTTACACAAATTATATCTGCACGTGTTGCAGAGTTTTCTCTTGATTAGTTTCTTTTTGCAGTTTTCGGTATATTCTCCTTCCTTTCCGCTGTCATTAGCACTAGAATCAACTGTTTACTTTTTGTAACAGACACACATTTTTATATCCTAGATTTGCTCTCTGGTATCATCGGGAAATGAATCTGCGATAGATCCATTCACTTCGAGGCCGAACGTCTAGAAATTCATGATGTTAATTGCCTGCAGCTCAACGGACTAAGCTATTTGAATATTAATCACATTTAGTTTACTTTAGTATGTTTTTCTTTTGTCAGAATATGTGAAGCAATATGCGCCTTGCAATTGACTTTTACCATAACAGGAGCGAGCGAGCGAGAAAGACAGACAGAGAGAGAGAGAGAGAGAGAGAGAGAGAGAGAGAGAGAGAGAGTGTGTGTGTGTCTAAAATATAAATATTGTAAATTCTCCCTAGCAATATCACCTAGATTCTTATTATTCTTAGAAATATTTCCTGCTATACCTCGTTTGAGTAGGCAGCATTAGATATTTGCTCATTGTTACGAACAAAGAATTCAACTTCTCTCATTCTAAACCGGAAGAAAAGTTAAGCTTTGAAAATGAAATCTCCTCGGATCCGACAGACGAACATTGTTCAATGCTTCAAATTGACTGTAATATAAATTTAGAGCACTCCAGTTGCAGCATAAAGACTCATCGGTCCTACTCCTCAAAATATCATTTGTAAGTCAAAATACGCCGCTATTTAATTCAGGGAATTTTTTCATTTCAATACGTGCAGAACTGTACTCCTGTTTGGAAACAGTGTAATATTTTATTTAAGGTAAAGCTTTAACTGGACTTATGTCTGTAAATCGTACGACATCACATGCATTTATAATATACATATTGTGTTTATTTTTAAAAAAAGTATCAGAACCGAACCAGGCTCATATCTGATCCAAATTAGAGGGTCTTATATCACTCTAACTGAGGAAGGCAATGGGAAACCACATCAAAAGCCATACTTTTCCCAAGCTATAGGCTGCATAAGGTATGGATAAGGCATAGACTTTGTGAAGGGATTGTGCTCTTACGGAACGAGAAAGCAGACTTGAGTATGAATATGTACCTTGAACCTGCCACTTGACAGTGCATCGAAGTGATATATATATATATATATCACTCTCTCTCTCTCTCTCTCTCCCTTCTCTCTCTCCCTCTCTCTCTCTCTCGCTCCCTCTCTGTCTCTCTCTTACTGTACGATTTGTAGAGTCGACGTTTCTAGCAAACTGCAACACTTCAACGGTGTTACGTATAATCTGATTTAGCCATAATATTAATTTTCTTTTTATTATGACACTTACGTTACGAAATCATCACTCTCTTCAGTAGACTAAGTAAAAGGTTTCAACTTATAACGTCAACTGCAAACGTAAATATTAGAAACTTATTTAAAGTAACCTTCTTACTGAAATGCCAAATTCTTGAAGTTTGTTGTTTTACCCATTATTCCTTGTAGCCTAAAGTACCCGGCTCGAGTTTTCAATGCTACATGCATTCTCTTGCAATATACAATCTAATTCGTTCTCAAACAATTATTCAGTTTCACTTTGATACGGTTGAAAATTTCTCTCTTATTATAGATTGACCGAGTACTTTAGTTGAAACCTGTCATTATGCTACTGAATAAAGCGCAGATTTACAGTCAAGCCTTAAAATTTACGACCTAATTTGTTCGCAAACATGAAGTAGTATGTTGACATGAAGTCTTAGCATGGAGGATGATGAATTATTGACATAATCCCGCTGAGAACAATCCACTGCGGACCCAGGACTGAGAAAATGCTTCGTGAAATATAACTGTGGAAAATCTAGAACAATAGCAACGTGCTTTTAAAATAGATTGCAATGTTTAACTCTACGATTCTGCGGTGCTTACCTACTGCTTTTTAGTTTAAAATTCGATAATTAAAACAACTTGACTGCTTCAATTTTCATTGTCAGTCAATTTAGAATCCTAAAAGAAATAAATACTTTTGATAAAAAGATGAAAAGGAAAAATAGGATAAAAGGATAAGAGGATATAATCCTAATGGATAATGGTGCCCAATAATTAATCAATTAATTAATTAATTAGTATAGTAGACTAAACACTGTTTTTGATTAATGGAGAAATTGAAGTTAAATGTTTAATTTGAGGTTTTAAATAAGGTATTGGCATTCTTGCAACTCAATATTTTAACTTATAAATATGAAGTATGTACTATATATGATTCACTGGTTATATACTTATTGGCATGTAGTACATGTCTATATTTATTTGCATATGTATATTAATAATAGATTTGTAGATTAGAATTTCTAGATAGATAAACTTTTAGATTTATATAACCAGTATATCATAGAGGCACCATTAAACATTATATTTAGCTTTTCTAAATTCTATAAATCCTCACCAAATCAATAGAAACAACAAATTGTTCTCTATTAATAATGAAATATTTATATCGAAGCAGGAATATGTATGAAGCTAATTGGCATTTTTCCATATAGTAAATTACAGACTGAAAAGCTCTGGCATATGCGGTTAGCTGCTCCTGGAATTTTATGTGCCAATTATCGTATGTAAAGATGGAGCATGAAATGAATATTTAATATGAAGGAAGGAGATTGTCTGCAGCAGTCACACTGTCACAGTGCCGCTTCCATAGCGTGCTTTCAACAGGTGTCAGACATTTTAGCACGCCTTGCATTCAGTGCCAATTTTATTTTTCAAAGTGTTAAACAAATTTCAATTTGAGACCACAGCATCGTAGCTTTTCAATATTTCGTTTATTTTATATATTTTCAATATTTCATGTTACAGTGACATTTTAACCGACCTGCTTAACAATTAAACGTAAAACTGTTTTGTGTTTTATTTTTTTAATCACAAAATGTTTTACGTTCCTTGTTTTCAGTTTAGTTTCAGATTTAGTGCAGGTTTAGTTTCAGTTTATTTAATCATGAAATGTTTTATACGTTCCTTGTTTTCAGTTTCCTGTCAGAAAGCACTATCAGCGTCTGACTGAATAAACCCTCTAATCGACAAAACCGTACCATATACCACGCATCACGATGTGGAAAAATATTGCAGCCTTTAACCAATGTGCTGATTGATGTGATGAGTATAGGGTATTAATCGCACTGATAATGATTCGAGATCGATGCATAAAGATAATCACGAATATACTTGATAAATATGATAGCTCTATCGTTGTTTATTTGTGATTGTTGAGATGGTGGACTTATTGTGCAGAATTCAAATATATTCTGAATGCGGCACATCTAGCCTTGTTGCACTCGTGCAGCGGCTTCCATGGAGATATGGGATCCCACCGCCTATGATACCGTAAATATTTATAAGCTCGCGTGATATATTAGACTTAATAGCGAAACTCCGCCCTGTTATATCTGGATATAAAAATTTCTCGATTTCAACATCGTTCTTTGATCATGTAAATGTTGTTGAATTGCTCTCTGCATGAAAGTCCTACTCTATACTGTTAAACTTTTGTTGTTATCGTCTTATATTCAATCGTTAATCCAAAAATTATTCGGTTAATTAATCGACTATGATGATGAGTCAGTCAGACATTTAATTAGTCAATTAATAGATCGATCAATTGTTCAGTCACCCAATCAATCAGCCAATCAGTCAATCAATCTATCAATAAATGAATAAAGCAATCAATCAATTAGACATTTTCATTTAAAGCATTTAAATAGGGCAAAGGCACTTTCTAAACATTGAAGATTTAACCAGAATAGACTAAAGAAAACCTAAGCCTATATTCCAACGCCTTTGCTTTATGAATGTTTAGCCACCAAATTATAAAATTGTTATAAACCAGAGTCCAGTCCACTTTAAGAACACTGCCGTTTCTGTTATATAATCTTTTATTCACCAATTCTTGGCAGAAAACACGCACATATACAATTACATTGCAAAACGTGACACAACAGAATACATATAAAAAGTGCACATAAAAGTTTAACAGTTATGGTCGACTCTTTCAGATTTCAGATTTCTGTTTATCTAACTCGAAAATTTTCAAATCCAATTGTAAAAACTTAATTTTTGTAGCATTAACTGTAGATATGACGCTATAAGAAAGCGCTTAATTACTCTTTAATCTTAACACATAAAATATGAAATTCAAGAAAAGACAAAGTCCTGTGCTTCTTTTATGTCTCAATTCATCCATTGAAATTACAAATAGGGGACTATAATGCCTTTACTTTTGGTTCTTAGTTTATAAATTATCATAAAATCTAACGATAACATCTAACTCGGTCAGATTACTTAACTTGTAGTCCGAAGGTCATACCACTTTCTGATGTTGCAGATTCAATTCCCATTCGGGGTTCATCTGCGTTACTACTTCCTTTTGTTAATATAAAACGGAGACTATTCACATATCTTTCAATGCATGTATTTCTTTCGCAGATTCATTCGATTCCGATTCCTAAACTATTGTTAAGTTTGATTCCGCTTCATTTTAATCATTTTCATTCAATTTCGTTTTAATCGATTCAATTTTATTTGATTGATTCCGTTTTATTTGATTTCATCCCATTCTACCTTCCCTATTCTATTTATGGGATTAATTTCACTTAATTTTCCGCCCTGTTCTATTCGATTTTAACTCGATTTCATTCCAGTCTATTTCGATCTTTTTCAATTCATTCCATTCAATTCCTGTGCCAATTTCGTTCCATAGAATCAGTTCCATTCGACTGGCACAGATGCAGCCGTATCTCTCACACTCTATGCTAACCTATCGTTCTCTCAACTGCCTCTAACGCAGTCCAGACGTGATCTGACATATTGAAACTTCTCAACGATTCAGCAAAGAGCCAAATCTTCGCCCCGTTTCTTCTTATTTTGTCTTAACTGGCCACAGGCAGCCACTGTTATACTCGCCATGAGTCAGTGGCAATGTCGGTTAGATACTCGACCGCGGATCAGTATGTGCGGGGTTCAAATCCTGGGCTCTCCCGTCACTGACATCGTTTTCGAGTGAGGAAACTGACGTTAAAATTAGCTTTACCAGCTTTTTAATTTCCACTTAATTCAAATTCACAACTCATTTCATTTTTCTACTTCTTATGTGTCTACTTTCTCTTTTTCCAATTTTTTCACTTCCAGTTTAACTTGTTTTGAATTCGCCTTACTAGTTTTTCTTTTTTTGTATTCAACGCTCATTTATTCTTGTTCAACTGAGGAATCTGTGCAGTGTTAAAAAAATCGCAAAGTTATATCGCGATATAAACAGGATATTTATAAATTCAATTTATTTACACTTCTCTACGGTAATTAATTTCCTATCATCATCCCTGCTGTAAATCAGACTAATTTGTCATTTATGTTATATCCTGTCTAAAATGTTTCCGATGAACAATTTCAGTTATGCATTAATTGTGCAGAATCAGGATTCATATTCTACTAATAGTAATTCAAAGGTATGTAATGTTATATCTACGGTATATTAATAGCAATAGAATAAATAGCGTCATTTCATTCGAAACTCGATTCAATAATTTGTTCTTCATCATAGATATGGAATATATAAACAAACTCAATTCACTGTGTTTCAAAGCTCCGCTGTTTTACATCTAATGCACACCTGTAAACAAGTCAGAAACATTAGTAACAGAATTACAGTGCCATCTGTCATAATATGACAGGGATGAAGAAATATTTGAGAATGTATGAACAGAACAATGCAGACATTTTCAGAAGTGAAATGTTCTGAACTTCTGTTCTCAGTGTTGTGTCCATTACACTAGAGAATAGATACACCGACGACGGGCTCGTATCGAAAAAGAGGCGAATTACCCACTTGCAAGCGAGTCTAACTTTTAAAAGATTGAATAATAATGATAGTAATTATTATTATTATTATTATTAAAAAATAATAATAATAATAATAATTCCGTGTTGTGACCGTGATGCTTGAAGAAGAAGCAGAAGAAGAATAGTAATTAATAAAGGTTTAACGGCCGTTTTCTCATCCAAGGATGTTGTCAGGGACGTCCTCACTTCCTGAGAGAGATAAACATATATAAATGGAGGTCGGGCACTGCTGTGGCCTCCTGTAACAGTGCAAACACATTGTGTCGTACTGCCTGGAATGTGTTCACGTAATTTATTCACCTAACGTCGTTCAGCATGCTGCAGAAATTCCCATACGTCTAAATCGGAGAAGTAGATCGAGCAAAGCCTTCTGTAGGCTGGTCGTGAAGTGTGTGCGAAATGAATTCAAAGAAAACCTTAAGATAAATAAAAATGCAGAAACTTCAGATTATAAAGGTATCTCTCTTGATGCACTGCCACTGGCAGGTCCATGATTTTTAACGACTCCACTCTTATCTGTTTTCCACTTTCCTTTTCGTGTCCACATATGCGTGGATCTTTAAATCATCTAACATACCTAATCGCGGCCTGCCACTTCCTCTGTTTCCTTCCATTCTTCCTTCTATGACATCTTTTAGTAGACTTTCCCCCTTGGAATTTGTCCTATCCAGCTCTTTTTCCTATTTAAAAGGTATATCATATAATTTAACAGTCTGTCTAATTAGCATGTTGTAATTAACTGTGGCCATACCAAAAATTCGTTAAACTAGTCAATATAATCATTCATTAAATGTTCTATAAATATAGGAATAATTTGTTATTTTTAAATTTTTTAAAAATTATTAAATAATTAATAAATAATTGTTAAAGTAATTAAATATTAAATAATATAAATGATGTCAATGGAACTAACACTGTTATGAAATACTAACTGATTAGTATAGAGCTGTGGTTGTATTATTTTATTTTTGTCCCAGCGTAATATTTAGGATTTCTTGTTTATTTTCTCCAAAAACTGAATAGATTTTGAAGCAAGAACCTGTAGAAAATCGCACGATTACAACTGTGGACTATTTGCCATCTCCATTATTATGAGTATTTTTGAAATTTACACAATTGTTGTGCATTATGATTGTTTTTACAAAGAATGTCTCAATAGCGCAATGGTTAGAGGTGTAGATAACGTCATGAAGTTTTAAATGACAGATCCTGAGGTGAATTGAACTCTCATGGGTTCGATTCCCGGCCGCGCTGATCCGAGAGTAAATCTCGAGCACTCAAAGGACTGGCTACACGGAAAATTGACAAAATTGCCTAACGGATTTAACATGTGATATTAAAAGTGATTGATATAAACGTAGTTGATCATTTCACTATAATGTGTATTATTATTATTACAATATAAATTGTACATTATGATTATGTTGTACATTATGATTATGTTGTACATTATGATTATGTTGTACATTACGATTGTTGCTTTATTTAATACAAATATAGTGTGAAGTAAAATTGCTGATGATGAGCAGAGCTACTTCACAGCTATCATAAAATTTAAGGATGATATCGCGACCTCTCGTGTGTAAACCTGGCTCAATAAACACTGTTGGGTGTAACTGTGTAAGAAGCGCAGCTAGGTTATGACTTCTGCGTGATGCTATTCTTGGTTAAGAAAACAGACGTTAAACCGTAATCAATAATTATTTTAGTTATATTTGAATTGCGGCACTAAAGAGGAAAGAAATTCTTATCGAGTGAAAAAGACTAAAATAGCAAGAGAAGTGTAGAACACTCACAGAAATGATTGAAATATTCATTCACTCACCAGAGGTCCAGAGTCAATATGAAATATGTTCATAAGATTTTCCTCAACAGAATATGATCTCTATTCGACAGATGGGAGAAGTTGTACATAAGATTGTCAGATAAGAAATCTTGTTGCACGATATATGTACATGTGTGTATAATAATAATAATAATAATTAATAATAATAATTATTATTATTATCATTATTATTATTATTATTATTATTACTATATATATATATACATGTATACGCATAATATAATATTATATATATATGTATATATATATATATATATATACATATATATATATATATATATATATATATGTATATATGTATATATACATATATACATGTATATGCATAATATAATATTATAAATATTAACGTTAATATATATATATATATATATATATATATATATATATATATATATATATTAGCGTTGAATTTGGCATGACGATCAATATTTACAAAGAAGGTAGTAAGAGTTCTAAGAAAAAAGTCAATAATACAATCATAAATGTCCTCATTCCTCCAAATTTATCTCTCTTCCTCGCTCTCTCTCTCTCTCTCCCTCTCTCTCCCTCTCTTCCTCTACGTCTATGATACGTGCTAATCAAAGGATGAAGATGTTACTGAGGAATTTAACTCAATCAACATGTGACTATAAAAAAATGATTCTACTAATCTGTTGTATCTAAGGAGTGGGTAAGAATACTTAATGGCCTATTCAGATATTTGAGTAATAAGTGTGCTTAAAAGTAGAAAGAAAAGCTGGAAGATCAATCAGAGCAAAAATAATGTATATTAATTGTCCTATATTTACATTCAGTTATTGGTCAAACCTTGTAAGAGATATTTGAATAGGCCTAACGCTCTGAATTGAGCCAATAAAAATCAGTACACTATGACAAGATGTACAGGTGTTGAAGAATTACTGTAAAATAGATCTCCTTTTCATAAATTGGGGAGCAAATGCCCCTGATAAAGACAGTAGTAGCTTTATAAACAAAAAGTATGAACTATTTTATTTTACTACGAATTTTTGTAGCATGTAAGTGGGAGTGTACTGCTCATTGAATAGCTCACAAAACATTTCGTATATTCTTGCCCTCTCCTAAGCTATTTTGGTTTCTAGTAAATGTAAAAAGGCTAGGACTATTAGTCAATCTTTCTTTCTTTCTTTCTTTCTTTCTTTCTTTCTCTCTCTCTCTCTCTCTCTCTCTCTGTTTCTCTATCTCTCTCTGTCATCCTCTCTGTAATGGTCTGCCAGAAGCTGATGAATTATTTATTGTGTCACTGCAGGCTCTATGAATACATCCTCTACTGCAGCTGTCATTAATCGCTCAATATCCTTTGACAACAGCTGTGATAACAGCTGTTGTCAGCAGCTGTCACATTTTAAATGACAGCTGCTATCACATCACTCAGCTGTGGCAGCTGCTGTAACATCTCACAGCTGCGTTATATGTTGATATCAAATCCTTGTCTAGCTCAAACTCAGAGAAACCTAGACCGGTTCAAAGCACAAAAATAAGAATTTGACTGGAGCCAATGGCGATGTCAGTAAAGATATTCGACTGCGGATCGGTATGTACATGAATGGGTTCAAATTCTGGGTTCGCCCTTCACTGACATCGCTTTCGAGTGAGGAAAGGGACGTTAACTTTAGCTTTTTAGCATTTTACACAATCGACTAAAGAATTGACTCATAACATTGACTTCATAACAAATGATGTTTAGTATAACTTTCCTTCTGAGATGAATTATACATTTATGTTGTCTTTCAAATTCTGCTTGCACTCGACTCTTTCAGTAGACCTACAGTGAACAGCTATTCTTCTATAATTGTGTCACTATTTAAAATCGTTCAGTGTACATACATGAACAGCCATTCTTGTAGATTTTTCACTTTTTAGAATTAACACTGACTCAATATACTTCAGTATCCTGAGGCAATCGGTGTTGTGACTACAGGAGAGTCCTTGAAATATTTCATCATCCTCTCCCCATTCCTTCCTTCAGCGGTTCTGGAAATATTCCATGTTCATCTCAAATAGTTTTCTCTGCTTAGCTTGTCTGTGAGTGGAACTTATCAGATTTAAATTCAAATCAAGATTTTAATAAATCTATTTTGTACGTTACTCGATGCTCTAGATAATGGGCTGTTTTGACATTCGTTGTTCAAATGATGTATATATTTACAATTCTGTTGAGAAGCGAAAAAGAGGCAGAGGCTTGCCGAGATTAGGTGTGTTAGATGATTTAAGGACCCACTTATATGTGGATATGAAGAGGAAAGCGAAAGAGAGAGAAGAGTGGAGGCGTTATATATCATGGGCCTGCCAGTAGGTAGTGCTCTAAGAGAGAGAGAAGAGAATATTTTAGGTCTAAGTCGAGCAATTCAATACATACATTCCTGGTCCTGGAAAAGTTTTCTGTTGCATATTTGAGACGATTTCAAACTGAAAACTGAGCTTTTGAAAGAACTGTCTAACATAGAGATTAAGGGCGACAGAAGAAATAGCAAACAATTTTATATTAATAAAAACATAAAGGGAGCTGGGCAAAAACGAGTTAATATAAATTCTTGAATCATATATTCTGACTTTCTTTTAATAAAGCTAATGTTAACGTCAGTTTCCTCACTCGAAATCGATATCAGTGACTGGCGAGCCCAGGACTTGAACCTCGCACATACTGATCCGCGATCAAATATCTTACCGATATCGCCACAGTTAAGAAATAAGATGCAAAAATTTGTAATTTAAAGCCATCAGGAGGAGAACTGGATCGGCAGAATATACTTCGCTAAGTGATACAATTTTGTCGAAGATGGCATATAAGTTCATAAGATTACTTTTAGATTGACGTTAATTGTGAGACATAGGAGAAGTAATTGAGTTATATTTAGCATTAACATTAAATGTCAAAACTTCGCCGCAGGTATAATAGAAATAATCGAGCTATAGTCGCAATTAAGTCCATAAGCTATAAGATTTTAACATTTAAAAATTATTAAATTAATATTGCTGTCAGGAAAAATTACAAAGATTGCCAGCTACGGAGGAGTACACTGAATTTGAACCTTGCATCTGCTGATCTGTTGTCGAACAACATACCAACAAGGCACTTGCTCAGTTCCGTCATGAATGGGCATTTTTAGATAACGTATGATTAAAATTTATCACTAGAAATCACTTTGATGGAGAGGATATGAATTAATATACGCTACAAGCAGTAAATAGGCCTGCTGAAATATCTTGAAAAAATGTTTTTGTTATCATATTGTACCAATAGCTTTATAATATAAATACGTAATCATGAAGTTTACCCGAGAGTTGTTATCTTGAATGACTTTAGTGCATTCTTTCTATTAAGTAAGCTCTAATACGTTGGCAGTCTAGAATATGGTCCATGCACTACACTGAGCGCACCGAGTTTATCTTGCCTAGGATTTCTCAAGCATGATGTAGATAATTTCATATTTGAAGTCGGTTAAAAATCAAACAGATTGTTAGCAATTGCAACATTCTCTGATTGATTATTTTTTTATTGGTTATTCTGTTATTGGTTATTCTGTTACTCTTTGCAAAAACAGACAGTTACTCGTGAAGTTACACTTTATAATCAAATAGATTTTAATAATTATATCCATGCTGTACAAGCTAGATTCAATATATTTTGAGACCGATAATAATTTATAAAAATTACATTATTATAGTGTGAATTTTGGTTTGACAACTAAAGATAACGTCGTAAAGTACAGAGAAGTCGCTCAATCATTTTATGATTTTATCACTCGCGTGGATAGGCTTTAAATTCGACTTGCACTAAAACCTCAAGCCAAACTCCGCTCCCTGCACTCATATCAAACTGTAGCATCGCCTGTAATAATACCGCCATTGTTGATTTAGCAAGAGTAGCAGGAGAGCGAATAGAGAGGGTGACAAGCAGAAGTACAAATAGACATACAAATTAGTCTAGACTATCCCCTCAGTAAAGAGATGTAATTACAAAGAACTTCAGTCCGTGAATGAATTTGAAGATTTTCATTATTTTATTCTTAGTAAGTCCTGTGCATAAAAGTGTTTTCTGAGAGAGAGGTTGATTAGATCTTTCGAGTACTATGCGGTTGATTATAGTAAAAGCGCCATTGAAGATTTAAAATCAATTCCAATTTCTTTATAAGATCTGACCTGAATTATTGCTTGTGTATGGTCAAATATTCATGATTATATTAATCGTTTAGAACGGTCAAAATCATTAACAACATTGCATTTTAACATTTACATTTCTACACATTTCGTTGTCTCTTTAGATATTCAAAAAATAAAGGTGGAACGATTTGGCGAATTAACATTATTTGCTGTAGCCGATGATAACTGAATTGGCTTGTCTGCCGTTAGATCTGTTAACGTTAGCTGCATTCTAGGCTTCAGCCTAAAATTAAAAATTGAGGAGGGGATGGGTGACAGGGGGCTTTTGTCCCGGACGTGAGAATATCATTCACTGAGCCCCTGTGGAAAACAATGGCACTGTAAAAAATGTTTGTTGTCAGAGTAAAATCCAGGGTTCCTCGTCCACACCTGCTTGATCCTCTACGGCTTAACTGCTGCCTAGTGAGCAGCTGCTGTCTAGTGAGTAGCAGCTGCTGGAGAGCAGCTGCTGCTAGTGGGCAGCTGTTGAATAGTGAGCAGCTGCTGAATAGTGAGCAGCTGCTGAATAGTGAGCAGCTGCTGCCTAGTAAGCAGATGCTGCCTAGTGAGTAGCAGCTGCTGCTAGTGAGCAGCTGCTGTCTAGTGAGCAGCTGCTGCCTAGTGAACAGCTGCTGTCTAATGATCAGCTGCTGAATAGTGAGCAGCTGCTGCATAGTGAGCAACTGCTGTCTTGTGAACAGCTGCTGCTTTGTGAACAGCTGCTAGGCTCTGCTCGCTCAGCCAGCAGCTTAGCAGACAGCTGCTTTCCAGGCGTGAGCGATTTAACATAATTCAGCATGTCGCTTTTCCATTGCTGCTGCTTATCTTTAACGTGCAGCTTCGATAGTGTTTATTCTCATTCTGTTTATACACTTGCCGTGTCTAAATTCAGCGCATATATATTATGCTTATTATAATTGTAGTGTGTGTCCATGAAACGATTTATATTTAGTTTCTGAATAGAAATGCGTCGGAATAAGAGTTAGAGTTACTAATGTTATATAAAATACAAGCGTCAGATGTGCAATTTATAATTATGTGTATATAAATTAGATATACCTCTATTTTTAAGTGCAGTCATGAAGTGCGGTTTGCATGAGCAGATATAAAAAATCTGAAATAATATTTACACTGAGCAGCTATTTTAAAAAAGTAAAAACTACTCACAATTGCAAGGACTCAATTAATTTGTTTGTTGTTTTTATCTGCCGTATAATGGTGAATAAAGAATATAGTAATTGCAAGAAGAGAACTCATTCTACAAGCATCATTTTATAGACCTTGTAGCTTTATATATCAGACTTCTGATATTAGAGATTTTTTAATAATGCACTACAGTGCTTGGTAGTTATGTAGTGTGTTATTTATTTATTTATTTATTTAAGATTTCGATTTGCATAGCAAACAGATAATGTAATGCAAATAATTGAATAACATATTTCAAAATCAGGGTTAGCCCAATTCACTAGACACTTATATTGACCTATATAAGGTTAAAAATAGAAAACATATCGGAATCATGAATATTGACCGTCAAAGTATTTCCAATAAAACATAAATTATAAGTGAGATAATATGATAAGCCTCCAGACGCCGCCGAAGCAGTAGCATTATTTATAGGACGGGGAATACATAGGATTTAATTAAACTAAACTGGATTCTGAGGATTTTATAGACAGCTTCGATGTTGAGACAACCTCTGACTCGGATTTCCTCGGCAAGAAAAGACTAAAGAGAGTCAGTGAGGTTGGTAAGGAGGGCATGGAAAAGAAAGCTGCCGAGGAGGTGGTAAGCGTCGATTCCATAAAACATGTTATATTAACGTTCAACCATTCAGTGTAATTTAGTTTTCTATTCTCTATCTTAGTGCACTGCCTACTGGCAGATCCATGGTATATAACGCCTCCACTCTTTTCTGTCTTCCGCTTTTCTCTTCATTTCCAGATATGAGCGGGTCATTAAATCATCTAACATACCTAATCTCGGCCTGCCCCTGCCTCTTTTTCCTTTTATTCTGCCTTCTATGACTCGATTAATAGACCTTCCCCCTTAGATTGTGTCCTATCCAACTGTTCTTCCGAATTCTTAATACATTAGAAAGAAGAGTTGAATAGGACACATTCTAAGGGGGAAGTTTTCTATTGTAGTCTTACCAAATTCATGACAGCATGAAACACATATACAATACAAATCAAACACAACATAAATCAACATAAAGAAAATAAAGAAAGTAGACGTATATAACTAGAGTACCAAACGCAATCCATGTTAAATTATCATTACTGATAGTTTTTGGCTATTGTAGTTTGTTTGTTGAATATGTGTATAAACGTTTGATTTCGGCGGTTAGTCAGATATCTGATAATAAATGAATATATTATTATACTGTCAGTTTATTAGAACCAAAGTAAAAAATAATTGCTTTTTTTACTTGCGTTAAATGTGCAATAATGTCAGCGACCAGCTGCAGATTGATCAATGATCAATGATTGATCGATGATTGATCAATAGATCAGTAGATCTACTTAAACATAACGGCACACTGGGTCAAGAAGCACAGATGCTTGTTTAACGCCCATTTCCTCCTTCCTCTCCATGGTTATTAGTAATCGTTGCCGTTTGATGGCGCATCAATTGCAGCAGGCGCCGATTTAAGAATAACATTCCAACAACCTAGGATTTTTTCATTCTAAGCCGTCAACACTCGGTCTTCCAAGGTGGTCACCCAACCATGTACTAACCGAGGCCGACTTAGCTTAACTTCGATTATTGACGCGCAACTATACCAATTGCGCTCAATTTCGCCGTACACCTGATCTTATGAGATCGATTAGTCGGTTTTACAAAGCAAAGCTATTCTATAACGCGGACAGAAAATCTTCCTGGCAAAGACTGCTCAAGATCCCCGCAACCTTCTCTGTTTATCTAATAAGACGTGTAAGGTTTTCATGGTGAAGGCCTTGGAAGCCTAACTGTTGTGTGATGCGATGATGATGCATTATCCTGACTGATATGTGATGCGATGATGATGAATTGAGGAAGCGTTAGTGTAAATATTGTACTGCATACAACGTTGCTAAGAGTGTTTGCTTGCTATATTGATCGCTATAGGATATCGTAGAGTTGTCGTTTAATATAAATGTACGAGTAGATATACTACACTTTTTTATTATAAATGTTGATCCAATTTAATAATAGACTCGTTTTATATTGTCTTAAAACATAGATGTCGGTAAGATATTCAATCGCGGATCAGCATGTGCGGGGTTCAAATCCTGGGCTCGCCCGTCACTGACATCGCTTTCGAGTGAGGAAACTAACGTTAACATTAGCTTTACCAGCTTTTTATCATTATAGCCTATGAAGGATAATTTGATGGAGTAAAACATCTCAGTAGCAAAATACACACAATATTTTGAAAAATCAATCAATTAGTTTTATTCAATATTTCCTACATTGACGTTATTTGGATGGAACAATTAAGCATACTATTAGTATCGGCTCATCATAGTAAATCATCACTGAGTTTAATTTTTTATATGGGTTAATTTCATATACGTAAAATAACCAACCACCATTCTTCACCGACGATACTCTGTTACTGTTTACTATGTTTGGGAAGTTTTAATAAAAATTTTACATTCGTAAACTAGCAAAGAAGTTTTTTTAAAGGAATATCGTACCTAATTCTCATTAATTTATATATTCCGATGTGTACTTTGTACGGCAGCTACGGTGTGTTTGCACTACTGACATTGATACCATTGGCAAGATCAACAATTCAACGTGTGTTCTGAATTTCTATAACTTCACTATTTCAGCTTTGCATAAAATGAGCAAATAAAACACCCTCCCTAATGAAACCCCAAATAAAAAATCCTATGCATAACTAACTGGAGGTACCATATCAAACTGGACAGTTCCAGATTATTATATTTTTACATTCTGACGTAAGTCGAATAGGGGATTGACTGACGATATGGTGTGGGACAGAGAGGAATGGAGAAAGTCTATCAGTATCTCGATCCTCATTAAATTGGGATGATGATGATGATGATGATACTGATGATGATGAAGATGATGCTGATGATGATGATGACGATGACGATGATGATGATGATTATGATGATGATGATTATGATTATGATTATGATGATGATGATGATTATGATTATGATTATGATGATGATGATGATGATGATGACAATGACGATGACGGTGGTGATGACGATGACGACGACGATGATGATGATGATGATTATGATGATTCTGACGTAAGTTGAGTAGGAGATTGACTGTGATGTGGGACAGGGAGGACTGGAGAAAGTCTATTCGTATTCCGACCCTGATTAAACTGGGATTTAAGGGAAGACGTTGATGATGATTATGATGACGTAACTATAATCTGGTTGATGTGTTGATAATAGGAGTTGGTTGGAGGAGAGTCGGAGGGGAAGAACTGGAGGGGGATTGCTATAGCCCTTCTCGTCATCGTCGTCATCTGTGGTCTCGTCATAGTGGCCGTGGTACTTGTTACTCCAAGTACGTAAGCTTACTAAAAGTACTCATTTATATCTTAAGACCATCGAAATTGTTATATTATATGGCTGGAGTCAGTAGCGATGTGGCTGAAGTCGATGGCGATGTCGGTAAGATACTCGACCGCGGATCAGTATGTGTGGGGTTCAAATCCTGGGCTCGCCCGTCACTGACATTTCTTTCGAGTGAGGAACCTGACATTGACATTAGCTTTTTACTAGCGGGTGGACTTATTCGTGTAAGGTATTTATTATACTTTATGTGCTCATTTATGTAAGATACTTTCTTGTGAATTCATTTTAAAGTACTTGGACCATTCTGTACATTCAGATATGGAAGATACTTATATATTAATTTGTATACTTATGATTGTTTTTTATACATATTAAAGGTTTTTAAGACTATTCAGTGTACTCATTTAGCTAAAGATATCTAACACTTCTTAATATTATAACTTTTTAATTATTTAATTAATGTTTTTTCTGATAATTCATCCAGACGATGAGGAAGTTGAGATTGGAGAACCTTTCACTCTGGATGATCTATTGAGTCCAGGCAGTGAGTTCAGAGTCAAGAAGTTTTCTGTAACGTGGAACAAAGGTTTGGTTTAGTGTGATTTGTTTGAAGCGTTCATAGAGCTAGTGTTGACCCTCTATCATCATCATCATCATCATCATCATCATCATCATCATCACCTTCCCTTGAATCCCAGTGTAATTAGAGTCGGGATACGAATAGATCATCTCAAATCCTCTCTGTCCTACTTAATATCATCAGTCACTCCCCTGTTTAAGACTTTTCCATTCGTTAAACTTTTTGTGGCAATTTCCGGAGCCTAGGCGCTCACCAACCGAATGCCTTTTCTGACGTTGGTGTGGATCATTGTAATGCATGCTAGTTTTTCACCTGTGTTTTAATTTGAGGTCTTCAGGTAAAATAAAGATTGATATAAATAAATTTCTTGTGCTTGTAAAGAAATTTCCGTGCAAACATTTCTTAGGATAAATTTCTTTCTTTCTTTGAATAAATCTCAGAGCACGCACTGGAGAGCATGTCTCTTTGGTTCATTTGTGTGTATGTGTGTGTGTGTGAGTGGGCGTGTGTATGAGAGATTTTTGTGTATGCGTATGTGCGTGTGTGTGAGAGATTTTGTGTGTATATATGTGCGTCTGTGTGTGTGCATGTGTGTGAGAGCTTGTGTGTGTGTGTGTGCGTGTGTGTGTGTTGATGAGTGGGAACGTATGCGCCTATGTAAGTGTGAGTTTGTATGTTGATATCTAGAGAGAAATGTTTACATTTACGAAACACCGAACCTGCAGATTTTGGAGGCGGATGCAGATGGAGCCTCAAACGAAACTCGAGTTATCATGGACGAAATAGTTTTTGTAAGTTATACTCACAAGTCCATTTTATCAATTTCAGAAATTCATGGTTCGTTCTTCAATCATCATGAAAAATGATCATTTATGAATATTGTTTTTATTTTCGCGCACTTTTAGCTTTTCGTTTGCGTTTTGTTTAACGTAAATTGATGATTAAGACGTAGAGCATGATGTTGTTGGTTGAGTTCACGACTGTGTAAACTGTAGCTATTATAGTAGAGTCCACATAGTGCAGTCTTTTTAGACGTAAATTCAACATTTTGGAATGAGGAATAACATACGCACACTTAGACGTATATACAAGAAGAAACTGTTATCTACTTCAGAAATATTTGTAGACCGTCTTCTCAAGTTAATTCGCATCGATATATTAAACGTAGCAAATTGTGAAGATTTTCTACGAGCATATATTTTGAATGCAATAGATTCAATGAATATTCGCATTAATGCAAAATAGAACTTTCCGCGATTACAAGAAAACTGCAGAAAATGCAGCGAAGTAATAAAGATTTAGTAAACAGGAAAGCATCGGTTAAACTCGACTTCCAACCTGAGTAAATGTCTGCGAGATTAAGATGATATATTTGAGCTTGTACGGTATATTTAAAGCGCAGTTATTATTACGAAATATTGGAAGATTTTATATATAAATATTAATAATATGTATTAAGGATTATTTAACTCTTTGCAAGTACATGCACGTTACTTTCTGTAGAGTAGGATATTAATGACAATTAGGATGGTTTCAGACCTATCAGATAAGCTAGCAGGAAAGGAAGGTTTCTTTATGTAGAAAAGTATTCAAAGTATTCTTGACGTTATCGTAAAACTTGAAGCTAAAGTGGGTGGGCAATGATGCATTCACTTGTGGCTGAAACAGTTTAACTAAAGGTCATTAAGATAATAACGAAAACTTCTTGTGGAGTCCGTTAAAAGAATTAATACTAACGATTTCTTGATTTTAATTTAAAAGCCTTAATTTCAATATATTGCTTGCGAACATTTAAATTCATTGCTTTCTTGCTATTCTAATTCTAATGAGTTATTCAAAGATTAGTATAATGCCCTTTATTAGAATGCTACTGATGATATAGCTAGTTATCTGGCTGGAGCCAGTGGCGATGTTGGTAAGATATTCGACTACGGATCAGTGTGTGCGGAGTTTAAGTACTGGGCTCGCCCGTTACTGCCATCACTTTCGAGTGAGGAAACTGAACATTAACATTAGCTGTAGCTTATGCACTTAACTTTCTGTTATGTTTTAGAGAAACACAAGAGCGAGTTATTCATTCGTATCACCTGATCTGAGATACGTTCTTCTGGCTACAGAAGTCGAACCGGTAAGATCTTATTTATCTACTGAGTCAAAAGTAATATAAGTAACTTTTTAAGTAACTGATCTGAAATCTACCAATACAAATGCCATTTTATGCCTATCACTTACTTTATCAGATATCATTTGATGAGTCATCTATAGGAACAAGTACAAAACCAAATGTAATGTTTTGAAAAGAAAACTGATAAATAAGTAGCAAAATAAAAAGATAACAATTTTCTAGGAATTTTCAAAAAAATGACGCTGTAAAGACTGATATTTCTAGGCATGTATGGATCTTTATTCAGTGAGAATATTCAGTTGCAGCATATAAATATAGCAAACTTACAAATTGCACATAAGCGAAAAGTAATCTTAAATCTTATAAACGAAACCTCTAAATGCGTAAAAATGTAGATCTTACAGTTTGCATATTAAAAACGAAAAAATCCAAACAAAAAAACTATGTGCACTAAACATTAATAAATTAAACTACTATTTAATTACAATAGTAAACGGAAATATGCACTGAAACCAATCGCCATTTGTTTGCTCATATTTTTGTTTGCATTGGTAAACTGAAATGTGAGTAAACCATTACGCCTTTTAAATAGAAAGTGATTTGACCAAAGGAAAAAATATTGAGGCAATGAATGGCAAAGTAAGTAAAATATTGAATAATTAATTGTCACATTTGTTTCTGCAGATCTATCATCATTCCTACTACGCTCGGTACTGGATCTACGACAGATATTCTCCAGACCCGATCAAGTGAGTTATCAGAGTGTTATCAGAGTGTTATCAGAGTGTTATCAGAGTGTTATCAGAGTGTTATCAGAGTGTTATCAGAGTGTTATCAGAGTGTTATCAGAGTGTTATCAATGTGTTATCAGAATGTTATCAAAGTGATATCAGAGTGTTATCAATGTGTTATCATAGTTTTATCAGAATGTTATCAGGGTCATATCAGGACTATTAATTACTTTATCACATTTGTATAACATAAAATAGTGGTTGCTGAATATCTGAAAAAAATTTAACAAATTCTAATTAAAATATTTTAGTGTAAAAAATTTCTTTTGTACAAAATTACAAACATGTTTAATATTAATATTTTTCATGGATTTTATGGTGTGGGACAGAGAGGACTGGAGAAAGTCTATTCGTATCCCGACCCTGGTTAAACTGAGATTTAAGGGAAGATGATGATGATGTATGCTTTTTCATGGATTTTGATATAGTTTATAATTACTTATTAACTAATCGTTGCTAAGAATTCTATTCAGACAGGATCATGTTTTGTTGCTCATGAAATTGTTGCTCATGAAATTTTTGCTCATGTTTTGTTGCTCATGTTTTGTTGCTCATGGGATTTGTCTCTGTAGTTAGACAAGCGAACGGTTGTGTTATTTGCTTGAAAGCTGTTTTGCTTGTTATTTATGAATACCCACTAGAGAATGGTTCTAGAAGCTGTCCTCCCTGTTGTGAGTGTTGGTAACAGTTACTTTACGTTCTATTGCTTTTAATGACTTAAGAAAATTAAAACAATAATTAAAATTATTACAAATTGAAAAATTAAAATATATATTTAAAGATATCAATGAAAGTACGTACTATACACGTATGTAAGTTTATTATAATATTTTGTATATCAAGACTGGAACGAGTGTTGCTTGATAGCGTAAAGTTCCGCTCATATGTAGAAATTTTTACTACTTTAGATATTAATTTAAATGTAATTGTTATTAGCTCATGACTACTATTGAAATCTTCCTGTAAAGTAGTCTCGAAGGCCGAGTTCGGTCATGACACTGCTATATAAGTTTTCGTTGTTAATAATAATAATAATAATAATAATAATAATAATATCAATTAGAATCTGATTAAAAATTTACAATTGTCTTTGCAGCAACTTAATTTCATTTCCGATGAGCGTGAGAGACGAATGGCAAGATGTGAAGCTAAGATACGCCGGGTGGGCCCCTATAGGGCACGCCCTGGTTAGTACATCATTAAATCTTACTACCTTCTTTACATCATCCATAGACGATGAAAGGGGCTCCTAATCTTTATTATTTTAATTTTAAATTCAACTAGAGACATGATTATTCAGTTTTAAATTCAACTGAAAAATGTCTAAGTATATAACTACTTTCTTCGTTTACAGTTGCGATTTTAATTAGAGTTTATTGCTTGAATTTCTGCATATGTTACGTAGATATAGCACTAAAAATTTTATTTACTAATTTTTATTATTCTGGGTTATTAAATTATTATTAGTAATTTATTCTTATTATTTGTTAGTATGCATGATGGGTGGTCAGCTAGATAGGTTTTTATGACCTCTTTGACGAACTAGATAGGTTTTTATGACCTCTTTGATGGCCTAGTGTGTGTTATTGCATATTTGAGTGTTTTAAAAAATAAACATTGTTCTCTCTCTCTCTATATATATATTTCTCCTGCAAGCTATTAACTTATTATTTTAATTTTAATTTGATTAGAATATCTTAATAGCGTAGGAGAGAGATATGTGTTTATTTCAGCATCAATACCAAATCACTGATAAATACAAACACAGGGTATCAAACAGTCTTAAGAAACTAGAACAACGGCCGTCAGGGAAGATGATACACATCTTATCTAGCTGACCACTGTTTACAACTATATGAATGTCATGTTTAATGCAAAATCAACCTAAATACACACTTTAGCTAAGCAACAATTCTAGCTGGACATTTACACAAAAAACCAAAATTTAGTAATTTACAAACCATCAAACAATATATATTTGTAACGTTTAGTGAATTCAGCTAGGGAACTCCAACAGCGGATATCAGTAGGTAGTTGGTTCCAAGAATTGATAAAGTTATAGACATAAGATTTAATAAATTCGGAAGTTGTTCTAGAACACAAATAATTGGTCTCGGAGAGTCTTGTATTATACACAAACGAGATCTGATTAGCAATAAAAATACATTTTATGGATACATTTTAGTCAGATCGGGGAAATTGATACATTTAAAAACAAGTTTACCAGTATGTAATTGGAATAACTGAAAAATTGGTAATACATTATAATTCATATAAAGTTGCTTAACATTATGAAACTTGCGTTTATTCTGTAAAGTTCTTAGAATACGATTACATGCAACATGTAAAGGTTGAAGCAACTGTTTGGTTGTATTGGCATAAACTTCAATACCATATTGTGTCCTTGATTGCCCCAATGAAAGGTATAAATTTCTACGACAATTCATAGGAATAAAATCTCTACGACTGTATAACATACTATTAAAATTATTAATTGTACAGATTTATGATTTAATATGATCACCAAAAGTCAAATTTTCATCTAATGTTAAGCCTAAAAATTTGGTAACATATGTTCTATTAATGCAGTTATTATCAAGGGATACAGTTAAATTGTCAGTTTGAATAAGAGCTTCATCGTCTTTAGTGGGGTAGAACAATACATATGAAGACTTAAAGCAATTTACAGTTATCTTGTTACTTATATACCATTTACTTATTTCAAAGCAAGCTAGATTCGCAGAGATAAACAATTCATCAATAGACTTATGTTTAACAAACAAATTAGAATCATCAGCATACAGTTACATAATGGACCCAAATGAACAGGCATTATGAATATCATTCATATAGATTATAAAAAGTAAAGGTCCTAAAATCGAACCTTGAGGAACACCGATACCAACAGATAACACACTAGAAATGCTGTCACCAACTAAGGTGTATTGTTTTCTTCGGGATAAATAAGAGTTAAACCAATCATAGGCAGTACCACGTATTCCATAAAAATGCAATTTGTGAAGCAGAATGTTATGATCAACAGTATCAAAGGCTTTTGAGAGATCTAAAAATATACCAAGTGTCTTGCTTTTATGTTTATGTTCAGTAGGAGAAACGTCATGAAAATTTAAATGACAGATCCTGAGGTGAATTGAACCCTCCTGGGTTCGAATCCCAGCCGCGCTGATCTGAGAGTAAATATCTCGGACATTCACTGGACTGGTTACACGGAAAGTGGTCTAAATTGCCTAACGGTTTAAACATGTGGTATTAAAAGTGATAGATATCAACACAGTTAATCATTTCACTATAGTGCGTGTTTACTTTTTTTAATTTGCAAAAAAGAATATGGTTTAATATAATAATGTAATATGGTTTTTGCGACAGACATTCGTCCACAAGAATTCTCTGTACTATCAGATGAGCCCAGTGACCACTCCGGTCAGAGTAACGGACGAGAAACACAGCAAGGCCGTTCTCAGTGGCGTTCCTGACTGGCTCTATGAAGGTAATTACAATTATTACGCAGATTGAGTTATTAATGTTTATTGTTTAATAGAGTATACCATGCTAAAGCATCTTTATACTATAATTTATATCGACCCTACCCGATCCTATTTGCTAGAATCGGGTAGGGTCGATATAAAGTAGAGTATAAAAATTCAAGGGAAGATAATAATGATTAATTTATTTTATTGATTGATTGATTTGACAGAGGAGATATTGCACAGTAACGTAGCTCATTGGTTATCACCTGATGGACGCCATATTGCGTACATCCAGTTCAACGATTCCATGGTTCCTCTCCAGTCATTCCCGGTGTATGGGGATCCCATGAGCGTCTATGGGGACTTCATGGATGTCAGATATCCTAAGGTATCCAAAGAACGACTAAGATCATTTTCGCCATTCCTTTTATTTATAATAATTAATGGCATTTGTCCGATTTCATTTCAAACATATAAATTCAAAAAGTGATATTAGAATTAGAAACTCTTCTTCCTGTAGGTTTCAAGGATCCTAAACTATGCCATTATCAATTGATAAAGTGGACGATAAATTCATATGAGTGGCTTTTACATTTTGACATTTTTAGTCATCTAGAACATTTAGTCCCTTCAGTACAGTACTTATGTACAGTACTTATTTACAGTACTTATGAGGTCTAAGCAAAACAAAAAGCAAAAAAAAGCAAACACTTTCAATAGAAGTATGATTTCGCGTTTTTATTCTCTTAATTTAAATTACTGTTTCAGAGTCAGAAAATATATCAGTTATGAATTATAGAGAACAGCATCAGAAATTGTAAAATACCAGTTGAAAATATTTTTTTCAACAAAAGATGTTCAAAAGTTGTCCTTTTTGCCATATTCTGTATGTTGTAAATTGCCACGTTTAGCATTGAAAATAACATCAAATATTTAGCTCGACAGTAACTAGGAGTGTCAGATACCTGGCCAAATTAAAAGAGATCAGTAAAATTGTTCTTCCTAAAGCACGAGAATGTTGAAGATTTTTTGACAGTGAGCGTATAATCTGCAAGATTTCCTCTCTTTATGTTTCCAAAAAATTTCTAAGGTTGAAAAAAATGAAGTAAATAGCTAAAATTACTATTAAATTAGTGACATTAGATTACATTACTTTAAACTTTAATTTAAATTTTTTATACATTTTGACATTTTTATTCTAATGATATTATGTTTAAAACATGTGTCGGATTCATAATTTCCAATAATTGTTTATGTGTGAAGGCGGGAGATCAGAGACCTGGTATAAATCCCACAGTAAAATTGTTTGTAGCTGAGACATCAAATGTGAAGACGTCACACAGATTTCTTTCACCCCCTGATCAGCTCATTGATCGGTATGAACGTCAGGAATAATAATAAAAAGTTATAACCTCCTTTATGTTGAAAAATGATACATATTGAATATTCTAATGAATAATTACGATGATTTGCTTTTGTTTGTCACTTGTAAATTACTAGGTTTGCCCTGCTTAGCTGTACGTGAATACTAAGTGTTATCTCTTTTCGTTTACTTTTTAAGTTTGTTGTTTGAATCTACCATGTATTGATGAAATAAAGTCTATAATAGTAATGATCATAGATATAGCCTCTCGCATCTTTTAATTATTATAGATTTCTATCTTTCAGTCGAAATTATTTATTAATTAAGCGACAAGTTTGAAATTTTAAAAAGTTGTAAAATTAAAAAGTATTTTTTGAAGGTATAAATTGTAGATTAAATATTTATAGATTTATAAATTTAGTTACTCCAGATTAATTTATGCTACAGATGACGGCCCGAATGATAAACGCTTGATTGATTCATTTGCTAGAGATCATTACATAACTTTGGTAAAATGGCGGGATAGTTCACATCTGTTGATAGCTTGGACTAACAGAGCTCAGAACAAGAGCATTGTGACTGTCTGCCACGTTCTCTCTACAGACTGTCAAGTGGTGAGATTTACTAAATTTTTTATTTTTAAACTTTTTTTATTTAATGTCAAGTTTTAAAATTTCTATCAAAATTGGTATTTTTAAGTTGAAATGAGAGTATTGGCGATAGAATTAAATTTAGATTTAGTTTGCCTTGGATGTTGCTTTTACTTTTTGTTTTAGACATGAAATAAATTACACGCTATATATATATATATATATATATATATATATATATATATATATATATATATATATAAATATATATATATAGGCCTATATATATATATATACGTGTATATGTATGTATGTATATATATATATATATATATTATATATTATATATTATATATAGATATATGCTCATATATTCAACCTAGCTTTTATACCTTCAATATTTATATATTTCATTAAATAATAAAATGAAAATCTACAAATTTTGCGGGCTCTGAGCAAGCAGAATAATTGAATATTTGAATAAGTGCAAAATATAAGTATTTGAAAAAGTGTAACGTACATTGCAAGAATTGTACATTTTTTGTGTAGAATCTAGAAGAACCATCGCGTGAAGGAAGGGGATGGATTGTTATAGTAAGCCTTTATACATAACTATTAAATTATGAGAAGAAATATTTTTACTTAAATTACGTTGCTATTATGCAAAGTTCTATTTCGAACATAAATTACATAATTTATTACATAAAACATGCTATCTGGAGATTTAAATAAATTTAAAATGCAAATGCCGTTGTTAATTTTGAATTTTCAGAATTGTAAGAGAAGAAATGTGTATCAATTGCTCTCTGAATTAGAACAGAAGTCTATGAATAGTTTATTAGAAAATACCACTGAATCTTTTATTCTGTGCAAATATTTTTTCTGAAGAATAAATCATAGCTATGCTACACATTATATGCTACATATTACATATTACATACACATTAAATGCTGCATGTTAAGTGCTAAATTTTACATGCTTGCTACATGTTAAAGTAAGTAAATACGCATTATAGTGAATAATAAACTATGTTGATATCTATCACTTTTAAAACCACATGTTTAATCCGTTAGGCAATTTATTCCATTTTCCGTATAACCAGTCCAGGGAATGACCGAGATTTTACTCTAAGATCAGCGCGGCCGGAATTCGAACCCACGAGGGTTCAATTCACCTCAGGATTCGTCATTTAAATCTTCATGACGTTATCCCTACGCTATTTAGACATTCTTACATGCTACTTATTATATGCTATACAGTACATGTTGCATATTACATGCTACTCATTAGGCATAGCTGCTACATATTACATGCTACATGCTGAACATTGCAGGAAGACTTGCTGGTGATATTGGAAGGACAAGCCTACTTAACGATTCTGCCACAGATGATTGGAGACACCGGATACTGGAAGCATGTGGCCCTCGTTACGTCATCGGTTAGAGACTGATAGTTCTTCATAGCTCTTCTTAGCTCTTCATAGCTCTTCGTATCTCTTCCTAGTTCTTCATCGCTCTTCATATCTCTTCATAGCTCTAAATAGCTCTTCATAGCTCTTCATAGCTCTTAGTGCTCTTCATAGCTCTTCATAGCTCTTCATAGATCCCCATAACTCTTTATAGCTCTTCATAGCTCTTCATAACTCTTCATAGTTCTTAGTAGCTCTTCATAGCTCTTCATAGCTCTCCATAGCTCTTCATAGCTCTCCATAGCTCTCCATAGATTTTCATAACTCTCCATAGCTCTTCATAGCTATTCATAGCTCTCCATAGCTCTCCATAGCTTTTCATAGCTCTTCATATCTCCTCATAGCTTTTCAAAGCTCTTCAAAGCTCCTCATAGCTCTACATAGCTCTACATAACTCTACATAGCTCTACATAGCTCTTCATAGCTCTTCATAGCTCTTCATAGCTCCTCATAGCTCCTCAGTTCTCCTAGCAGCTCTTCATTCATGACTACTTTCAGGGCATTTTACTCTTGATGCTTGTACTGAACGGCCATTGTCATTTTGTAAATTTGATCTAATAGATTTAATAAACACATATAAGGAAATGAAAATTAATAACAAATATTTTATGCAAAGCAATACAAGAGAATGCAATGAAAAACTATGTAGAATGATCGTTCTCTTCATCATATAACTGTTCGATTGATTGATTCTATTAGTATGTGGTAGGTCAGGGGCGGATCCAGGAATTTTTTAAGGGGGGGCCCGAAAATTTTTTAGAGTACATTTTTTGCTTACACCCCGCCTTCTTCGAGACATGTGACGCAATCAGACAAATTTCTGTGGGGGGGACTCAAAATTTATTCACTACTGAATTCGGCTCATATAGTGAGTGTATACCCGTAACATACCCCCCCCCCACTTTTATCCGTACTAAAGTCAGGGGAATACCTAAAATCCTACATTTGTTTTGGAAAAAGTAGGTTAATTTTGTCTCCTCTGAAGAAACTCTGAAGATCTCAACGAATTGCATAAGTGACCTAATTTTGGTGGTGGGGGGCTTAACCCCTCCCATCTAAGGCTGTTTGCACCGCTACTACGGGACAGAGTTCACATTTTTACTTACACCCTTTTTTCCTCTAAAGCATAGGTTCAAGTGAAATTGAGAGCTACCTATAGCTCTAAATTACCTATAGCTCTGTTAATTTTCAGAATCTTGCTCTTTCACCTTCTCGATTCGCCAAAAACCTTGGAGTCATATTTGATGAAAATCTTGACTTTAAATCCCATATCTCTTCTGTTTGTCGCGCTTCTTTCTTTCAGATTCGTCAGATTAGGCAAATACGTCCATCCCTTACCAGAAATTCAGCCACTATCCTTGCTAATTCTATAGTTCATTCAAAGCTCGACTACTGTAATTCATTATTAAATGGGTTGCCTACTTCTTCTCTCAATCGTTTCTCTCAATCGTCCAAAATTCTCTTGCACGTGTTGTTTGTAAGTCCTCTCGACTTCAATTTCGCTCTCTTTCTCTACTTTGTAGTCTTCATTGGCTCCCTGTTAATCAACGCATAAAATATAAAATAGCTCTATTAACTTTCAAAACTCTGCGATTTGGCAAGCCTTCTTACTTCTTCTTCCCTATCGTTCCTCACGTGCACTTCGCTCCACCGATGCCAATCTTCTCTCAGTTCCAAATATTCTCACGTCATTGGGCAGACGTTCATTTTCTTACGCAGCTCCCACAATCTGGAACTCTTTACCTGTTAATCTTCGCTCTTGTTCTTCTCTTTCAACATTCTCTAGCAAGCTTAAAACTTACCTTTTCCCATCATAGACATAATCAATCTACCTTGACCATTTTTTGATCGCCGAACTGGCTTTCGTTTAGGACCTTACTTCTCCTCAGCACATTTCTTTCGCAGATTGGTCTGGGTGAATTGATCTGTAGTGATGTGTGCTGTTGGGGACGTCCCTGACATCATCCCTGGATGAGGAAACGGACGTTAAATTTTTATTATTATTTATTATTATTATTATTTACACATCGAAATTGCCTTAGAAACAATGAAACTATACCCTGCCATACCCTCCACTCCGGCCCCCTCCTAACCACTGCCATTATTAACATTTTTACACATCGAAATTGCCTTAGAAACAATCAAACATACTCTGTCAT
This sequence comes from Enchytraeus crypticus, assembly GCA_905160935.1. Taxonomy (NCBI): domain Eukaryota; kingdom Metazoa; phylum Annelida; class Clitellata; order Enchytraeida; family Enchytraeidae; genus Enchytraeus; species Enchytraeus crypticus. Next base: position 1,872,077 of record CAJHZI010000548.1, on the reverse strand, counting down.
ACCCTATACCCCGGGCCCCCCTAACCACTGCCATTACTAACAAAAATTACACATCGAAATTGCCTTAGAAACTATGAAAATATAGCTTAAAATTTTTTATCGGCGGACCTAAGGGGGAGGCCCGGGCCCCTGGGCCCCCCTGGGCCCCCCTGGATCCGCTACTGTGGTGGGTAGTACTATACATATAAATAATTAATCAATAGATCGGCCAATCAGAAAGTCAACAAACCAATCAAGCGTATTTTTGAATTAAGTTTCTATTAATTGATTGTGATCGTCATTGCTGTCAACGTCTGAGCCGCAAATGCTGACCAAAAGTTGATTCCATTCATTTTACACTTTCATTATTAATGTCATTATTAATGTCAAATATTTCTATATTATGTCTTCAGATGAACTCTGAAGGTAAAAGGACATTTTTAACTTACGGTAAATGGGACGTAATGAAGATAGTTGGATACGATGAATCAATATCTACAGTGTAAGTTACGAGAAATGCTTGCATTATTAGTGCTCTGTTTAGTTTGCTAGTCTAGTACCTATATGTTTAGATCCCTAAAAAATTAAATGAATCAATAGTTACTGCAGTCTGCTACTAATAGTTACTGTGTATAAAATTATATTAGTCATTTATATTGATTAATATTACTCTTATATTTAGAAGTTTATGACGGATATAATCTTGATTTCTAATTTCTATTAATTGAAACGTGTATGTTTAATTTATAATTTATAGTTGCTTAGGTTTGTTATAGGCGTACGCGATCACTGTTTAATAGTATTATTGATATACATGTACATACAAGTATAATTGTTCCTTGCATACAAGTTTAATGTTTGTCTACATATATTGCAGTTCTTATTGCATAATTGCATACATATGCATGTGTATTGCTTATATTGCATATAATTAATTGCAGTACATATTACTTACGTATATTGCATAGGTATTGCGTAAATTTTGTGTACGTATTTTATACCTTTCTTAAATATGATGTATACATAAATATGCGTATATATGATATAGTTTGATTTTTTGTTAACTATTTGCACACAGATACTATCTAGCCACTAATGGAGACCCAAGGTTGCGTCATCTATTTAGGTACGATTACCTAAATTTGGTTTTGGTTTCATAGAAGTGGAAGCTTTTCAACGTTCCCAGTAAAAGGAATTGACTAGTGATAGATTCCTTATTAAAAGGTCATTAGCGACCATTAAGACATATCAATTGGATGAATATTGCAACAGAACAACCTGCTGTGATGTCATTGATTATTTGATATATAGTTAGCTTCAATTCTCTTTCAGCCACTGGAGCCAGTGGCGATGTAGGTAAGATACTCGACCGCGGATCAGTAGGTGCGGGTTTCAAATCTTGGGCTCGCCCGTCACTGACATCGCTTTCGAGTGAGGAAACTGAAGTTAACTTTAGCTTTACCGTTAGCTTTTCTCTAACAATTAGTGCAAATTCGTGAAAACCTAATTCAAAATATCATATCTATGCTAAACGACACCAGTTTAAAGATACTACTAGGTTAGCCTTTACGTCGATTTCTAATCTCTGCGCTGCTTCAGTGGCAGGTTAGTGAAGGACTTGAATCACGCACTAATTGATCTGCAAGCAAGTCTCTTACCGTTTACTCTTCGTAATTCAGACTCACTGTTGTTTTTTACTGCAGCTTGAACATTTCCACGGATGGGAGGGTGTACCACGCCCACAGGCCGGTGTGCTTGACCTGTGAGAGGGGCCCGGGGTGCCAGTTCTTCACCGCGGACTTCCACCCAGGTGGTCAGTTCTATGTGGAGGGGTGCATGGGACCCGGGGTGCCCAGCTACACCCTCAGAAACACCGACAACAACCATGGTGCGGTTCTCAAGTTAAATCTGACTAATTGTATCAATAAATAAATGACTAAATAAATAAATAAATATATAGAAATGACTAAATAAATATGTATATATAAATAATAAGTATATATAAATAATTTAATGATATAATAAAATATATATATAAATAAGAAGTATATATAAATGACTAAATAAATAAATAAATGTATGACTAATGTAAATGTATAAATGTATGTAGATCTGGGTAAATGTCCAAATCTTGTTTATAGTATGGATGATGCTTGATGGTTGGTATTATTGTTATTCATATGTAGGCCTAATAATGGTTGTTATTGTTGATCGCATAGCAGTTTAATATTTCACTACTGTAGTATATTGTAAGTATGGTAGTATACGTATTATAAAATATATTCTCTCTCTCTTTTAGTGCATTTCCTACTGGCAGGTCCATGGTATATAACGCCTCCGCTCTTCTCTGTCTTCCACTGTTCTCGTCAAATCAACAATTATCATAATTCATAAAATCTAAAATGTTATATTTTATGAGTTATAGTATATAAAGTTGCAGTAAGTGTTTATATTTGAAACACTATGAATTGTAATTATATTGCAATATAATAGTAATATATCATTTGTAGTGTAGTATATTTATATTGCATGTATATCGCAATGTTATAGCATATTAGATTCAAGTATATTACTAATGCATTATATACTAATTGACAGATACATCATATTTAATCGTATTCTACATGTAGATCATATATAGTCGTAGTCTAGATCGCATTTAGTAGTATTCTAAATAGTATTTAGTAGTATTCTGGATCGTATTTAGTCGTATTCTGGATCGTATTTAGTCGTATTCTAGATCATATTTAGTCGCATTCTAGATAGTATTTAATCGTATTCTAGCTCGTATTTAATAGTGCATACTGGTGCTGCAGTTGTTGTGCTGGAGGACAACGGTGACCTGAGAGAGAGGTTGAAGAAGAAAGCTCTTCCCAAGAAGGAATACTTCGAAGTGAACACGAGTGACGGGGAAGGTAAATGTTTAAGATCTTCTAGCATTTAGTCTGGTACTCAGATAATAATAATAACAATAATAAATGTCTAACGTCCGTTTCGTCTCCAGGTATGATGTCAGGGACGTCCCCATAGCACACATCACTACAGATCAATTCACCCGGACCAATCTGGTATAACAGACTAATTTATAAACTGAATAAGTTAATTAATTATTTAATTAGTTATCTAATTTTTTTTATAATTTAATTTGAAAAATTGCACAATTTAAGTAAGTGATAAAATGCTATGAATTAAGAATTGTATTACTAAAATCATTGCGCCAACAATAAATAAACTTCTGCATCACTCTATGAATGCAAGAAATGAACGGATAAGGTATCGCAACCTTAATGAGCTTTTACCTCACTCAAATTAAATAAGGCTATAGGCTACCAATGATAGCTGTGAATGATAGGCTAAATAACTAACAGTAATAATATGTTGGTATATTTGCAGTTATATACGGGCAAATCTTTTTACCTCCAGCTCTGAAGAAAGAACATATCACAATGTATCCTCTACTTGTATATACGTAAGTTTCGCATTATATCTTTCTTGATAGATGCTCCATCATACTGTGGTCTTCTAGAGCTTACCAAACGAGGACTAAGTGACAAGATTATCTTTTGTAGCTTATTTGATTCCCCAATCTCTACCTTAGTTGGTGAATTAATTGAAACTCACTGATTAGTAACATTTTCACTTTTCAACTTAGATAATAATAACAATAATAAAAAGGTTTAACGTCCGTTTCCTCATACAAGGATGATGTCAGGGACGTAGTCACACAAATATGGAGGTAGTCACACAAATACATGTATCTTTATTAATGTATTATGCTTGGTTATGCAAAAATTTCTCTGATTAATTGCTGGAGATATGGACCATAAAAAATAAAAATCCTGTACCTGCGATTTTGTTAGCTCATCTTAGAACCTATCAAAGCGCAGAATTGCAGTAATGAAACAATTAAATAATAACTTTAATGTAGTAGAGTTTGACAACAACAACAATAACAACAGAATTAGAGTGCTACTTTCGTCCATGACAACATTGAGCACTATGGTACGAAATCAAAATGAGCCAAAATCTGGGAAGTCAGTCCGAGGAAGGGTACTAGTGGAATGGAGGTTTGCGTGTTGACATTACATTAACAGTTATTTAGTGACAGAGCATGAAGCATAATTTTCTTCAACACACAGATACGGTGGCCCTGAATCACAACAAGTAACAGAAGAGTTTAAGCTGGAATGGTCGACGTACTTATCCAGCTCTGAGAACGTTATCTACGCTTCAATAGACGGTCGAGGCACTGCGGGGAGGGGCAATCGTTTCCTTCATTCCATCTACCGGCGCCTCGGAACACTGGAAATACAGGATCAGATTGAAGCTGCTAAGTTAATATTCCTTCTCTCGCTTTCTCTCTCTTTCGTTATCTGTCTCTCTCTCTCTCTCTCTTATCTCTCTTTCTCTCGCTTTCTCTCTCTCTCTCTCTTCTCTCTGTTTGTCTCTCATCTTTCTCTCTCTTCAGTTGAAAGTCTATAATGTTTATATATTTTTCATTTATATTCATTTAGACAGATTTTCGATATTTATTTTGTGTATTAGATTTCTCTCTCTCTCTCTGTCTATGTCTCTCTCTATATTTGTGTCAAGTGGCAGGTCCAAAGTACAGGTTTCTATTCACAGTCTTCTATCACTCTCAATAAAGGCTCACAACGATCATCCATGGATCAAAACATTTGTCCCTTCACAAAAGGCTATGCATTATCCACGCAATAATGTACCTATCAATTCCCCGTGTTGTGCTTGGGTATGGTTGGACCACTGCAGAATAGGGCAATCGCAAACAATCTGCCGCGTGTACGTTAAGAGGCGACTAAAGGCAGGAGCTGAGGATGGCAACAGGGGACCCACCTCACCATGAAATATTTTCCCCCAGGATTAAATGGTAATTAATCCACCTAACTGAGGAAGGCAACGGGAAACCACCACAGAAGCCATATTTTTCTCAAGTTATAGGCTACATAAGGTATGGATATGACATAGACTTTGTGAAGGGGTTAACTTGTTGATCTAATGAGTGCTCTTATGGAGCGAGAAAACAGACTTTGAGTATGAATTTGTACTTTGAACTTGGTAGTGTACTGAAGAAGGAAGAATGTACCTATAGCTTGGGAATAGTAGCTTCTGAGGTGTCCAGGCTCCCGTTGCTTTTTTCAGTTCTTGCTTAGTCTCTCGTGCGAATGGACACAGTATGAATGATATTCGATGTAATTTTAATATACAAGATACATGATAGGGGTAGAATGCTTAGATATAATGCAAATGTTGAACATTAAATGTGTAATAGTAATTTGAAAATTTATTTTATAATAGTCTATGCAATATTTTACTAATTTCTAGATGATTCGCACTCAAAAAGTTAACATTACTGAGCCTTTAAAGAGTAGTTTCTATTCACAATTTTATAAAAAAAACGTTTTGTAACAAGAGGGCTGCACTTGTTTCATGTTCGCAGTCACCTTATGAAGACGTACCATTACATCGATAAGGAAAGAATAGCAATATGGGGCTGGGTATGTGCGCATTGATCTCGTATAAAATCCTATTTTATTACATTATTTACGATCTATCAACTTTAACTATATATATCTAAATATTTCTATGTTAGCATGAGTATGTATCCATTATGTCTACGTCAATAGAACTATCTATCTACTTCTACATCAATGCATGTAATAACCTTATATGCAATACATTTCTATATCAGCGTAAGTAATTATATATTTCTGCGTCTACATACATGTAACTACACGTATCTATCTATCTAAATACTTCTACAATACTAGAAATACTAGTGCAATTTATGTGATCATGTAATTTATATAATGTGCACTTGAAGTAATTTTACATCAGTAGGTATAAGTATTCCTACATGCAATTATCTAGCATGTATTTCTACGTCCACACAATGGATACATCGTTCACATATTTACCCCTGTAGTAACGACTTCATGTGCTATCCGTTATAGTCGTACGGAGGTTTTGTAACGACGCATGTTCTGGGTGACAGAGACGATAAAGCTTTCAAGTGCGGCATAGCAGTCGCTCCAGTCACTGATTGGAGATATTATGGTAGGTCGACTAAAGCATAGACGTTTCATTATCTCTCTCTCTCTCTCTCTCTCTCTCTCTCTCTCTTAGTGCACTGCATACTGGCAGGTCCATGGTATATGTTTGCAAAGGATGACGACCCTGATATCATCCTTGTATGAGGAAACGGACGTTAAACTTTTATTATTATTAAACGTTTATTATTATATAACGCCTCCACTCTTTTCTGTCTTCCGCTTTCATCTTTATGTCTACATATGAGTGGATCTTATAAGTTGTTTAGAATACACCATATATATTATTTCATTATATATTATTTCATTATACATTATTTCATGATACATTATTTAGAATACACCCGAAGTTATTACATGTAATGCAGTACATACTGCATACTGAGCATGTATATATTCATAGGGTTTTCATGACTAAGTAAGTATCAATGTAGGTCTACACAGTTTTATTGTTATAAAAAATTAACAAAATGAAATTTAACATCCGTTTACAACCACATGTGTAGTTTCAAAGGCGTTACGGCTGGGTTTCGAACCAGTGGCTCTCATCAGGTTAGCGTGCAAGCTATTTGACATCCTGACTGCTTGCGATTGCTATCTGTGAATAATATAGCCATGCCGTGTTGAATAAATTAATGTTTACACCAGCTAACAGTATGTCTGAAATCAGATTTTCGCTGTGTGCTTGACATAAATTTAAAAATTAAACCTTAACTTTAGCGGGTATTTGAAACTACTAACTACATATTGTGTTTAAACTTTTCTGTGAATTTTAAAGCAAAGCTATTGAGCGGTTCTATATTGGAGACCAAATTCTCCAGGATTTGGTTCTCTGGCACATATTAATAATAATAACAATTATAGTGCTACAGTCATCAATGACAACATCGAGCACTATTGAGACAAAATTAAGCAAGCGAGCAAAAAGAAGGTCCAAAAACGGTGCCAATTCAAAAATCTAGAAAATCAGTCCAAAGTAATGACATTAGATTACACAACTAACGTTAAAAGCCTATTGCAGTTAACCTGTGTGCAGAATAGCTTCTATTTACTCCATAAAGTGGCTAAAAGTGATATTAATCGCTTTAAAATGAATTTGTTTATTATTTCAGACACAGCTTATACTGAGAGATATATGGGAATGTCGAGCAGTACTGACAACTACAGAGGATACGACGTAACATTCTCTGTCTAATTAATTCATTAATTAACCAATTAATTAATTAGGTGTTCAACTAGATAATACGCTTTTCGTTCTCTTTGAGGGTCTATTGTTTCTGTCTCTGCTTAATTTGTTTGATTGATGTTATATTTATCATTTTCTAATTTTATTTGATATTATTTTGCTTTCTATTCAATTTGACTATTTCCGTGCACTTGTTTTCATTTTGTATGGTGTATGCTGTGTTTGAATCCAATAAACATATTTCTCTCTCTCTCTCTCTCTCTCTCTCTCTAATTAATGAGAATTGACTTAATTAATAAACAATTGACTCTATTAATGAGCAACGAACTTAGTCGACAAGTTACTTATGTAAGTTCTGGTTTCTCTGAACTAAAAAACGCTATTTAAAATAGATTGCAGAAATTCTGTAACAGAAATTTACGAATCTTTAATTTATTTAGTAATTTGTACTAGATAAGCTCTTGATGACGTATGAGTTATGCATAAATATCTGAACGAGCCTCCCACATTATATAACTATTATAATTACTCTATGCATAATATCTGAACGAGCCTCCCACATTATATAACTATTATAATTACTCTATGCATAATATCTGAACGGGCCTTCCACGTTATATAATTATTAGAATTACTCTATGCATAATATCTTATCTACTTCTCTTAGTTGTATCAAGGAATAGGATAGACGCCTGCGCTGTTACTATCTATACCTGTATTGCTTTGTAGAACGCCAACGTGAGCGCCAAGGCAGCAAATTTTAAAGGGAAAGGATTCCTACTCGTCCATGGAACGGCCGATGGTATGATCTAGTGCCTCATAGGATTCTAGGCCTACTAATTTTGTTCTTGGGTAATTGTAAGGTAAACTACTAGCTAAACTGAGATGATAGTATTCAAGTGGCGGCATTTAAATTAAATTCTACGGAGTGTTAAAGTTTCAATGAGTTCCGACAATAAAAGGAGAGACTGTGTAGAATATATTCTATGAAACGTGATCGATGGCTGGTTTCTTTAAAGGGTTTTCAAAAAGATAAATATATTTGATTTTTTAAATTGACTATTTTTTTCTGTTTTATTTCGATTATTCGATTATTCGTTAAATGTTATTTTTATTTAAAATTGACGTTTATTTGTGAATGTTATATTTATTAATTCAACAACTAATTGATAGGTGATAGTGTTATATTGATTGATTTATTGTTTACCTGATTTACTAGGTGACCTATTGATTGATTCATCGTTTGATTTTTGGGTGATTGATCTATTGGTTGATTGATTGATTGATTAATTTATTAACTGACTGTTAGATTTATTGACTGAGTAATCTATTGATTGATTGTTTTTGTTTTATTGATTGAGTAATCTATATATCAATTGATTAACCGCGTAACCTATTGATAATTTACCGATCTATTGATTGATTGACCAAGTAACCTATTGATAATTTACTGATCTATTGATTGATTGACCAAGTAACCTATTGATAATTTACTGATCTATTGATTGATTGACCAAGTAACCTATTGATAATTTACTGATCTATTGATTGATTGACCAAGTAACCTATCGATAATTTACTGTCTATTGACTGATTGATTTCAGACAACGTACACTTTCAGAACAGCGCCCAGCTGATGAAATCTCTCGCTGAACACGACGTCCAGTACCAGCTCCAGGTCTATCCTGACAAGAACCATCAGCTGCCTGGAGTAAGGACCACCCTCCACCTCTACAAGACGATGATCAAGTTCCTTCAGGAGAGCTGCTGGCGCGGTGGCAAGCCCCATGACGCCAAACCAGCCGAACCAAAAAGAAAGGATAAGGCGTGAAGATCCTCCGAAATCTTTCCATTTTCTTTTAATACGTCAGTTTAGTGTTCATGGTTGTTCCAGATTATTAAAAAATCCCAGGGCTGAGAGATTGTAATTGAGATGAGTGAGTGGAATAGCCGGTATTTCACAAAAACGATGAAGGTCGGATTATTAGGGACGGATATAATCAGAAGATTAGGTGGAAGAAGGCGGAAAAGTTTTCCAGTTTAGAACCGTCAGTAAATGTAGTACTTGTAAACAGTTTCCTGTCTACTGCGTACATAATGAAGGCTCTTCTGTAAACAGTGGTTTAGTATGGCGCTAGTAGTAGGCCTAGCTGGAAGTAGGCCTAGCTGGCAGTAGGCCTAGCTGACAGTAGGCCTAGCTGGAAGTAGGCCTAGCTGGTAGGCCAAGTTGGTAGTAGGCCTAACTGATAGTAGGCCTAACTGACAGTAGGCCAAGCTGATAGTAGGCCTGGCTGGTAGTAGGCCTAGCTAGTAGTAGGCCTAGCTATATATAGGCCTAGATAGTAGTAGGCCTAGCTTGTAGGTCTAGCTGGTCGTAGGCCTGGTTGATTGTAGGCCTAGATGGAAATAGGCCTAGCTGGTTGTAGGCCTAGATGGTAGTAGGCCTAGCTTGTAGGTCTAGCTGGTAGTAGGCCTAGCTGGTCGTAGGCCTGGCTGGTATTAGGCCTAGCTGGTAGTCCTATTTGATCCAAAATCTCTGATCATCAACGAAGTTCAATTAAATAATAAGATTGATTCTCAGGTAGTGGATTCCCAAGTAGTGGATTCCCAGGTAGTGGATTCCCAGGCCTCTCAATACCGTTTGTGGACTTTATCCGGTTAAGCTAATCTTCTATCTTTTATTATGTTATTTATTTGTTTAGTGCTACTGTGTAAGTTATTTTATCGCCGCGTTTCTTAAATATTGTATAATAAATTAATTAACACTATTCTGCATTTCACCACAGTATATCATGCACCATACTGCTCAGAGAGCTTCGATTTGAAACTACATACAAAACAACAGTGGCATAATTATATCAGCTAATATTGGAGGCGCGTAAAACATAAGAGTGTAAATGTGTGAAGCAGAAAATAATAATAACAGCTTAACGTCAATTTCCTTATTCAAGGATGATGTCAGTGACGTCCAATCTATGATATACATTTGTGTAAAAATGCAAGCAGGCGTCGATTGCAAACCAAAGATAGAACATTCTACACCCGCAGCTATTACTTTATTGGTGCCCAAAACACAAACGTCGGCTCTTTTCTTGATCACTACACTAGTTTGCTTATAAATTAAGACTAGGAACATAGGTAAATGGGCCAACTGCTTGGAAAAATCTACCAACTAGTCCTAAACGATCAGACCTATCTCTTCTGAGGAAGCTTAAAACAGTTTTGTTCGATCGAGTTGACTAAGTTAGCGCTGCTGTGGCATTTTGCTAGAGAGCGCTTGAAAGGATCTAATTATTATTAATATTTTTAAATATAAGTCAATTGGTTAATCCTGAGTCTTTCTGTCATGAGTTACTAATTTCTTGTGTATATAAGATAGTATTAAGGCTATTTTACTAGTAAGCCTACAAGGGCCTAAAGTCGATATTTTTAATGATCTAATAAAAATTACATTAATTTGGTTATTCTTTCATGAGAAAATCACAACAATTTGTAACAAATCATCATAACCTTTCAAATGTTTAATAACAAAGACATTACAGAACAAAGATTAAGAGACAGTATAGATTACCATTGCGATACGAGAGAATTTGAAGTGATTTACGACGCAAAATATATTCTATAAGCTCAATATTCAACAAGAATAAAATTGTACACTGTGAATAACACAGCTTTAAACACTGTTGCGTAATCAGATGATCCTAAATGCGGGTAAAAAATCAACAATATAGGTAGTTAAGACATCATAACAAACTATAAGTAGTAATGACATATCAACTAAACTGATATGAAACGTCATGAGTACGACTTTGATAGCTTCAAGACTAGCTGGCAACGTTTTCAATAACAAATTCAACACAGCACTGAAATCCAGCAGATTAATAAATCACCCAAAGCTAATAAATAACTTTACACAAGTCGAAACAAAAAAGACATTATAATTAGTATAATAAAATAATAATATAAAACTCATGACTTTTGTAAACTCATCACTATCATCATATTCCCTTGAATCCCAGTTTAACTAGGGTCAGGATACGACTAGACCTTCTCCAATCCTCTCTGTCCAACATCATATCATCACTCAATCCTTATTTGAGACTTTTCCATTTGTTTAAATTTTTGTAGCAATTTCTGGTGCCTAGGCGCTCACCAACCGAATGCCTTTTCTGACGTTGGTTTGGATCTTAGTGCTTTAGCCGCCTTCTACGACACGTGCAATCATCAGTTAGTATATTCTTCGAATAACCCGGACTCAACACGACTTTTATAAACTAGTTAGCTTAAATTTAATTATCATCAGACATGAAATTCCAATATCTCAAATTCAAATTTTAACATTTACATTTACATTTAAATTTTTACTTCATATGCCATCACAAGTAATAAAAAATTGTATGGACTAACAAGACGGTCTAGATACAGAGATCCATACCAGGAAGAGCTTGGAGTAATTATTCATTGATTTATTACGTCATATCTAGACAGCATAGGAAAAATTAATGAATTCACAGTTAGTGAAGCTAAATTTAACTGCATGAATATTTTCATAGTACAACTAGCCTGATGATGGAAGACACAGTCACCCGCCAATATAACTACACTTTGACGTAAATTTTCTCATTTCAACATAGTATCAGAAAACTATGTATCGTTCCTACATCCTGATCTATCAACAGTCATATAATATAATTATCATTTTTATTTATTATTGTTAGTTCATTCCTCAACAACATGTCTTCAACAAACCGTAACTTAATATAAACAATACTGCACACTACTCCAAGTGGCAGGACAAAAAACATCATCATCGTCATCCAGTGAGCTATCATTACGACAGATATTCGCATATTATAACTCAGGTGAATAATTAGTCTTCATTACCAGCATCCTCCCAGTCATCATTATTATCCCACGCTCCAGTATCATTAGCATCATCGTTGGCATCATCATCATTAGCATCATCGTTGGCATCATCATCATCATTAACATCATCATCATCATTAGCAGCATTAGCATCATCAGCACCATCCTCAGTTACATCTTTTGTCACATCATCTGACCCTCTTACAGTAGTTTTCTCAGAATTAACATAAACTGAAGTTCTCTTTTCCTTATCTTCTTCCACAAATTTTGTCAGTTCTAAGTCAGACACTACGCCGCATGCTGAAGGTCTCGTCTCCAGAGATACCGCCATAAGGCTCGACTCTTCTTCACTACATCTGTCGATTGTCTCCGCTAAACCCTCTGATAGATTACTATCAACTTTAGTATCATCTGTAGATCTTTCGCCAGTCGCTAATCCGGAGAAGATTTCGTTAGGTGCCACTACCGTGTCAGGTGAATTCAAGTTCACTGATGGTGACGCTTTAGTATAGATAATACTCGAATTTGTCGAAACTTCTGACAAAACGGACAGTCCTTCAAAATGAGGCACTAAATCATCATCAGCGTTCAGGCTCAACTCGGACACTGATCTTACTCTGCGTTCAACGTCACAAGATTTATCCGTTGTTCCAGTCACGGGCTCACTACTAGAATCGAATGTCGTATTTCTAGTAGCTGCGGCTGACTGCTTTTCTTCCACTACAGTGGTACTGTTAGTAACTGCGGCTGACTGCTTTTCTTCCACTATAGTGGTACTGTTAGTAACTGCAGCTGACTGCTTTTCTTCCACTACAGTATCGACATCTTCATTGATCACACTTTCCTCTGAGACGTTCAGGTTCACTCGAGAAATATTATCCGAATCCATGGCGAGCAATCCAGCGTGGGACTGCTCTACAGATTCACTTTCATTCATATCAACTGAAGCAGTGTTTTTTGTTTCAATCTGTTTTCTTTCACTTACCAGCTGACTCGATTCTATATCATCAGACGACGCCAGATTACTCTGACTCAAATCTTTTAAGCTAGAAGTGTCGGGATATTCTGAATGCTTCACAGTCTCATCGGCTTCCTTAGAACTGACTGCTGGAGAGGAGCTGGCGCTCTCATTAGAGGTTTCATTCAACGGCAAGCTGATGGATTGTTTCTCTGGTAAAGTATGCTCTGTAGCTTCATGCACTAATACTGATGAATGAATAGCACTTTGTGAAGGCTGAGTGAAACCTGCAGAATTCAAGTCACAATTGAGAGATGGAGATGATGCGATAGATGCATTGTTAGGCATACAATCTTCACCACCGTGACATACAATCTTCCCCTCCCCACTATTTCCTATAATTCCTTCTGCAACTATTTTAGTATTGGCTACAGAAGTGGATTCATTATCATTTACATTAGAAAAATCGCCGACAGGCATCTTACCATCTTTTTCACAAGCATTATTGGCAGTAACATCCTGATCAAAAGCCACGTTAGAGTTAGCAATTGCCTCGGAAGGATTACCGACACGAAGTTTAATTTCTTCAGAAGGTGAGAAGTTGCCACTGACATCAGTTACTGCAGAACTTCCACCTGAAGCCTCAACAGAAGTTTTACCATCATCAATGTTACCAAACTCTTGAAAAATCTCACGAGTGGGCTCTTCAGTGCTCATTTCAGAAACAGCACCATCAGATAGTTGACAACTTTCTACAGGAAATTCATTAACAGAAGGTATATTGGCCTCGTCAGAAGTCTTAGAATCCTCACTTGGTATCAACCCAAACAAAACATCTGTGGCATCCATTGTAGGCAGAGTTTCGGTAGCAGGCAAATCTTTCGCATTCGCTACGAGTACATTTCTTGATTCTCGAATTGTATTACTATCTCGTAGCTCTGAGTTGCCGATAAAACTCATTTCTCTGTTACCCTCTTTCTCCATAGAGCTAATTCGTTCATTATCTTCGACATCACGAGACTGAATTTCATGCTCGTAAGATATAGTATCATGAATTAAACTGTCATCTCTATCGCTGGACAATGCCGGTAGAAGACCATTGTTGGTCTTTTCACTAGAAACTGACTCGATTTTCTGTTGAGAGCTTACGCATTCAATAACATCCTGAGAATTATTTATTAACTGTTGACCAGGAAGAAGAGATGTTGTTAAAATATTATTTGATGTGGATATGGCTTCATTTGACAAAGTTTTATTTTCATTTGATGAGACTATAGCTTCATTTGACATGGTTATAGCTTCATTTGATTCAGTTATAGCCTCATGTGATGTGGCTATAGTTTCATTTGATGCAGACATAGTTCCGTTTGACGTGGATATAGTTTGATTTGATGATAGACTGTAGGCCGGGTTTACATTATCATTCATAGCAAGAGTTTGATTAGCTGCCGCTCCTTCTGTTACTTGTGATTTTACGGCGCAAGTAGCCTGATTGTCAACAGTTAGCTGACTGGCGGGATTTAAATGAACGGGAATTCTATGAAGATACCCGAAGGCGATGCCGCATCCAACGCTGAAACCAAATTACAGCAAACTTTACAGTAAAACCATATACAATAAAACTCTAATTCAAAAATCTAACTACCTTCTGAATTATCATGATTGATTTTAGGGTATATATAGGGTGTCGCATAAGTTCGTATACCGTTTTCAAATTGCAGTAATTCGGCTAGTAAAGGTCGCATGTTCATAAAATTTCGTATTCGTGTATAATAGATGTGAATTAGATGTTGGTGCAAGTTTATTTTCATTAGACCTGGAAATGACGTCACACGGCGCTGTCGCGCAATGTGACCCATTTTCTGACTGGCGCAGCTAGAGACACGCTGTGGCTGCATGCAGCGCGTGCCTGGAAATTACCTGATGTTGTCGTCCAGGACCGCAGTCAAGGCTAATCAACGTGTCAATGTTATTGTTCGATGAGGCCGCGTATAATTTATAATATGGATAAAATTAAAATAATACAATTACGTGCACAGGCAGTAGTATTGGCTAAAGAAGGATATTCGCATAAATGTATTGCACAAAAGTTAAATCGGAGTAAGTGTTGGGTTACGAAGTGGGTAGGTCGAAGCAAATTTGACGAAAAACTAGTGGATATGAAACGTAGTGGACGTCCGAAGATACTGTCTAATACAGCCAAGCGTCTCATCCAATCCGCAAAATACAGACGTGGACAGAGTTTGCGCCGTATTTCAAATCAACTGAAAATTCGTAATGAACGTGCTTCTAAGGACACAATTCGCAGATACATGGTTAATGACCTGAAGTGGAAGAACTGGCGTCGCAAAAAAATTCCACTGTTGACTGATGCTCACAAGGTGAAACGTATTAAGTTTGCGCGTGATCATCGTAATTGGACTGTTCAGGATTGGTCAAATGTTCTGTTTACTGACGAGTCACCCTTCAAAGTGTTTTACATACCCAATCCCAAGAACGACACTGTGTGGGGATCACAGGAGAGTAATGTTCCTCCCGCTGCTCAAATGAAGTTCAGTCCCTCGGTTATGGTTTGGGGCGGAATGACTGCACACGGATTAACGAGTCTGCACTTCATTCCGAACGGTACACGACTTAACTCGGATTATTACATTGTAAACATACTGGATAAACTCGTCAAGCCAGCGTTTCAAAGAATCGTAACCGGCGGCAACGTTACTCGAGTAAAGCTGTTCAATGACAATGACCTTGGCATCTTTCAACAGGATGGTGCAAGATGTCATACATCAGCCAAAACAACAAGATGGTTGGAAGACAACATTCCATCGTACATTAAGCCGAAGGACTGGCCACCGAACTCTCCAGACCTTTCTCCTATCGAGAACCTGTGGAGTATTCTGTCGTTTAGTGTCTACCGCGATCCAGAGCCCACGAATGTTGTGCAGCTGAAACGTCGTCTACAACAAGCTTGGAGATCAGTGAAAGTGGAAATACTTCAGACATTAATCAAATCTATGCCGGATAGAATACTCGCTGTCATTAAGCAAAAAGGAAATACTATAAAATATTAGTTTTTGCGAAAATGTGACGTCATTCAGAAAAATTTCAGTTTCTACTTAATTACTTGTACGATTACAAATTAAATTGTACCCATATATTTTATTTATCGTGTCTACATACTGTCCAAATTTGGTTTAAAGCGGTTACGTAGTTCCAGAGTTAATGCAATTTGAAAACGGTATACGAACTTATGCGACACCCTATATTTGTTCATACAAACATAATTCAGATATTAAATGAGATCTTTCACATACAAATGTAATTAAACTTCATGTAATAAAACAGTTCAAGTTAATATCAGAGACTAATTGAAAGCACAAGAATTTTACAAGGATTATATAAAGTGTCTGCTTTGTTAACTCTCAATAATTAGTACTTCCACACTCTAAAGTACAAAATGCAGTTATTATAATTCTTAGATATTCAATATGAAAGACAGTCGTCAGAGTTTCTCAAGTCTTTAACACATGTTACAGCTAGAATGTCTCAATAGCGTAGGGGTAACGTCATGAAGTTTAGATGACAGATCCTGAAGTGAATTGAACCTTCGTGGGTTTGAATACCAGCCGCATTGATCTGAGAGTAATATCTCGGACATTCACTGAACTGGCTATACGAAAAATGGTCTAAATTGCCTAACGGTTTAAACATGTGATATTAAAAAGTGATAGATATCATCAACATAGTTAATCATTTCACTATAATGCGTCTTTACTTTTGTTTACTTTACTAGAAAATTTGTTTAAGTTTAAAATTTATTTTCTACCTTCCTGAGCCGCCCCATGCACTATTAGGAGTAAGCCTGACCTCCCTACAGTCCCCAGTCACAGTGTTATAAACGTAAAGTCTCAGAGGATGACCCTCATAGCTCTCTATCAACTCATATAAATCATCCGCCTGCAAAAATCAATCAATCAACAGCTGATAAAATCGATAAATCCACAGCTGATAAAATCAGTCAATTCACAGCTGATAAAATTAATCAATCAACAGCCGACAAAATCAATCAATCAACAGCCGATAAAATCAATCAATTCACAGCTGATAAAATTAATCACTTCATAACTGACAAAATCAATCAATCCATAGTCGATAAAATCAATCAATTCACAGCTGATAAAATCAATCCACAGCTGATAAATCAATTAATAAACAGCAGATAATCAATCAATCCACAGCTGAAAACAACAGTAAGCAATATTCAACAGCATACTACTTATAGCAGGACGGTGAAGGGCAGGACATATATAGGTATATACAAGAATATATGAACGACCAGTTAATCCAAAAATTTAAATTACTAAAAACACACGTCATAAAATAATAAAATAATAGCGTTTAATGCTAGTGCTGGAATTAGTAGGCTCTATTTAGGTTTCTTATAATTCATTTTGATTGTTCTATTTGGGAGTGTATATATATATATATGTAATGCATCTTGATCCTGTCTGTTTTTTTTTGACTAATAAAGAAATGCATATAAAGTCTCTACCTGCTCTAGAAGTGCGTCAGCTCCCACAATGTAATCAGAGTCAGAAATCAAACCAGCTGCTGAGGCCGGAGAGTTGGGCTGCACTTCCTAATTCAAACAATAAATACAGAATTTAGAAAAACTTCTGGAAAATCGACAGCGTTAATATAAAGCATAAATTTTATCTGTTAGCACCAGAAAGACGCATTCAATGCTTGCGATGGAATCATGTGATGGCTGGAGCCAGTGGCGATGTTGGTAAGATACTCGACCGTGGATCAGTATGTGCGGGATTAAAATCCTGGGCTCGCCCGTCACTGACATCGCTTTCTAGAGGGCAAACTGACGCTAACATTGGCTTTACCATCTTTGATCAAAAGTAACAGTAGCAAATAGAAACATGAAATACTTGAAGGTATTTTATAAGTAATGCAGTACCTTCACATCTACAATTTATTTGAATTTATTCAAACAAATTTAGGAAATAAAACCATTAAAATAAAACCAATTTTTTAATTTTTTAAATTCTTTCAGCCACCCAAACAATCCAAATAAAAATAAATAATATAAAAATATATATAAAATATGTTATGCAAGTATTAAATAATTAAACTCTGTCATGAAATAATATTTCATAAGTTAATCTTTTATTTTAAATTGAATAAAACAAATGCAGTAATCACGCTAACCAGAATATGCCACACTGTTTCTAAAATAGCATCACAGGCGCAAAATCTGCAAAAAAATCAAATACACATCAATTTATTTTATAAATGTTAAAATAAGCGTAGAAAATATTTCTAATATGAGTCACAGAGTAAAGATGCTTTAAACATGCATTGCACCAGGCACTTGCATACAATACTTTCCTCAGTATAGTGTCTAAACAAGGGAACTGATCCATAAGTTAGCGATACAACATTTTCAACAACTGATCGAGCAACCACTAAAATTTATGCACAAGCATGAACAGCGAGTTAAATATCTGCCGTTAATTATTAGTGCTATTATAGCGCACTACCAAATTTTACAAATTCGTTCACAACAATTTGATGTACCTGCTTGACGTGGTTCAAATCCTGGCAGCGCTGATCTGAGAGTAATATCTTGGACGTTAATTGGACTGGCTACACGGAAAATGGTCTAAATTGCATACTGCCTAATGGTTTAACTATGTGGTATTAAAAGTGATAGATATTAACATAGTTGATCACTATAATAATAATAACAATAATAACAAAGGTTTAACTTCCGTTTCCTCATCCAGGGATGATGTCAGGGACGTCCCCAACAGCACACATCACTACCGATCAATTCACCCAGACCAATCTGTAAAAGAAAAGTGCTAAGGAGAAGTAAGGTCCTAAACGAAAGTAGGCGATCAAAAATGGTCCGGGTAGATTGATTATGTCTACGATGGGAAAAGGTAAGTCTTAACCTTGCTACAGAAAGTTGAAAGAGAAAAACAAGAGCAAAGATTAGCAGGTAAAGAAGGTATGCAGCAAAGCAGCAACTGTTTGTCAAATGAAGTTCATTGTATCACTAACAGACAATATTTAACATAATAATATAATAATATCATTTAATTATAATAAATAAGTAACTGTAATTATAATAAACAATTTAATTATATAATGTGTGCTACTACCTGATGGAGACACCTAGCAGACCCTGTCCTCCCCAGCTGTGACTGGGAACCAGCGTTGCGTCCCTTGACTGATTCGTCTTGAGATTGTAGACCGAGAGGCTTAGTGGCTTGTCCACATACTCGTTGAGTAGATTAATCAAAGTGTCGTCTTCAACATCCTGCACAGATAGAAAATAAATAAAGACAAGTTACACAAGTTATATCACATAAAATAGAATATTAATATATCACGGTAAAATAGAATATTAAATTAATTAGTTTTACAAAACAAAATATTTGTCACATTATACCGATAGAAGATCCCTTGTACAAGAGAAATTTAAGAAATTTAGTCACTTTCAAAGGAAAATTTCAATAATGAATATTATAAGAACTAAAGACATATTGTTTAAATACTCAGTTCAATGCTGGTTAATTACTCAATTTCACAGTGTTACCTTGAAACTAACATTCATTATCATCATCATCTTTCCTAATCCCAGTTTAAATAGGGCGGGATATGAATACTCATACCATATCATCAGTCAATCTCCTATAATCTCTCGTATTCATTGAAAAAAATTTGTAGCAATTTCTGGAGCTACATAGGTTGTTGGCGCTCACCAACAGAATGCGCTTTCTGATTTAGGTTTGGATCTTAGTGCCTTAGTCGCCTTCTACAACACATGCAGACACCGGTTGGTCTAATTTTCCAACAACCCAGAGACAACACAAGAATCCTTGAAACTGACACTATGGACAAAAAAATTGGATGTCTGAATGAAATTTAAAAATTGCTTATACTACAAGTTTAACACCTGATTCATTTGATTCATTACGTATACTACTGTCACTTACCAAACGTTTGCCAGCAGCTGAGATGATAAAGTCAAAGTACGGCTCCAGCTGAGCCACATGTCCCGGCGAATTAGGAAGCACCTGAAAATTAGTATCATTTACTCAGAGATAATCTATTGCCAAATTGAACAGTTGTTAAATTAAATCAAAAGAGTTAACATAAAACCAAAATAATGACCCTAATATCAGTGTACATATTACATGAGATGAGTTCTATTTCATGCCCAGTAAACAGCTAGGCCACTGGACACTTCTTCTTAACATATGTCAAAATCATTCAGCCATTGTTTAATCATCACTTGCCCATTGACTGAGGTTATAAGTTGCTATTGAAATGAGTATGGTATAGATTCTTTAAATTAATTGCGAAATTCAGCTGACAGAAATATGAAATATTTTGAAATAAATTTGGCTGACAGAAATATGGTTTTATTCTACAAAAGAGCGAGACTCATTTTAGAAATTTTGAATAGATTTAAAGAGCGGTAAGACACAATTTAAGTGGCATCATGTTAATCCACACCTTAGATGTATGGCCTATGTCAATTTAATGTAAAATGGCTCAAAAGTTCTGAGTTTGTGGTATTGATCATTTGATAGTATTTGATAGATATTTTCTATATTTTTCTATATTGATGCATGAATGCATCAATATAGAAAATTTTGAAGAATTCCAGTATACAATATTAAGAAGAGAGAGAAATATATAGAGATAAGACTGAAATTACACGTCTTCAAGACTTCCTAAACCAGTATAATAAAGTTAAGCATATTTCTTCCAAGTCATCCACATGGAAAGGCCTACAACAAACTAAGAAGCTAACCCTGATAACATGATACCCCTTTGTAGATCCACCAGGAATTTCGCTACTTTGCGATCCACCCATTGATTAAAAGGACATCAGTACAAGATCTCGTAAGTCTTTTAATTTAATAAGATCACACTTTAAATACAATAGTTTCAATGTTTACGTGGCGAAAAGTAAACAAATCAGCTGAATTGCTGTTTTCTTTTTTTAACAGAGATGTGAATGATTTCTTTATTCAATGCTCCCAGGAAGAATTAAGTAAGAGATCTATTGCTAGTGTCATCAATGGCATCATCAACCACGATAAAGATAAATCAAGCCTATGAGCAAAATACTGAAAAGTTACACATTGAAAAAAGTTGAGAACCTAAAATTCAAATCTAGAAATTAAAATATCTCCATTACAGTGCCATGTTCTTTATTGAGGATAGTGTCATAATCATAACATTGTCCTAATGGCTTTTGGTTAAGTCACTGAAATGAGTTGTATTGTGTTCTACAGTTATTTGTCTTTCTAACTATGTAAGATTTCTGCGTTGGCGTCAGATGTCATTGAAATAAACAAATATATTGACAATTAATTGTTTAAACTGAAGATTTCTGCAAAAGGATAATTATTATTAACTGGCCCGGTATCTGCTAGCCTTGCAGTTGGTTACTGAATCAGCATGATTAGATCTCTAATAAGCAAGATATAACTGAAGACTCTATAGGTGTTAGTCAAAAATTTTCAAATTAAGATTTAACTCCTTTTTTCTATGGTCTAATGCCCAATTTATATCCTATATTAAACGTTTATGCAAATTAAAGAGCGCACTTGTGCAAGAGCGCATAATTTGTGCATGGAATGACCTTAGATTTGTTGAACCAATGAGTATGTACTGTACAATTATACGTAAATGTTTCTGCCTTTATTTTAATGAGATTTATTAATTATAGCAAGCGACAGGTTACTGATTGGTATGCTTTGAACAGCGCTTATAAAGTTGTTGTAAATTAATATGGACTGCGGGTCAAAAGATCTGCAATGAAATCAGCCTATATTAGCTGTGTGCCTATCTGATGTAAATTGTGAAGCAGTGAAAGGCAAGTCTTCACATGACATCTTCACATATCATTAGCTAGCCAAATTTATACCCAACAACTTCAAATGCCGAGGAATTAATCGATATTGTAAACGAGATAAGTGTTATACATTTAATCAACGTTACTGATTAAAACTAACGAAAATTTGTATCTTCACGTGAAGTAATCTTTTATAGATGTAAGTAATAATCAAGGACATTCAAGATAACGTTTAATTTGTATAAAATTTATGACTACAGCTTTATGACAGGTTAACCTTTATCATAAATAGCATATAATAGTCCATTCTATCTATAAACTCAAATATTCACTTGAGAAACCATTAATCTATCAATGCTATGATTTATTTAACCTCGCCCCGTATTGTGTCATCACATTTAGATCCCATTGAACTGTGAACCACGGTTTCAAACTATCACTAGCGCTTCACGTGATAGATAGGTGAAACTGATTAAATATTTCTGGAGTGGCTTCACATTTCGATTACGTGAACCTAATAATTATCTACATTGCGATGCTTTGAAGGCTGCAGTGGTGTCCATTTGAGCAGTGAAAGAATTTTCCAATTAAAATTAGATTAATATATCTTTAGCCAATTTAAATTATTTGCATTTTTATATGATTTTACCAGATAGTGATAGGTTTTGGCTTTAACTTTTCAAGTTAACAATTTGTCAAGAAAAGTCGTAACATAATTATGTAACTCTAAAAATATATTTAGATAAAGCGCGTCTTGCAAAAAGTTTGTTTTCATTTGTAGATTGTAAACTCCCAAATGTTCATTTATTAAATCGAGTATGGCAAGTTAGAGTTGCAGTAGCAATCTGCGAGAATGAGAAATAGAGAGGGATGGGGAAGAGAGAGAAAGAAAGAGAGAGAGAGAGAGAGAGAGAGAGAGAGAGAGAGAGAGAGTTAAAAGTAAGCGAATTACAAAAGAACGAAAGACAGAGAGAATTAACTATAACGATAAGCTATATATGTTAAGATATAGATGAAACGTTAAGAGTTGATAAGAGAGCTATGAAGGATATGATTAAAGATAAATTCATAGTAACAACAAATAACCATTAATAAAAACATCTAACTTATAACCCTCCGGTTTAAATAAATAGCTCGCCTGTTCCACTGATTAGCTAAGAGTGAAATGTGAAGCTCTTCACATAGCAGGCTTTAGTCTTTAGCGGTTCATAGTCGATGTGAGTTGCCATTCAGTTCTGCTATTAGTTTATACTACCTTTTTGTTCTGTAGTCTTATTAATTTAATTTATGCTTAACAATTTAATTTGTAAATTTTTGCCAATAATTGATCCTTTAAATAATATTTAATGTTGACAATTTTTGTATTTCTATTGTTTTGCTGTTAATAGTTTTTATTGCTCACATTTAGAAGTTTGTACTGTTTTTCATTTTTGTCAGTAATTCCTTAGTTATTCTGTAATGACTTAACTTTCTACAATTATTGCCTTTACATTTACGCCCACTGTTAACTATATATACAAAAATTCACTTTATTAAACTTAATGAATATATCACAAAATCACTTATCACATTTTTATTATAACTTATATAAGAGACTCTAACTCTAATTAGTTTGCGGCAAATTTGTTTCAAAAGTAATGCTAATTCTCATCGATTAAAATGATCTAACTTCAATAGACTATAACGTCAATTCTTTATTTTAGCTTATGTCCTAGTTATTCGTTGTATTAATTGAATAGCTCAGAGCTCTTCTCATCAGCAAACAAATCCAGTGCTCCTGTTCACTGAAATGTTTTCTAGACAGGAAACTTAATTACGTTCAAGTCGACTTTAGCTTTTTGTCTTTAATAATTTCACTTCAATTACTCATTGCTAATCTAAATTAAAATAATGTATAATATATATGTTGTAGTAATTCAGTATTAATATATATTATTATTGTAATTATTTTAATTTTGTATATTTTATTATATTATTGCATTATGCTTTTACCCGGGTGTAAAGAACCGAAGGTTTGATAAAAACGATTCGAGATACGTGTTCAATCGCCGCTCGGCTACTCGAGGTCATCTAGCTGCTCAATTATGATTATCATTACTATTAATTAATATTATTATTATTATTAATTATTATTAGTAGTATTATTATTAATATTACTATTTTTTATTTATTTTTGTTATTACGATTATTATTAATATAATAACAATAATAACAATACTAATAATAATAATAATAACAATAATGCTGCTGATCATGATGCTTTAACAATCCTTCGCTTTTCTTTAAGTGCACCTAAACTTATGCACGTTCTGCGCTCTAGTCCGAGCTTCTCTAATCCGCGGCTTTTAGACTACGACGAGGCTCTTAGGCAATGCTTGTGCGCCGTTATCAACGCAGATTTGTCTGTTTTGCAGTGGCAGCAAGCCAGTCTACCGGTGAGCATGGGTGGTCTTGGAATTCGTCTTGTTTCCCATATCGCGCCTTCAGCCTTTTTGGCATCAGCGATGGGAACGAGGCAGTTGCAAGACGCCATCCTTCATAAGTGCTCCCTTTCTGCCGATAGTTCCATTGACGTTGCGTTGTCAGTTTGGTCCAAAAGCCTCACCTCCAGTGCTCACCTTCTACCTCAGTCAGTAGCCAGAAATCATGGGACCGTCCTATAGTGGATCGGATTTATAACAGTCTGTTAGAATCCCAGTCCAATGCAGTAGACAGAGCACGACTCCTAGCTGTATCAACTAAAAGAAGCAGCGACTGGCTTCACGCTCTCCCTGTTGCTTCTTGTGGGCTATTTTTAGACAATGAGGCGATTCGAGTAGCTGTTAGTTTCCGTTTAGGGGCGAAAACTTGCGAGCC
This sequence comes from Enchytraeus crypticus, assembly GCA_905160935.1. NCBI lineage: Eukaryota > Metazoa > Annelida > Clitellata > Enchytraeida > Enchytraeidae > Enchytraeus > Enchytraeus crypticus. The sequence continues at coordinate 1,847,274 of CAJHZI010000548.1, read as the reverse complement.
TCACATGTGCCCCTGCGGTCATGAAGTCGACGCTTTAGGTCTCCACGGCCTCTCCTGCAAACGAAGCTCAGGTAGAATGTCTCGCCATCACAATTTAAATGACATAATATGGCGAGCACTTTCGAGAGCAGGCATCCCTTCCTCTAAGGAGCCAAGTGGGTTGTCCAGATCAGACGGCAAGCGTCCGGACGGCATGACTTTAGTGCCCTGGTGCAACGGTAAATGTGCCGTATGGGACGTCACGGTCATTGACACTATGGCAAACTCCTACCTGAATACGACTTCAGTCACAGCCGGTGGTGCTGCTGTTCATGCCGCCTCTAGGAAGTTGGATAAATACCGTGATCTGTCCTTAGGATATGAAGTTGTTCCGGTGGCTATTGAAACCATGGGCCCGATGATCCCGAAGGAGTTGACTTTATTAATGGCATAGGCAGACTTATTGCAGAGCAAACCGGCGATAAGCGAGAGACATCTTTTCTTTGGCAAAAGGCTTTCCATGACTTTGCAAAGATTTAATGCTGTCTGCTTCAACAATTCTTTTAAGCAGCTAGATGACCTCGAGTAGCCGGGCGGAGATTCAGCACGTATTGCTTGAATCGTTTTTATCAAACCCCAGGTTCTTTACACCGGGGTAAAAAAAAAAATTTAAAAAAAAATTAAAAAAAAATAAAAAAAATAACAATAATAATAATAATAATAATAATTTCTATTATAATCATTAGTAGCAGTAGTATTACATGAATTATACAACATTATAAACATATTGTATAATTTGTTTCTAAAACATAGTCATTTGCCTAATTCATTTATGCAATCTGTAATTATACCTTTAGTTAAGAATAAATCTGGCGATTTATCTGACCTTAATAATTACAGAGCAATTGCAATTTCTAATGCATTATCTAAATTGTTTGAATCTCTCATTGCGCAATCTATATATAGCCTTTCTGATTATGATAATTTTCAGTTTGGGTTTAAGTCTGGCCATTCAACCGGATTATGTACTCATGTACTAAAGCAGACTATCGAGTATTATAGACATCATGGAAGTCATGTTTTTACCTGTTTTGTTGATTTCAGTAAAGCTTTCGATAAAGTTAATTACTGGAAATTGTTTGAAAAATTACTAGACGATAACATTAACATAAGTATTATATTTATTCTTGCATTCTGGTATTCTAAACAGCAATGCTTTGTTCGATGGCGTAATTCTGTTTCTACTTGTTTTCACATTGGAAATGGTACGCGTCAGGGAAGTGTACTTTCACCGTATTTGTTCTCTAGATATATACGCGATATGGTTAGAGCTGTAGTAGATACCGGGATTGGTTGTGCAATTAATAATAGAATAATTAACATTCTTGCATATGCTGATGATATCGTTCTCATTGCTCCTTCGTGGAGAGCTTTACAGTATTTAATAGATATGCTTCAGTTTAATGCTAAAGTTATTAACATGTCTTTTAATATTAGTAAAACTGTCGCCATAATATTTGCTCCTAAGGATCAAAATTGGACTGTATTAGAGGAATTTCCAAGATTTAAGTTGGACAATTCTTTTATTAATTATGTAACGCAGTTTAAATTTTAGGTCATATTACAACCAATGATGGTCGTGATATTAACGATATACAGCTTGAAATACGTGGTATGTTTATGCGTACGAATATATTAAAGCGTAGATTTGCTTATTGCTCTCTTAATGTTGAGAAGGTCCTGTTCAAATCCTATTGTATGTGCTTCTATGATGTGGCACTATGGTCGTCGTTTACAATAGGTTCAATAGAGAAGTTTCGATCTTGCTATAATAAATGTATTAAAATATTTTTTGGATAGAAACGTTACAGCAGCCTAACCATCGCGCTGCTAGAAACCAGATTGCCTAGTTTTGATACTATCCTTTCAAATTACAGATTAAAGTTTAGAATGTGCTTGCTGGATAATGCTAATATACTAGTTAAGTGTTTTTATGTTCTGAGCCTATTATAGCCTTGTATGCCTAATTCTATAAGTAATTGTTTTAGGCCGATAGCTCAATTTATGTGCAGACTATTTGCTTTTCTGGTTTTTGCTGCATTGTTCTATGTGCAAGATTCATGTATGGGTTTTTACGCCTGAAATAAAGCAATAAATATTTTTTTAAATTACTTATAAGGTCTATTATTAAATGTGATGGTCAATATACTGCATAATTATATTATCGGAAGTCGAGTTCAGTAAAAAGTGCGTCTAACCAGGTAACCATGAGAATTCACACGCACACTGAAGCAGATGTTACCAAATTTCCCCTGCGGTCATGCAAACTGCTCCATTAATTATTGCAAGTATGTGGACATACAGGTTTTACCAGCTACAACGCTCAAATCTACAAATGTTGCTAGGATTTCCATCTAGTTATCAATCTAATAGATAATTATAATTTAAATGAATATATAAAAAATAGATTTATAATATATAAAGAAACATTTAACTGAATAGATATTTAACATTTATATAAAATGGATTGTTGTTGTTATGAGAATCTCAATGCAGTAATCTCACTGAATGATGTAGGCCTTATATCTAGATAGTACTACAATTTAGTTATTTTTATATATTGATGTAATTTTAATTACAGGCTTATATTGAAATAAGCAAAATACATATAGACTACGTGTATTTCTATAGACAATATTACTAACCATAATTTGCATTAGAACTTATAGAAATAATTCTTATTTTCTTTAGCATATTTTACTATCCGTGATGGAGAATGTAAGAACTTAGTTCTTTGTTAAATACTTTTATTTTATTTGCAGAAATTACGAAAATCTACATAACGCATCAAGAGAAGGAAACTTTCTTTAAAATTCCATATTCAAAACTAATATAAAATAAGTATATATAAATCAATATTAATATATTAATTAATATTAATATATTAATTTATATTAATAATTTATTAATTAATATTAATATTTTAATAATATATTAATTAATAAAACCAAAAATTAAAAAAATTTAAATAAACTAAAATAAAATGTTTTGCGCGTTAATCCTTCTCGTAATTTTAACGTCCTCATTGTCAGCTGACGATGACGTCAGCTGGTGTAAGCCGGTGGAGGCCTATGACTCTTATTCCAAGACTCTGGAGTTCCTGGGAGTAACTGAGATGAGAGAGAGTGAGGTGGAACGTCTGATAAACGGAACTCTAATGAGAGCTGGGTGTCTCTATCAGTTGTTGAACTCAAGTCTCTTGGATAACGTCAGCTGTTCTCAAGTAACTTAATTTTATGAACTTATATATATTGCTTATACATTATTAATATAACTTATATATTATTTTTATATATGCAGGATTAGCGCACTTGGTTTAGTTGCGCTTCAATTATCGAAGTTAAGCTGCATCGACCTCAGTTAGTACTTTGTGGGTGACCACCTTGGAAGACCGAGTGTTGGTAAAAGCTTAGGAAGGAAAAAATCCCAGTGTGATGGAAGGTTATTCGTAAATCCGCGCCGGCTGCAATTGATGCGCCGTCAAAAGGCAACGATTACTTATAACCATGGAGAGGAAGGAGGAAATGGGTCTTAAACAAGCATCTGTGCTTCCTGACCCAGTGTGCCGTTATATTATGTTATATTTGTTAGTTTTTAAACGAATTTAAACGAATGGAAAAGTCTCCAATAGGGGATTGGCTGGTGGTGTGATGTAGGACAGAGGATTTGAAACGGTCTATTTGTATCGCGACACTGGTTAAACTGGAGTTTAAGGGAGGGTGATAATGGTGATGATATTTGTTAGTTTTTATTCTATTTTACAATAATTTTTTAATTTTATCCGTTTTCCTTTTTTTCAGATTTATTGTGTTCTCTGAACATTGGATTTGCACGGTTCTGAACATTTTTGTTTTACTGCTCGTCGGCATGGTGTTAATTCTATCGTACTTGATATTGTCATTGACGACTGTTGCAAACAGATTCTTGTTGACTCGTATCTATTCAATTCGACAATCAATGCCGCTAAATACGAAGTGAAAACAGACGAATGTGGCTCACAGTTAGGCGGCTTTTTCATCGGTTAATCGCCGACGCTGTGTCTCAGTGAGCCTATGCTTGAACTAAATTCATTAGTCCATCGCCTAGGGAGCCTAGAGAGTAGATAGGACAACCAATGAAAAAGCCCAAACAATTGATTGATTATTGTTTACTTCACGCTATCTCCAGACATATAATATAATTAGATGTTAATTCTTTCAGTCGCCTTGAGAGGTTTTGCGTTTGGTATAATTAAGCTTATGCTGAAAATTCACTAATAAGCCTCGGTTTAAATAAATTTCAAATTATGTACTTTAGTTGATGCATTACTTACATCTACAATTCTAATCAATTTTTATTGTCTTCTGAAGCCAGTGGCAAAGTCGGTAGGATTCTCGACCGCGGATCAGTAGGTGCTGGGTTCAAATACTGGGCTTGCCCGTCACTGATATCGCTTTCGAGTGAGGAAACTGAACTTAACCTTAGCTATACCAGCTTTTTTCTGAGAGCTTGGTGCTGTTTTAACTATTATACTTCTTGTCGTTACAGTGTTGCACATGTTACAGTGTTGCATACGTTGCTCATGTTACTGTTGTTACAGTGTTGCACATTTTGCTCATGTTACTGTTGTTACAGTGTTGCACATTTTGCTCATGTTGCTGTTGTTACAGTGTTGCTAATGTTGTTTTTTCAGTGCCTTACTGCAGAAAATGTCTATCAAACCCTCATGCTCCCTGTTGGCTCTGTAATCACTCAATACGACTACTACAACCTCAACATCATACTGGCAACCTACCTCAGTGACCTACCTAGACGCTGCCTAGAGGCCCAGTCTCTGGACTGGCCTGCCACTGGACTCGGCTACTTCCTGCATGAGCTCCTGGAGATTGGAAACAGCTACCCGCCCAGCAACCACACCCACGACGATGATGGAGGGCACGACCATCACCTGGAAATCGGTCAGGTGGAGTATTTACTGAGGCAAATATCACGGAGCTACATCCCGGGTGACGTGGTGATGATTAGTACGGGTGGAGAACAGAGATCTGATACAGTGCAGTCCATCTGTGACTTCAAATCCATTGCGGTACGTCATGGCACGGGCTGCTGCAAACTAGTTGCTAATAATAATAATAATAGTAGTAATAATAATAATAATAAGAGTAATTATTATTATTATTATTAATATTATTGTTATTATTATTATTATTTTTTATTTTTTTTATTTTTTTATTTATTTTACCCCGGTGTAAAGAACCTGGGGTTTGATAAAAACGATTCAAGCAATACGTGCTGAATCGCCGCCCGGCTACTCGAGGTCATCAATCGGCTTAAAAGAATTGTTGAAGCAGACTGCATTAAATCTTTGCAAAGTCATGGAAAGCCTTTGCCAAAGAAAAGATGTCTCTCGCTTATCGCCGGTTTGCTCTGCAATAAGTCTGCCTATGCCATTAATAAAGTCAACTCCTTCGGGATTCATCGGGCCCATGGTTTCAATAGCCACCGGAACCACTTCATATCCTAAGGACAGATCACGGTATTTATCCAACTTCCTAGAGGCGGCATGAACAGCAGCACCACCGGCTGTGACTGAAGTCGTATCCAGGTAGGAGTTTGCCATAGTGTCAATGACCGTGACGTCCCATACGGCACATTTACCCTTGCACCAGGGCACTAAAGTCAAGCCGTCCGGACGCTTGCCGTCTGATCTGGACAACCCACTTGGTTCCTTAGAGGAAGGGATGCCTGCTCTTGAAAGTGCTCGCCATATTAAGTCATTTAAATTGTGATGGTGAGACATTCTACCTGAGCTTCGTTTGCAGGAGAGGCTGTGGAGACCTAAAGCGTCGACTTCATGACCGCAGGGGCACATGTGAGGCTCGCAAGTTTTCGCCCCTAAACGGAAACTAACAGCTACTCGAATCGCCTCATTGTCTAAAAATAGCCCACAAGAAGCCACAGGGAGAGCGTGAAGCCAGTCGCTGCTTCTTTTAGTTGATACAGCTAGGAGTCGTGCTCTGTCTACTGCATTGGACTGGGATTCTAACAGACTGTTATAAATCCGATCCACTATAGGACGGTCCCATGATTTCTGGCTACTGACTGAGGTAGAAGGTGGAGCACTGGAGGTGAGGCTTTTGGACAAAACTGACAACGCAACGTCAATGGAACTATCGGCAGAAAGGGAGCACTTATGAAGGATGGCGTCTTGCAACTGCCTCGTTCCCATCGCTGATGCCAAAAGGCTGAAGGCGCGATATGGGAAACAAGACGAATTCCAAGACCACCCATGCTCACCGGTAGACTGGCTTGCTGCCACTGCAAAACAGACAAATCTGCGTTGATAACGGCGCATAAGCATTGCCTAAGAGCCTCGTCGTAGTCTAAAAGCCGCGGATTAGAGAAGCTCGGACTAGAGCGCAGAACGTGCATAAGTTTAGGTGCACTTAAAGAAACGCGAAGGATTGTTAAAGCATCATGAGCGGCTAGCGACTTCAAGCGCGATGCTGTACGTTTGAGGTCTTCAAGGCGACTGGATAAAGCGGTGGTAGTAGCTTCTTCTCCAGAGAGTGGCGCGCCGAGTAGAGAACTATGGGATAGGCACATTGGCACAAATGATGATAAAACTGAGTTGCCCGGAGATTTGCAAACTGATGATATGACTTCGCACTTGGTACGATTCAACTGAAGCCCAAATTCTTGGCCTCTGTCGATGATAGTCCGTACATCATTTGCAATCGACGACTCGCAACCACCTAGAGTAATGTCATCTAGGTATCCCACCGTGAGATCGCTAGAGAGAGAAGTAAGGAGAGGGTGAATAGTCAAGCAAAACAGCATGGGCCCTAAGGGATCCCCTTGTTGGACTCCTTCCTGTGACTCAATGCACCAGTCTCCGAACTTCAACCACGAAGGGCTTGAGTAAGCTAGATGGCAGAAACTATACAGCTCTGGTATCCTGTGATGTATTTCGCTGAGCATTCGTGATCTACTCAAGCAATTAAAAGCATTACAGAAGTCTAGCTTTACCACGAAGTGATCAGCTGGCATTGACTCAGCGAAACGGCGAGTAGCGTGAACAGCTGCCTCACAGCCACCTGGAATACCAGCTCCAAGTTGAATTGGGCTCAAGTATTCGCTGAGAGCAGATACTGCATAGCGATTTGCGCATTTAGCGGCTAAACGACGCCAGTGTAACCCACTGCAATGGGGCGAATGCCGCCAGATTTCTTATTGAGTGCGAAGAGTTTACCACCAAACAGCACCGGTTGGACCTCAGGGGGGCAAACACCTCTAAGAAGGAGATTCACGAAAGAAGTCAAAGCGGTCAAAAATGTCCCAGCCGACTCTCTACAAGTCACAAGCTCCAGAAGATGCTGAGGGCGAAGGCCATCAGGACCACCTGCTGAGCCTGCTGGAAAGCTACGTACAGCTTTGACAACATCCTGCTCTGAGACTTGAATGGGCGGAGTCTCCATTGAGTCCGGAAGGGGTGCCATTATACTGCTACTAGCTGCGGGTGGGTGCTTGGCCTTCAGGATATTGAAAGTGTTTATGGTGCATTGCGCTGGGCTTTCGTCTGAACAGAGGATGCGCACAGCTGCCGAAACATTTCCATCTTCCATTTTGGACCTGACTGCTGAGGCACGGGAGTCATGAGAATGATGAGCTCTTTTAATTCTTTCTACGACCGGCTCAGTGGGAGCACTAGTACCTAGGCCCTCCAACCTTTTCTTAATTAAAGAGCTTAGATTATGCCTTTTACCTGTGCGAGCAGGGACTTGCAAAACCGAAGATGCGAAAAGCAACAAATCTGACCAGTATGATAAAACTGAGGGATCGCTTTCGATCTTACGGAAGGCATCAATCAAGGCTGCTGAACAAGCAGGTCTGGCTGATTTGGGAATGTGTTTTATTGTTGGTCGCGATAAGCAGGGATGTTCAAGAATGAGCGGCTGAGAGGAAAATGAATTGGGAGATAAGTTAGCAGAATTGGGAGCAGCAGTGGGAGGAGAACTCTGTCTAGCCGAACCAGAGTCGCAGCTCCGATTCCTGATCCTATTCCTTATATCAGAAACTGCAAGACCTGGTTGCGAAGCTGCCGCCTGTGCGGAGATCTGCAAGGGAGGTTGGTTGGAACCCGGGCACCGATTATCCAATGGGCCATGAAGATGGACCTTTCCGTCTCCCGAATGAAGCTGACGTTGAGCTAGGCACACCGAACAGATGCCAGTTTTCTTGTTGGCAGTCTGAGACAGTGGCCAAGTCTGTCTGGCAGGCATGTGGCAAACACGGCATAGCAAGCGAGAGATAAAAGAATTACAACTGGAACACTACTGCAAATAGCTGCAGTCCAATAGTCCAATGCAGGTGAAAACTAAAGCATAATGCAGATTTAATAAAAGGTAAAATAAGCCGAATGCGCACAAAAGAATAGAAATAAAAGGGCCTGGGCGTACAGGGATATATATAAAAGCAGTATGACAAAAGACAAAGTGAAAAAATTAGCAGAAGTGAAAAAAAACGATAAAAAGTGCTAAAGAAAAACACAGGTGTGCGTAAACAAACTAACCACCTCGAGCGCCTCTAGCGAATCGAATTATTATTATAATCGAATTATTATTATTATTATTATTATACCAATAATAATAATATTAATATTAATATTAATAATCATAATAATAATAACAATTTGAGTGCTACAGTCATCAATGACAACATCGAGCACTATTGAGTCAAAATCAAGCCGTCGACCAAAAAGAAGGTCCAAAAACGGTGCAAATTCCAAAATCCAGAAAATCAGTCGAAAGTAAAGGGAATTAAAGAAAAAGGAAGTTTAGGCGCTGGTCGCAACTCATGGACACTGAATGGAAAAGAGAGATGGAAAAGATAGGTCTTCTTTTCTATCATTCTTTTCATCATGCAAGTCTTTTCCATCGTTTTGCTGATGACTAGTTTTAAACATTATATGAGTAATTAAATTATCCATCTCTTCGAATTTGAATACGAATAATGTATGAAATTTATCTATCGATAGTATAATAACACCACGATGTGAAAGGTCTGCTTGCGTCTGGATGCAGGAATTGCACTACGAAACCAGAAGTGAAACAATGAAAAAGATTTTATGAAGTAGTAAATTAAACCAGTTTACAGCTTTTTATTGAACACGGACTGAATTGATAGCACATGATCGCAATTCTTGTTCTGCTGTAACATTTATTCGATCTAACGCAGTAGTGTCTATAATATTAATGCTGCTGCATAATTTATGCTTTGTAGTCTTTCAATTCTCGTCAGCTGAGCGAGATAGTGAACACGACCCATCCCGATGAGTACATAGACGAGGAACTGATAGGACCGATGTGCGGGATAGTCACCACTCGACTTCTGTATGGTCAGTCCATCATCGATCAATCTAGATTAGACTCTCTGTTTAGACTAGACCTCTATTTAGATTAGACCCTCTATTTAGATTAGATTATCTATTAGATTTATTTATATTAGATATTTATTTATTATATATATATATATATATATATATATATATATATATATATATATATATATTTAGATTATTAGGATTAGACACTCTGTTTAGATTACATACTCTATTTAGATTACATACTCTATTTAGATTAGACACTCTATTTAGATTAGACACTCTATTTAGATTAGACACTCTATTTAGATTAGACACTCTATTTAGATTAAACACTCTATTTAGATTAGACACTCTATTTAGATTACATACTCTATTTAGATTACATACTGTATTTAGATTAGACACTCTATTTAGATTACATACTCTATTTTAATTAGACACTCTATTTAGATTACATACTCTATTTAGATTAGACACTCTATTTAGATTAGACACTCTATTTAGATTAGACACTCTATTTAGATTAGACACTCTATTTAGATTAGACACTCTATTTAGATTAGACACTCTATTTAGATTAGACTATTTTCGTACTCCTGTATGTAGGAGACTGTATCACGAGAGTGGAGCAAGGCCTGGCGGCACCGGATGACTTCATCAAGTCGCTCTTTCAATCATATTCTGAAGAGGGAACCTGTGAGATTTCTGAGGAGGGTTTGAAATTAAAATATTCTAGCAGTTTATATTTATTAATAATCTATACAATTATTTGTTACTAATGGCCCAGTTGAAGGCATCATTATCCCGAAAATACGAAATCATGAGTTTGAAATACCGCAGCCCAATCTCTAAGAGTACATTATGCACGGATAAAGAGTTAAACTTATCTTTTTAAATTGCTTTAGCCTAAATAGCGTAATCTATTTTCGTGGTTTAAAATGCGCTCATAATATGCATGTTATTGTGAAGTGTAATTTCTTTTAATTTCCACAATACCATATCAATTATCTTATATTATTAATTGATTTTAGAGTCGAGAACGGCTATCACATCATAATCAAATAACTTATGTTACAAACTCATCAATAACTTGTCACTTGTTAGTTAATCGGTAATTGCTTGATTGTAGGACTAGATAGAATTTCCGCAGCTTTGAGCATCGGATCTCTTGATCATGATCATGATCATGATCATGATCATAGTGTGCAGGTCTATGATAACGATCACTCCTTTGATTCTAATGATCACTCGAGCCGCAGGAAGAGAGCAATCACAGAGGAAGATCAAGACCATGACCATTCTATGGACGTAAACACAACTGTTAGTAATTTTTATATCTACATGTATATCCTATCTTATATAAAACATTGCTTCTATTGCACATATTATGTCTATCTTATGAATAAATTTGGAGCTATAACCGTTTTACAAAAATGCGATGAAGAGACTTTTTGATGAAGTTTTGAATTAGACGGTCCACAACTAAGGAAAATAACATGTCTTAAAATCTCATATTTAAAAAGATACTAATGGATCGATTAATTATTGACTAGCATAATCGATTTACTTATTGATTAACAGATTGCATACATTTGATTGACTTTTCACAGTGTGTACCGTTAAGCGATTTGATGACGAGTTTTTCTCTAGATCCTCATCATCCTCACCTCAGTAAAACTGATTTTATGAGACTCTGTCCAGCTCTACTTCAACAAGCCACGCAGGGCTGTCCCAATTCAATGTCCGCACGATCATCACCGGAACCCAACGCATCCGCAGCTGAGGGTTTGTGGAAAACATGGATCTACTCATATAATACTGTCTTTCTATTTTGGCGTTCACAGTTCATCAAATTATTTCATACAATAACAGAATTTATTATACTGATAGTTCTTTGTCGGCCTCAACCGTACTGGTAGTTAAAATTTAGCCAATTTTGGTGCGGAACTTAGCCCACTCGGTTTAGTTGCGTGTCGATTGAGCGAAGTTAAGCTACGTCTCGCCCGGTTAGTACATTGTGGGTGGCCAACTTGGAAAATCGAGTGTTTATAGCTTTGATTGAAGAAATCCCGAGAATGTTGTGAGTTTTTTATGTTTATTCTTTAATCGGCGCCGGCTGCAACTGATGCGCCAATAAAAGGCAATGATTTCTAATAACCATGAAAAGTTAAGATGAAATAATGAAGACCAAAAAAGGAAACTTTGTAAACACATGCATTTGTCATGTGTGTAACCATTCGAAAGCAAATTTTATTTAACTAATATATAGCTCTCTCTCTCCTCGCTTGCTTTCTTTCTATTTCTCTTTCTCATCTCTCTCTCTCTCTCTCTCTCTCTCTCTCTCTCTCTTTCTTTCTCTCTCTCTCTCAAATATTCTGTCTCTCTCTCTAATATTCTGTCAAAAGGCTAGGTCCATCTATTATCTATTTCCAAGCAGGCCTTCAGTTTGTTTTCAAGCTTCAGAAGAGTGCTTCATTTAGAATGTCCATTTAGAATAATTCAATGCTTAGAGAGTCAATTAATGTAATAAAATTTAAAATAGCTGTTCCTGAGTCATGAGATCAATTCCCGGCCGAGCTGGTGAAAAAGCAAACCTCTAACATTCACTGGACTGATAAAATTGTCAAATGACTTTAAACTGTCTAAAGATTTAAGCATACGATATTATCATGTTTAATACCAAATGTGAAGTGATAGATATCATCATGACTATTGACCATTGACTACACTGTGTGGCACAGCATATGGCTACGGCACCCTGGCAGTGTTGGCGGTAAGTCTCTGTTGTTTCTTTGGTCTGATCATCGTGAGGTGGCGCCACACTCCTGCCTACAGGTACGTCATGACGCTAATGCTTGGCCTTGGGTTCGGTTCTCTGATGGGAGACGCTCTACTTCATCTAATACCTCACGTAAATATAACAACATAAATTCATTCCTCACGTAAATATTTTCTCTCTCTCTCTCTTAGTGCACTACCTACTGGCAGGTCCATGGTATATAACGCCTCCATTATTATCTATCAAAATAACATCATTCCTCACGTAAATACAACAAAATTAATAAATTCATTTCTTGTAAATACAACAAATAAACTCATTCCTCACGAAGCCTAAATACAACAAAATAAATTCATTCCTCACGTAAATATAACAAAATAAATTCATTCCTCACGTAAATACAACAAAATAAATTCATTCCTCACGTAAATATAACAAAATAAATTCATTCCTCACGTAAATACAACAAAATAAATTCATTCCTCACGTAAATACAACAAAATAAATTCATTCCTCACGTAAATATAACAAAATAAATTCATTCCTCACGTAAATATAACAAAATAAATTCATTCCTCACGTAAATACAACAAAATAAATTCATTCCTCACGTAAATACAACAAAATAAATTCATTCCTCACGTAAATACAACAAAATAAATTCATTCCTCACGTAAATACAACAAAATAAATTCATTCCTCACGTAAATATAACAAAATAAATAAATTCATATCCCAAGTAAATATTCCAATAAGTATAAATTTCTTGGAAATATACTAACTAAATATTCTTCGTAGGCCCTACATGCTTTTATTTACCACCCAAGGTTATTTTCCATCGAAGGGAATCCCTGTGTGCCAGCGATACTAAAATCAGAGGAATCTTGTGGATCATTGAGTCTCATATAAATTCATATTACAAGCGTTCACTGGATTAGTCATATCCGTCATCAAATAGAAAATGCTTAGCTAATTGCCTAATTTAATTGATTTTCAGATTCATTTTAAAATTTACATGTTAATTGACTATTTCACTCGTAAGTTGCAAGCCTATTTATTACCTAGATCCCTAGAACATACTATCGGATAACCTATAAGTATTTCTTCTGATTAACTGATTGATTGATTAACTGATTGATTGATTGATTGACTGATTGATTAACTTATTGATTAATTGATTGACTGATTGATTGATTGACTGATTGATTGATTAATTGACTGATTGATTGTCTGATTGATTGATTAACTGATTGATTGATTAACTGATTGATTGACTGATTGATTGACTGATTTAATTAAGGCACTAGGACTGCATGACCACGCCTCCGATGATGGCCACTCCCACGATGAAGCCTCGGGGTTTGTGGTGGAGCCGTTCATATGGAAAATGTTGTGCGCATGCGCAGGAATCTGGTTCTACTACATACTCCAGCTTGGTCTCTTTCAATTGGGAAAATACATGGAAAAATCAAAAGTATGTTGGTTGAATTACTTGACTAATCCAGTGTTTACTTAATCAGTTTAAGTACAATTTCTGTCAATTCAGTTTCTGTCAATCAAATTCTATTAGTTGAATTTTGATAGTATATGTGATTCGTATCATACTGTGAATGTTAATTGAGGTCCTAGAAGACGAAATCGAAACAGCTTTAACTGTCATAAATAACTGCGATACGGAGTATGAAATTGATTTATACAATGTTAGTGGATTTGTTGCAAGGTTATAATTAATCATTTAATTTAATTCTCTATATATTGTGTAATCCGCTTATTGATCAACTAATTTACTGACGAATTTATTTATTTAATCAATAAATTGATTTATTTTTGATTAGATTGGAGACCAAGTCTCGGTCGTCATCCACGACAACGTCGCTTTTAACGGCAGCGTCCACAACGAAGTCGTTAGCGCCTCAAACTTCTCCCACGATCACAACAACTGCGAACTGAAGTCAACCAAGAGTCTGGAAGAGACTGCCGATACGACCAGAGGTCGAGCTCCAAGCTACTCGAACATCAGCCTGTCGAAGAGAAGTGACAGGGTGGATACAGCATCAGATGTGCATCATTGTAAGTTATCATCATCATCATCATCGTCATCATCATCATCATTATCATCAACATCATCATCTTCCCTTGAATCCCAGTTTAACTAGGGTCGGGATACGAATGGACTGTCTCAAATTCTCTCTGTCCTACATCATATGCATTCGTTTAAATTTTTGTAGCAATTTCTGGAGCCTAGGCGCTCACCAACCGAATGCCCTTTCTTACTTTGGAAAGTTGTCTGAAATTGTAAGTTATCAACTGTGAATAGATCCTGTACAGCACTAGATATGAAATAGTGCTCAGCAATATACTCTCTTCTAATCAAAACTTTTAGTAGCAAGATTTAAAACGTATAGCGAGAGTTATTTAAACATTTTAGTTTTTAATTTATTCAAACTCGACGCAATTATGTTGAATCCATAACATATGCACTCGTACCACATATCGTGCGCAAAACACGAACGGACTTGTCCGCTAAATAATGTACAACGAAATAGATATAGGCCTATAAAAATTGTACAGGAATTTAAACTACTTTCTACAATTTAGCTACTGCATATTTCCTCAGTGTGTACTTTATCATGCCAGATGCGCTGTAATTTTTCACTGCCTTGCATTATCTCTTCGGAGCTCCTCTGAGATTCAGTAACAACTAATAAATAGGAGCGTAAGAGCGTATTTTTCTGATTGACTGATCGAGTGAGTAAAAGGTTGATTCTTCACATCAAGACCATTCCTGAAGCATCATTTACTTTGACTTAAATTGTATGTTTACATAACGCAACAGTTTTCTCTGCTATTGTTATTGTTGTTCATGTTGTTGCTGTTAGCCCACTCATCTGTGGCCTGGATGGTAACGATTGGCGACGGCATTCATAATTTCGCTGATGGTTTGGCAATGGGTGCAGCCTTCAGCAAGTCCTGGAAGACTGGACTTTCAACAACAATTGCAATCTTCGCACACGAACTGCCCCATGAGTTCGGTTAGATTGGAAGATTTAAATTGTTGAATCGAATTGAGTATAAAGCAAAAATTATATTTAATGGAATATAACATTCATATTAGGACTAGGAAACTAACACTAAACTGGGAATGAAATGAACTGAAAGAATGAAAGAAAGTAAAGTAAAAAAATGAAAACAATGAAATGGAAAAAAATGAAATGAAACTACAAGAAATAAAATGAAATATAAACATAAATTATCCTTAATCGATCTTTTAGGTGACATCTCTGTGTTGTGTCCGGGTTGTTTGAAGAATAGACTAACCGATGACTGCACGTGTCGTAGAAGGTGACTAAAGCACTAAGATCGAAACCAACGTCAGAAAGGGCATTCGGTGGATGAGCGCCTATGCTCCAGAAATGACAACAAAATTTTCTAAAACGAATGAAAGAGATTTTGATATGGTATGGGACAAAGAGGAGTGGGTAAGGTCCATTCGTATCCCAACCTTAGTTAAACTGGGATTGAAGATAAGATTTTGATGGTGATGTTTTAGGTGACACTGCTATAATGCTTTCCTCTGGGTGGTCAGTTGGTAAAGTAGCCCTGTGTCAGCTCTGCAGTCAAGCGACGGCTTTCATAGGACTCTATATCGGTATAGCTGTGTCTGACAGCTCGACGGATGCGCAGGAATGGATATTCTCCATTACATGCGGGCTTTTTCTCTACGTCGCCCTGGCTAATATCGTAAGCATACAACGTGCAATAAAATTCTATTTCTATACTTTGGTCCCTTTGGATCCTCTTAGGAGTCATGTATCTGTGTATGTATCTATGGAGTGTTCTTGATGGAAAGCTAAAGCAGTCTCTGAGTATAAATATGTACTTTGGTCCGGCCACTTGGTAGAACACTAGAAAGAGTGCCGATCTAATGCTAATTATTAACTTTTAACGCTTCTTTAATATATCATGCATATTTAAAACGTATTAGCATCCTATTTTGTTTAATTATTTTACTTAAATTGCAGTAAGAAATAATACCATTTTATTACTATTCCATTTTCAGATTCCTGAATTGGTAGAATATTTCTGTTGCTACAAGCCTCTCTGGGTCTTCATCTACTCTAATGTAGGCATTCTCATTGGATTGGGTGCCATGCTGACCTTGGCGATATTTGAGGAAGAGATTGTGATAACATAGATACTCGGGTGCTACAACAGATTGCTGGAAACGTTTCTATGTGCGAGCCTTTCGCATCTATCATTATTTATTCGTGATCTCTTTTTTAATCGATTATGCTAACTCATTGCCATAATATTAGTTTCATAAATTACGCAGAAATGCTGCTACAGGTTAAAATAAATACCATTAACGTCATATACTGTCTTTTCAAATAAAATTAATATTTTAGCTCGTAGTAAGTCTACATCCTGTTTCAAACCTTTGCTGAGTGCGTTAGCAAAGTGAATAACCCAACGTCTACTCATAAGTGGTGTATCCCATCTAAGAGTTCGAAATACTACTGATTGTCTCAAGGTCTTTGTATCACGTATTGCCGAATATCGCAAATTATTAGGGCAAATGTCAGTGCTTGTTTAGGGCACATGTCAGTGCTTTCGTGGCCTTTGTGTCCTTTTTCACTTTAGCTCTTGTATTTCTTGCGTATGATGTAATCTAAACTGAAATAAATATGATTCAATTCAATTCAAATTAATGGAATGATTACTCTACAGAGTGCTTAACCACTACAGATGTTATAAGAAGCTCCAGGTTGCTTTAACTTATTATCAGTTTGTCTATAGATTTATTAGTTGAAGACGATGACGTATGATATCCTTCGTAGCTCAATTTTACATTTTTCAGCCGCTGGGAAAAATTGAATTGAATTTATCTGGCAGCAGATAATTGAAAACTTCTTGGCGTAAATTTTTCGGAATTGGTCTATTTGAGTAGTAGAGGTTTTTAATATAAGAATAAAAATATTATTAATCAACAGTTTTATAAGTGGTAGTCATAGTATACATGTAATAAACTTGCCGTACGAAAATATACTATAATAAACAATGAACATGTAATTGCGCTGCCTAATTCCTAACAAAGTAGACACACGGTTCGTTAATTCCCTCACTTATCTTTAATTCCCTTTATCTTTGGACTGATTTTCTAGATTTTTGAATTTTCACAGTTTTGGATATTTTTACTAGCCGGCTTGGTTATGTCTCAATAGTGCTCGATGCTGTCATAAAGACAGTAGCGCACTAATGGTTGTTATGTTATGTTATCCGTCCTTGTTCAGAAGCACATCGACGATTGAAGTCAAGCAGATGACGTTAAATGTTTGCACTCTTAGATATACTATATATTGTTGATTTCATGTACTAATTTAGTGATTATTTGAGTGACTCTTAATTAGTAAATTTCCTAATGATGTAATGTAGGCCTATAAAGAATTGACCAAACTCTTGACTGAAGCAAGGCATTGTTTTCATGTATTTACATGCGCAACACAGCCTAGAAATCATCAATCGATTGCCAAATGCTAAATCAACATTATAATAATTATAATAAATAGGATACACGAATAGCACAAAATAAATGTATCTTCAAATCTTCAATAACACATAAGAATAAAAAAATAAAATTAAAGAATTAAAACTTCAGATGTTTCTCAATCTCCCCATCATCACAATATTTCATCGTCACACTGAAAAGAAACAGTACAATTAGACAGTTAGCTAGACCTAGGTTGTTTGAGTAAACCATTCAGCAACATGCTGGCTTAATTTACATCATTCTCACAGAGATTTTGTTGCTAATCTAAACTATTATACATATATCACTCAAATAATAATCATCGCGATCTTCCCATAAATCTCAGTATATCACTCAAATAATAACAATTTAAAAAGTTTTAAATTAAAATAACTATAGATATAGTGTTCTACCAATTAGCAGGTACAAGGTACATATTCATACTCGGAGTCTGCTTTCACGTTTTACAAGTTAACCCCTTAACATAGGGCTACGCTTAACCCATACTGCTGTAGCCTATAGCTTGTGATCTATTTGGCTTCTGAAATGATTAGAATATTGACTACAAGCTAGATAAAAATAATGCAGTCCTTAATAAATCGTTGATACATTCAACATTTCAACAAAGTACAGACTTGGACCCTGACATTTCAACGAAGTACAGACTTGGACAACTTACTGGACATAGTTTAAATCTAGTCAGAATTCTATATATGTTAGGCTCTACTCCCAGCTCATACCCGTAACAGATAAAACTATAGACTGAGATCAACTGCCGCTTTTAAACTTTTACTTCTTCGATTTCTTTGGCGCTGTCTCCACCTGTACAGTCTCTACTTGGACTGCTTCTGTAGCAGCAGCCGGCTGCTGGATCACTATAACCATCGGCTGAGGTGGCTGCTCTGGCTCGTTCTTCTTTCCCTTCTTCTTCTTGTCGTCGTTTTCCTCCTCCTCATCCTGACAGCCGCAGCAGGCGAGGCACTTGCAGCAGGAGAAGATGCAGCGAAGCTTGAGGCAGCATTTGCATATAGACACACAGCAACCGCAACACTCGCAGCATGACATCAGACATTGACAGCAACAACACATGCTTCTCGGCTGTTCAATCAATCAGTAAATTAGTGCATTAGATTTAGTTTATTATAACGCTTATTTGTTTTGTTCACTATTATATATTGGTTTATTACATGAAATCTGACATACCGCAGAAACTTACACACATGCAAAATATAGAAAGCAATAAACTCATGTAGACATCGTTTAAAAAAAACTTAATAAGAATATATAGCATTCTAATTATAAAGTTCTTATCCGTCAAAGGCGAGCGGTTAGATGGTAAAGAGAAAGGGTGAGCCCTCTCTCTGATCCTAGAGTTCAAAGCCTAGAGTTCGCTGTATGCCAACCAGTATCATGCTAAGAAGTTAAGTATTACATCTAAGTAAATGCATTGACGTCTAAAAGTACAGGAATATTTATCATTTACATGTTTTTCTTCTTCAACAGAAGTTGTTGTCAATGGTACCTCGCCACATAAGAAACTGTAGTAACCTGATGCCTCTAAAAGTATCATAGTTTTAAACCAGCATTGATTCAATCAAATTCTACAAATTGTAAATGCTTCACTAACTCTCTCTCTCTCTCTTTCTCTCTTAGTGTACTGCCTACTGGCAGGTCCATGGTATATAATACCTCCACTCTTCTCTGTCTTTCGTAGAGACGAGTGGAGAGTTAGCTTCACTAACCTGATTTGGTTTTTAGGAGAAGTAAAAGTGCAGTCGTATCCGTTACAGAGAAGCTGAAGATATTTTAGTTAGGATTTAAGTCCAGTAAATAATTCAAGACTTCGAGTCGTTAACAGTTACTAGTATGTAGTATAACAGATGAGTTTATTTCATTGTTTTCATGGAAACAAGATTCAATTAATCGCTTCCTGAAGTCAACCTGTTCAGTGGGATATCAGCAAATGAACTTCTTAACGTCGATTACACTCATATTTATCTAATAAATGTGTGGAATAGCCCCTTTGAATGGGCCTCCTCAGGCTCTACAGCCCGTTTTACTAGTCTAAAACAGATAAGCCTATGTTTGAGGTGTGTCTGGGTTTAAACACACCTAGCCTAATGTAGCCTAAAATCAGACGACGAACGACGCACCTGAGCAGCTAATTGCTGAGTGCTTGGTAGCACTTTAGTTCCTTTATCTCTGAAATTTGTGGGCACATTAATAACATTAATAACATTTGGCTGGAGCCAGTGGCGAAGTCGGTAAGATACTCGACCGCGGATCAGTATGTGCGGAGTTTAAATCCTGGGCTCGCCTGTCACTGACATCACTTTCGAAGGAGGAAACTGATGCTAACCTTAGATTTACTTTTTAATAATATTAATAATAGTACAAGTGTATGGCTTAAGCTAAATTACTTCTAAAATACAGAATTAGTTTTTGATAGTTAAATGTTAATTGCCAGATTTAGTGCAATCAGTCCCACTCGTGCATTCACGTTAGTTAAAATGAAGACACCCATCAATGAAGAATTTTCCTTCAGTTAAGTTTTGTCTTTCAAAACCAAGAAAACACTTTTTGAATGTATATGTTTTCATGTAGGCCTACTACGTAGTTCACGTGGGTAATAATAATAATAATAATAATAATAATAATTATTATTATTATTATTATTATAAAGGTTTAACGTCAGTTTCCTCATGCAAGGATGATGTCATGGGTAGTTTTACACGTCTGGCAAGGATGATCCTTTAGATGAGGAAACGGAGGTACAACGTCATAATTTTAAACCTTGAAATATCATAATCATGATACTATAGCAAGGGGCAAATGGCCCCTTAGTCTTCCTTCATTACGTGACTTACGATACAGTTTTACCGTGGCTGATAAACGTAGAGAATCGAGATACTTCACCACGAGTGTGTAAGACTTATAGATTAGGCGCAATAGCTAGATAATGGTTCTTATCTGCCTTCGTCACGAAACTGTTTACGCCTTTCTTTAGTATTAAACTACTCTATAATACAGACTACTACCAATAAATTTATAGCTAGGAAGTGGGCATCTATCTCTAATAGATAACGACAAAACATCCATTATGCAAATCCAATAATAGCAAAACCACTGATCGAGAAATACAACTGTGAAGAACTGATAAACTAACAATGAACAATCTGTCTTTAGCAGCACGTGGGAGTTAGCTGCAGTTATGCTATTCTATATGTAAAACTAACCTGGCACATATTACACTAAGTATACTAATTAAGAAATTAAACTACAGTATTCAGTCATATTTCGCAAGTATAAATGTTTCAAAATAAGATCCAAACCAATGTCAGAAAGGACATTCGTTTTGCGAGTTTAAACGAATGGAATGTATGTGCATAATGTTATTGGTGTGGGACAGAGAGGATTGGAGAAGGTCTGTTCATATCCCGACCCTGGTTAAACTGGGATTCTAGGGAAAATGGCGTTGATGATGATTTAGCATGTATAAAGCGGGCGGTGCTTATTGAATAATAATAATATATAACGGTTCTTATCTGCCTTCGTCACGAAATTGTTTACGCCTTTATTTAGTATTTAGTATTTAACTACTGTATTATATAGTAACAATTATAATAATAAATACTGTATAATATAATAATAATAATAATAAATATTATTATTATTTATGTTATTATTATTGTTATTATTATTATTTCGGAGTGAAGAGCAAAATTTTAAAAATCCCCGTCTTATGGGTTAAAAATAAGTATACTTATAAAGGGTCGAACATGCTAAATGCCACAGTGGCGCTGAATAGACAGTGAAGGTCAAGTAGCCTGGTGATATAATGCCACAACCGGTGTAGCGACTAGAACTCTGAAAATCTGTAGTATGAGCGACCAATTGGTCTGAAACACAGAAATCATCACCACATGATTGCAAGTCTCTTCAGTGTCGTATCTACGTCAGTCGCCTCTTACGAACACGTGCAATTGTCGGTAGATTCAATTCTCAATTTTCTCGAAACTATTCGGAGAATAGTGTAAGTTTCCAATATATACGTGAAAGTGTGAAGCCATAAATTGTGGCCATAAATTAATAGACCATTCATGTGAACAACAAACTGTTCAAACATACAACAACCAATTATAATTTTATAGAGTGATTTAGAATTGTAATTGGATCTTTCTTTATAGGATAAAGTTGTCATGTAAGAGGCATGCCTGAAAGTTCAGGTTCGAATCTCAGCCGGACCGTCTCAGGTAATACTGTTCGAGACATAAAAACAAACTTTAAGCTCAGTTTGACTATTTTATTTTATTATCTATTTTTAAGCTGTGGTTCTTTTTTACAAAAAACATAATACAAAAGAGAAACTTGCTTCCTTTAACTATAAAAGTGATACGATAGGAAGGCTATTTTGTCAGAAATAAAAAAGTTTTATGAACAGAGATCATCAAGCAAACCCCCATTCCGCTAGTACCCGACCGCGGATCAGTATATGCGGGGCAATAATCCTGGGCTCGCCGGTCATTGACAGCCTTCGAGTGAGGAAACTGACGTTAATATTAGCTTATACCTTTTTCCCTTAGACTGATTATCCGGATTTTGGCACGCACCGTTTATTGACCACCCACATGCTGTTCATCGGTTTTGATATGTTTCCAGAGTATTCGATGTTGTCATGGACAACTGTAGCACTCTGATCATATTATTGTTGTTGTTTTTGTTGCTGTCTTACACTCGAGAAAATACCTTTAAAACGTTGTTCACATTATCACATCAGTGGTAACAAAATTAATGAAATTAATTTTGAATGCTATTTTAAATAGTTGAGTTAATTTTTTTAACTTCACGAACAGTGTTATTGTTTCCAAATAATCCCTTTAAAGGTTTTCGCTGAAGTATCCTACAATACAGAGAGGCTCTTTGTTTGCATTTCGCTAAAGAATAGAGCGTGTCAACAGAACTTCAAGAAGCCGCATCAATTATGGAGAAATCATCATAGGAAACCATTGTACCACAGACAACGATCAATGTTGAAGTCATTCGGTGGCTGGCTACCAGATAGAAAGTGCGCGTTCAGCGCAGATCTCCTTCCATTCAGTTAGCGCTGCTATCACGTTATACATCTCTCAGGTAATGTGAAGTATTTACTAATTAATTCTAATTAATCGATAGTCGGCGGTACTTGAAGCGATAAATTCTCTGCTGCAGGGTTGTGTTGTGCGTTGCTGTTGCAATCCTTCATAGCGTCGAGCGATTGAAAGGTTGAGGAAAATATTTGACTGACTTTTAAGCTCTGCTGGATTATTACTATAAGGCATCGAAGGTATTTTCTTGTTTTCTGTAGTGAACTATATCAACTGAGGCCTAACTAGCAGGTATGGTCTAGTAGCAACATAGATAATGCAGAATTGAAGATATTAAGTTATTGCATATATATTATTCAAATTCCTGAGCGAATACGTTTACATCCATGTTACTCTGAAAACACGAAGAAAACTTAAGATCGATTTCTTTGCATGATACAGCAAATGTAATATAATTCTCTTTTACGAGTTCTGCTAAATGTATAGTCTTAGCTGCATTTGGTTACTTAAAGCATACATATTGACGTCCTTAATATTGCGAGGAACCGGGCGTTAAATTCATAATGAATGATACTGATTAATTGATATTCAGCAAGAGCTCTCCGTTAATCAACAATTGTTTCCTATCATACTGTAGATTCACGCCACCCGGTGTGGCCGCGCGCCACCCGGTGTGGCCGCGCGCCACCCGGTGTGGCCGCGCGCCACCCGGTGTGGCCGCGCGCCACCCGGTGTGGCCGCGCGCCACCCGGTGTGCCGCGCGCCACCCGGTGTGCCGCGCGCCACCCGGGGGGCCACCCGGGTGACCCGGGGGGCCACCCGACCCGGGGGGCCACCCGGGTGACCCGGGGGGCCACCCGACCCGGGGGGCCACCCGACCCGGGGGGCCACCCGACCCGGGGGGCCACCCGACCCGGGGGGGCACCTCACCCGGGGGGCCACCTCACCCGAGGGGCCACCTCACCCGAGGGGCACCCTAACCCGAGGGGCCACCTCACCCGAGGGGCACCCTAACCCGGGGTCACACCCCACCCGGGGTCACACCCCACCCAGGGTCACACCCCCCGAGCCGAGGGGCAGCCCACCGGGGTATCCCATCTCAGGAGTACCCCCATAATTTTCCCTAATTAGCACCACCGACCAGGGACGAGAAGCCTCGAGGTCAGCGGTCAAGCACAGTTGGGACTGACCGAGGTCAGTCCCTTCTCCACCCAAGAGAGCCTTGCGGCCCCTTGCAGTCAAGCGGAGTAGGGATTGACCGAGGTCAGTCCCTCCTCTACCCAAGAGAGCCTTGCGGCCCCTTGTTAGCGTCTCAGTTAACTGACACGACTGTTACAAGCACGCAGCAGCTCGCTCCTTTTATACTGCCTCGGAGATACAACTGTCCGCTGATATGATTTAGCCGGTTACCAGAATTAACCTGATGTGATTGATTCTAGCAATAGTGGAAATTTACTGATAAATTGATAAATGAAATAATAAAATATAGATATACACATAGATATAAAATGGATATATACATAGATATACAATATATATATATATATATATATATATATATATATATATATACATGTATATATATAAATATATATATATATATATACATGTATATATATATATATAATATAGTAGTATAATATATATATATTATATATATATATTATATATGTATATATAATATATATATATAATATAGTAGTATAGTATATATATATAGTAGTATAGTATATATATATATATATATATATATATATATATATATATATATATAGTACAATATATAAGTTGAATATATTATATTATTGCCTGATATAATGAGACCTTATATTAGTATAAAATATGCATATAATATGTATCAATCACTGGCCTTGTACATATTATATGCATACTTAATACAAATATAATATATACATTATTTAAGACAAAAACCTCCTTTCTTTAATTACTTTTATCTTTGGACTTGTTTTTTGTATTTTGGAATTTGCACCGTTTTGGACTTTCTTTTTGTGTACTGGATGATTTTTTCTCAATAGTGCCCGATGTTGTCATGGATAACAGTAGCATTCTAATTGCTGTTATATTATGTTCTGATTTAAATATAGCTTTTATTTCACCACTCAGGTAGCAAGACAAGAAACAAACTACAATACAATCACAAAAGTAAACACAAAAATAGCGCTGAAAAAACGACGCAGGCATACACTCAATCAATCAACTAAAAATGAATAACTAAAAATTATTTAAATCATTTCCAGCGAACGTTCAAAGTAGTTTCGGAATAATGACTTCCAGTCAAGTCTCTCAACCTGGAAGCTCTCTGGCAAGATACAGTTATTACTAACGTTCACGCAGTATTTATTGATCATTGGCAACAACTCTCCATTGTAACAAGTATTTACAAATATTATCAGAAAGACACAATTTCCTCAAAAAATTAAATCTTCTATTTGCAATCTTTAGTTTAATCGGAAATTGATCTGAAAGAAATTGACATTGCTTACTTGTATACTTATCGAATGTACGAAATAACTTGCTAAACAATTAAGAATAAGCGTTTCTAGGTTCTGAATCACAGATTTTTCATTTCCAATAATGATCGCTTACTGTAAGATTTATATGTATGTTACTTGCTGCTTTTTTATCCATTTAGCTACTCGAATATTTATTTCCCAGTATACCTACTTACTTGCTATTATTACTTGCTAACTACTTGCCTGTCTAATGTTTAACTTCGCAATCTTCAGAAGCCGTTCAATAAATACTAATTCTTAAAAGTGCATAGATTTTGTCATGAGTTGAAGACATTGCATAGTGATCATCATCAACTTTGTACATACATGCATTTATAGGTTTACTTGAACCTAAATTTGTCTATTTGGCACCTGTGTGTTATTCTGCATTAAGTTATACTTTAAAAATAATTGATTGATTGATGGGTTGATTGATTGATTCCTGTCATATTGTCATCCTGTGCATATTCTTGATACACTAGATACATGCAGATTTTACTCTCTTTTTGGCCAGACCTGGAATAGAAACAGGATCTTAAGACTTCTACTGTACATACAGCGGCCAGCCCGTTAAAAAGCTAAGGTCAGTTTCCTCACTCGAAAACGATGTCAGTGACGAGCGAGCCCAGAATTTGAACCCCGCACATACCGATCCGCGGACGAGTATTTTACCGTCGTCGCCACTGGCTCCAGCGGAGCCGATGGCGACTCTAACAACACTAGGACACTTGCGTACAGACTATTCAACGAATGAGTAACTGTGCTTACAAACATTCACGGATGGCACATTGAAGGTTGTATCTTTGTTGCAGCCCGGTGTATTGCAGACTGGAAGAATGAGCGTGGGGAATGTAGGAGTCATGGAAGCGGGGGACAGGTTTGTGGATCCCTTAAAGAAATCCATAAATCATCATCTGATAGAGCGAGCCAGACTAAAAGCCAGCAATGATGACTCAGAGGTACTCAAGCGTGAAGCTCTCGAACATATGAACAGGGAAAGAGAAGAATCAAGAAATGTAGGTTTTATTATTATACGAAATTTTATACTATCATTCATATATCGAATCAAACTTTTACAACATGTTTTTTCAGATCGTTTGGGGTAAATCGATTTGTGGTGACATGTGATGGGGACGTCCCTGACATCATCCTTGCATGAGGAAGCGGATGTTAAACCTTTATTATTATTAGTATTATATTATTATTATTATTATTATTATTATGTGTCAACTATTAAAAGACACTATAAAAGGTCGGTTGTCCGTCCGAGTCTACTTCATATTGTTCCTAAAATTAACATCGCAGTTTTGGAAAGCTTAGTATATCAGCTGTTCAATTGACTGATTGATTGATGAAGTGATTGATTGATTGATCAGAGTGATTTGGGTCAGCAGGCGAGAAAGAACATAGTGACTATCTCGGACACATTTAAGAGCCTTGGCTCTAAACCTCGCCTTAGCTCTCGTGACATGAACCCCCAGTCGTTCAACAGGGTCATGGCTCCCCTCAGAGTACAGCTTATCAGCAATATGATGAAGGTATTCGACGTCAATCAGCATTATTTCTTCTTTTTCTTTTTCTTCTGCTTATTATTACAAATATTCTTAATGCCCTGGGCTATATATGACTCTGGGCTGAGAAATACGATAAAAAGAGACTTTATTTTATTTAAAGCTAAAAATGAAGCAGAGTTCACAACAACTGTACACTCTATTAGTACACTTGTTGCACAGCTCACGTCAGTTTACAACACTGTACGCTCTATTCGTACACTAGTTGCAGAGTTCACGTCAGTTCTATAACACTGTACGCTCTATTCGTACACTAGTTGCAGAGTTCACGTCAGCTGTACAACACTGTACGCTCTATTCGTACACTAGTTGCAGAGTTCACGTCAGTTCTACAACACTGTACGCTCTATTCGTACACTAGTTGCAGAGTTCACGTCAGTTCTACAACACTGTACGCTCTATTCGTACACTTGTTGCAGAGTTCACGTCAGCTGTACAACACAGATGAAATCGAGACGAACATGAGAAGAAAGGCAGCAATGGACGAGCATGAGGCAGCCATACAGAGGCACAAGGCGAGTCTGAGAAGGCAGCTAGCTCGAGGGCAGCAGATGGAGGGAGTGCAGAAACTGACGGTAAACTTCGACGTGGCAGCTCAGAATAACGCAGAGGTGGATCTGATGCTAGCAGAGAGTCTCATGCAAAGACTGGCAGCGTAATTACTGGCAGGATGGTCGAATGGGTAGCAAGCTTGGCTGAGAAACAGGAGACCATTGGTTCTTTTTGGAGCCGAACTGTCTCTGACGGTATCCTTTCTAAATGGAAACGGACGTTTATTTAGTTTATGGCTGCTGTAACTTCAGGCCGGCTGGAGCCAGTGGCTAAGTCGGTAGGATACTCGACCGCGGATCATTATGTGCGGGGTTTAAATCCTGGGCTTGCCCGTTACTGACATCGCTTAAGAGTGAGGAAACTGACGCTAACCTTAGCTTTACCAGCTTTACCTTTTGCTTGTGGCTATCAATCATATTTATCGATAGACTTCTCTAAATTAAGGTGATGGACTGAAAGTACGTTAGACACATTTTATGGGTTTTAGCCCATTTTCAATTTTTAACATAAAAAATTTAAATGTGGGATTAACCCTTCATCCTATGAAATTCGAATAATAAGTGGAATTTTAAGAACATCAGGAGACGTTCTTAACAACGATGCTAGCTGATGAAACAAACGCTAAACTACTAGAGATTCAGTTATTTTACGAAGTTATGATTTTATACCTTATTCAAAATAGCGAATCCAGACAATATAATCCACTGTACGGCTCATGTGGATCAATCAATCAAATCAAGACATTTATTGGGCAGGGGCAATACGCCACAGTTGTGTAGTACATGTATAACATAACATAAGATTACAGAGTCAGGAAGCAAATATATGCTTGTTTAAGACTCTTCAGGCTCTTAACTAAAACCAATTAAATATATGTATGTAGAGTATGACTGTACCTGAAGCAGCCTGGTTATCATATCACTACTAGAATGAGCCATTAAGCCAAGCTTTAGGCTTTAGACGTTTAACTGTACAAACAGACTGATAGTAACCGATATTAGCCTGTATCTAAAGTACTGAGACGTTATAGTTCAGCTTATATGACATCATCATTGGACGAGGAAACGGACACTAAACCTTTATTATTATTATTATTATTATTATTATTATTATTATTATTAGAGATTTAATCAATAAAGAACACGACCAGTTGCAGTATGTACAATAATTTAGCGTCGTTTTCTTATCCAAGCAGCACGACATTTAAGCACCCAATAACTTCACGCTTCTGTAGTATATAATTTTATGACAACTATTAGCAATATTTGTCAATATTTATGAAGGAATATTATTACATCAGAATTGTATATTTTGTCATATATGAGCACTACAGACAGATACACAGATTGACACACAGACACACACTCACAGAGAGAGACACACACAGAGACACACACACACAGACATGCGCACACACGACACAGCCAGACACACAGACAGACAGACACACACACAGACACACACACACGCACAGACGGACACACACATACACACACACGCACAGACACACACATACATACAAACATATACACATACTGACACACACACAGATACAGACATATATACACACACACAAGGATACGTATAATACGTGAGCACACCGACAGTAACAACTGCCTATGCATACAGATGGGAACATCTAAGCGTAAAAACACTACACATACACATAAAGCTATAATGCTAAAGAGATGTATAGAAGTCTTTCCATCATAATATCTCTAAATAAGTAAATCACGTATTCTGCTATTTGTTCAATGAACGAAGCTCGATCAGATGTCACTAATCAGCCAGTTTGAACACTAGGACCTCAGTGTCGTATAATTCTAACTTTCTGCATGGGGTGAATGAATCAAACTATAAACATTAAAGCAAAGTTTAACGTCTGCTTTCGAACTACAAGGGACTGTGAAAGACGTAGCTGATACTCGAATCGAAGGACCCTTGCCGACTTAACAAAGTCACTAGCCACTCGCCTTCGACCAGTACAACAATTGCATTACAGAGACTGAGGCATACAACAATACTCATATACATAATAACATACGCAAATAAAACAAAGAAGAAAGAAATGAGTAGTAAAGCACTAGGATATCCAGAATCAGCCCTAAGGTATTGGACCAGTCTGGTTCTCTGTGTAGAAAAATATATAAACAATATCAGCCAGCTTCTGGTCTAACAAAATTTAGTCCGCTAAATAACGAGAGCTTATCGTCCGTCGTTCTGTTGAAATTGATTTGTTAGTTCTAATTGTTAACTATAATTATTTTAACTTAATAATTATTCTACGTAACACCGCAGAAAAAGCGTTGTATTGTCATATCTTTAGAATAAGATTTAACAGATAGTCCTACAGGTTCTTATAAGTTTTCCTGTGCTGGAAAATACAGCATTTTACACAACAGCAGCAAGGGACGTCCCTGACATTGCCTTATGGCGAGGAACCGGACGTTAAATTCTTATTGATTAAAGTTGGACATATCACATCGATTTTAAGTAGCATTTGAAATCTAGACTCCATTAACATATTAAATGTCAAACAGTTCAATATAAACTATGACAACTACTAATTTAGAATAGAAACAATTTAGCAAAAACTGACAAAAGATTCTTTATTTAACCTTAAATTGTTGCAATATATAAATTACCTTAATCTCTAATCAATCAATGGCACGAAATACAAAAACAAAAGGTAGTAACTACTAGTAATGGTCAAAAACTATGAAAACGTTTAATTAATTCATCCAACTTTTAGAAAGTAATTCTATAAATCTGATTAAAATGAGCTACATTTACAGATAGTTTAAATTAATCATTAGATGATTAGATTATTATTTAATTGTTCTATAATACGATCCATTAGACGACGATTACATTGAGAGAAAGTTCTTCGAGTAGTTTTTAGAGTGAGAAGTGCTGTGTATAGTCGTATTCAATAGTAGGAATGACAGCCTGCACAAACTTGAGAAATATCAGCAAATATCTGAATAAAATACCGTTAAGAAATAAAAGCCGAGTTTAATGTCGTTCTCTGTACCTCACCAAAGATGGTCCGGCTGAGAATCTACAACGTGGCCTCCTGCATATCATGCAATTTAGCTACTAACTACGCCAACACTATACCAACAATGATAAAACATTATATCAACAATGATACAACATTATGTCAACAATGATACAACATGATACCAACAATGATACAACATGATACCAACAATGACAGGCTCATTGATCTTGTATAAACTAAACCAGCCACGGAAGACAAGACAAGTCAATTATTATGTGCGTTCAAGATTTATTTTAGTTTATTTAAAATAACATGTATTGTGATTGGAAGGACAGCAATTGAACACTTCTCATATTCTTTGAAATTAAAATTAAATTTAAAGTTAACTTTCAGCTCTTTAATTATATAATTTTCAAGATATAAAAGTAAGCTTAACTAAGCTTCTCTTGACGAGTCCATTATTAAAGATTTTGCCAATTAAAATACAATATACACACTCTAGCTAAATTTTCGATCTCTGCTTTCGTTCGTCTCAGAACTTAATTTAGCATTGATTTAATAAACTACTAAAAAATAATAAACTTTCAAGATTTAAGACATGAATGCAAAGTGTAGCATAAAACTAAGACTGGAGATTCTCAGTTCCTTGAAAGAACTAACACAAAGCGTTCTAATCGAACCATGAGTGGAATAACTACATCCTACTTCGCCTCTTCTTTCTGTGCAAGGTTAATTATAGACTATTTAACCCAAATACTCGCCTACGCATTCAAAGCAGCTTAAAAGCATCCTATGCATGAGCCTAATTAAATGAACTGTGCTACCCTCTTAAGACAAACCAATAAGGAAAGACAACGACAACAACACAATCTAACAGCATGTGTTCTACAAGATTTATAATAAATTAGAGATTCTTCTAAAGGATACACATAGACCTGCAGATCGCACCCACCCTCTGCCACTATTTCAATCATCTTCTTCATCACTTCAGCGTGTCTGGCGTAACAACATAATAGCACAACCATTAGTAACTATCTTCATATCTTCAAACAGTCAGGGAGATAAAGTTTAGAATTCTCAGGACTTAGCCTCGACTTGGCCCAGTATTTTTTCTACTGTCCTCCAGAGCACTACCTAGTCTCTTAAACTCTCCAAAGATATATTGACTGCTATAATTTATGATAAGATATGAACAAGGAAATTTCATTTGCCGATTTGAAAGTATCTGGATAGATCTCCAATACACATACACACAAACATAGGCGGTACAAGTGCAGGGCACATGCAAACAAAAATCGACACACACTCACACACACAAACACACACACACTCACACACCCTCCCACACACTCTCCCACACACCCTCACAGACACACACACACACACACACACACCCTCCCACACACACACATACACACACACACACACACACACACACACACACACTGATGGTGCAACAGACAAGTAGACAGACCTGCAGGGATGCACGGAAGCCATGGGAGAGCCAGATAGATGAGGATGAGCCTCCATTGTGACGGTCTTGTTAGCGTGGTCCTGACTTATGTCCTCGTACATCTCTGTCTCCGTCAACGGCTTCCTGTTCTGTGTCAATCAATTAATCAATCAGGAATCAATCAGTGAGTCAGCTACCCAATCAGTTCAAATCATTGAACGGCCCAGTCAGCTACCCAAATCATTATTCATTCATTGATCAGTCGGGCCATCGTCCATCAATCAGTCAGTCGATTAGCTAGTATGTAAGTCAGTCAGTCAAGCAGACAGTTCTTCAGATAATCAGCCAATCAATCAATCAATCAATCAATAAGAAGTTAACGTCCGGTTCCTCGCCATACGGCAATATCAGGGACGTCAAGGGAATCACCAGACATTCTACTGTATGTATTTTACACTCAATTGCAGATACATGTAACAATTAACCACAAAATTAAACTCATTTAGAAATGGAGGTCTACTCATTCTGGGGCACAATAACCAATGACTATAAGATTTGCACTAAGTTCATATTCTATTACAATAAACATTGTATTACAATACACATCGTTTCATATTATATTGTGGGCATACTGAATTGTATTGCTGCTATGAAATATTATCAAATATTAAATACTGCCACTATCTACAACTAAACTTTCAATACTGCTATGATATACTACTAAATTTGTAAGACACAATAATAGAGTAGCACAATGTTTCAAAAGGCGTCCCTGACATTGCCACTCGGTGGGGAACAGTACGTTAACTCTTCTTTTCATTGTATACGAGATTAAACCATTGTATGTTATACTTGTATTGCAATATTGCTACATTTTATTAATAATAATAACGGTTTAACGTCCGTTTCCTCATCCAAGGATGATGTCAGGGACGTCACCACAGCACACATCACTACAGATCAATTCAACCAGACCAATCTGCAAAAGAAATGTACTGAGAAGAAGTAAGGTCCTAAACGAAAGCCAGTCCATTGATCAAAAATGGTCAGGTTAGATTGATTATGTCTACTATTAAGGCACTAACCTCATCGTAGCCGCACAGCCACATACGAGGCGTCTGGTAGTACTTGTCGTATGTTATGTTGAGATCATAAGTGCGAGTTCTTAGTATATCCCCCTCACCACCCCCCGCAGCGCCATCTTTGCCTGCAGCGGGCTTGGTAGCGGCAGCTGCCGCAGCATCGAGTTCCTTCTTCATCTTAGACAAGTCCAGTGTAGCCTGTTAGCAGCAACAAGAACAACAACAGATTAGCCATAGACACAGCAGGAGTATATCAAACAACATTTAAAATTTCAATGTTGTTTTACTGGCATATTATTTTATTAGTACTATTCTTGAAGACAAAATTCAAGAATACATACATGTTTATAAAACTAAATATATAAATCGTGCCAAAATATTTATTCTCGCCAGATTATTACAGATCTTTCTTATATATCTTTCCATCTGGTATCTATGAGTTATGACCAAGAAGTCATCTTCTAAGGGATTCCTAATCTTTAGAATAGTTATCTAGTCCTTGGATTTACACCATTTTTGATCCTTTCTGCTCATCTGGTTGGCTCTGTTCCACAAAGCTCAATTTAGCCACTAACGGCCAGTAATATTGGTAATATTGTAATTGTTGTTGTTATTGAATCCATGATTTTTCTTACCTCATCATCTACCATCCCACTCTGTTCATACTCATCCATATCCAAAGCAGGTCCATCATCATCATCATCATCATCATCATCATCACCCTGAGCCCCGCCCACTGGAGGCATGACCAGGTTAGGCTGCTTGCTATCAGGCATGACGCTAGGTGAGCCGCACAGCATCTCCTTTCCCTCACCTCCAGTGCCATCCTGCGCCTGAACCTTAGAGTCTGTACACCAAGTACGAAAAATATAAACAACAAATAAATAAAACAAAAAATATATAAAATAGAAAACAGAAAATACATGTATATATTAAAATATATTTATCATTTGTTTTATTTTTATTTTTATTATATGCTAATTGTTTATTTATTAATAAACAACAAACGTATAATAAAAATAAAATAAAAGATAAATATAGGGTGTCGCATAAGTTCGTATACCGTTTTCAAATTGCATTAACTCTGGAACTACTTAACCGTTTTAAACCAAATTTGGACAGTATGTAGACACGATAAATAAAATATATGGGTACAATTTAATTTGTAATCGTACAAGTAATTAAGTAGAAACTGAAATTTTTCTGAATGACGTCACATTTTCGCAAAAACTAATATTTTATAGTATTTCCTTTTTGCTTAATGACAGCGAGTATTCTATCCGGCATAGATTTGATTAATGTCTGAAGTATTTCCACTTTCACTGATCTCCAAGCTTGTTGTAGACGACGTTTCAGCTGCACAACATTCGTGGGCTCTGGATCGCGGTAGACACTAAACGACA
The DNA here is from genome assembly GCA_905160935.1 of Enchytraeus crypticus. Lineage (NCBI taxonomy): Eukaryota > Metazoa > Annelida > Clitellata > Enchytraeida > Enchytraeidae > Enchytraeus > Enchytraeus crypticus. The sequence continues at coordinate 1,812,903 of CAJHZI010000548.1, read as the reverse complement.
GAATACTCCACAGGTTCTCGATAGGAGAAAGGTCTGGAGAGTTCGGTGGCCAGTCCTTCGGCTTAATGTACGATGGAATGTTGTCTTCCAACCATCTTGTTGTTTTGGCTGATGTATGACATCTTGCACCATCCTGTTGAAAGATGCCAAGGTCATTGTCATTGAACAGCTTTACTCGAGTAACGTTGCCGCCGGTTACGATTCTTTGAAACGCTGGCTTGACGAGTTTATCCAGTATGTTTACAATGTAATAATCCGAGTTAAGTCGTGTACCGTTCGGAATGAAGAGCAGACTCGTTAATCCGTGTGCAGTCATTCTGCCCCAAACCATAACCGAGGGACTGAACTTCATTTGAGCAGCAGGAGGAACATTACTCTCCTGTGATCCCCACACAGTGTCGTTCTTGGGATTGGGTATGTAAAACACTTTGAAGGGTGACTCGTCAGTAAACAGAACATTTGACCAATCCTGAACAGTCCAATTACGATGATCACGCGCAAACTTAATACGTTTCACCTTGTGAGCATCAGTCAACAGTGGAATTTTTTTGCGACGCCAGTTCTTCCACTTCAGGTCATTAACCATGTATCTGCGAATTGTGTCCTTAGAAGCACGTTCATTACGAATTTCAGTTGATTTGAAATACGGCGCAAACTCTGTCCACGTCTGTATTTTGCGGATTGGATGAGACGCTTGGCTGTATTAGACAGTATCTTCGGACGTCCACTACGTTTCATATCCACTAGTTTTTCGTCAAATTTGCTTCGACCTACCCACTTCGTAACCCAACACTTACTCCGATTTAACTTTTGTGCAATACATTTATGCGAATATCCTTCTTTAGCCAATACTACTGCCTGTGCACGTAATTGTATTATTTTAATTTTATCCATATTATAAATTATACGCGGCCTCATCGAACAATAACATTGACACGTTGATTAGCCTTGACTGCGGTCCTGGACGACAACATCAGGTAATTTCCAGGCACGCGCTGCATGCAGCCACAGCGTGTCTCTAGCTGCGCCAGTCAGAAAATGGGTCACATTGCGCGACAGCGCCGTGTGACGTAATTTCCAGGTCTAATGAAAATAAACTTGCACCAACATCTAATTCACATCTATTATACACGAATACGAAATTTTATGAACATGCGACCTTTACTAGCCGAATTACTGCAATTTGAAAACGGTATACGAACTTATGCGACACCCTATATATTTTAATATATAGATATATTTACTGATCGCCTCTACGATTGGCCATAATCATACGATCTGTAAATTAATTGACCTTTCTCGTTTTATAATACAATATAGGAGTGATTTTAATAAAATATCGCAAATAAGAAAATGGAGAATAAATTTTAATAAAACTAATCAGAAGGTTAATTTTATTTACATAGTTATCTGGCTACTTTATAAAACTTTTATAACTAAAAAAGAACATTTGCAAAAATTAAAGTTCATGATATCTGCCATATAATAAACAAGATAAACTAGGTACCAGCAAAGTGATGAGTGTCGAGCCAGCCGCCTCCATCTTCCTCCTCAACCATCTTCTCATAATTATCAGTGTGTACGTCCACCTGCTTCACTCGTCTATAGCACGGTACTGCAGAACAAAATAGTAAAATAAATCAAAATATATCAGTTGTCTTAAGTACGCCTCAAAAGCTATTTATAAATAGATTTATCAGAGAAGAGCAGTTCAGCTGACTGAAATTATTCCAACTTCAACGGGCATTTCTTAAGATTTGCATAAGTTCAAATGTCTGTTATAATATAGCTCATCTCTTTTCAGTTAATATCTAACAGAATGATTTTTGAATGAAGCAAAGTCTTCAAAATTCTAGTCTTGTGAAGACAGCCAGTCACCAAGTTCATCATCTTCCCTTGAGTACCAATTTAGCTAGGGTCACAGTAGACAGCCATTCACCACGTTATATGTACAACTTGTTTTTGCACATCTTCTATTAACTACTGCAGCAAAATTGAGCATATAAATTTAATTTCAAGACCTATTTACAAAGATTACTGAAACAGATAGTTACTACAAAAACATTGAGCGTTGGGTCAACTTATATAGAGTCTCTTCCGGCACTAGTTTATTGATTGATCATGCGCAACTTCTTAGTGAAAGATTATTTTTGACAATCTATACAACCTAATCTTAGGTCTACAGTATTCTGTAGCATAGAAGACAATTAGTAAATGTGTTCTTTGTAATTGCTACTGACTGTATTACCTCACAGAGCTTAGGCTCTTTTGTGGTAATACAGTAATTCCTTTTTCTGATTATTTGTATAGTTTCATTTAGTTTCTAATCTTACCATTCTTAGTGACTAAGAACTGTTTGTCGCTCGGTAGATAAGGTTTTATCTTTGATTCTTCCCCAGTGGCCCACTGCCACGTAGGACAATGGTAAACCAGGTGATCCCCAGCCGCTACAAACTATCAATCAATCAAGCAATCAATCAATCAATTCCTTATATATTTTTTCAATTAATAAAACTATACAAAATTATTCAATCGTTGTGAGTCAATGATATACTATATAAACATAGAACTGATTCTTTGTTGTTCGTGTATATTTTTCTAAATTTAGCTAATAAAGAATGAATTTAGTGAAATCTGCATATTATGCTCCTCAATGAAATATCAAAATTTATCTATTTATGATCTTCGAACTTGCTCTGTGTTTAGGTCAGGAGCAATTCAATACTGGACATTTCCAGAAGGTCTACCACTACACAGCAATGATGGCCCAGTGATCTGGGCAACTAGACTATCCAATTTGACTTAGATAAAATGCTAACACCAAGTTAAACTTCAGTTTTCTGCTCAATTGCATATCCATGAGCGGAACAGCAATAGCACACTTTTCTCCATTGTAGAAAATGTGGAGTAGCATTGCAGTAGCAAAACTTAATTAGTTTGCCATATATTTACTGGTTCTATATTTTCAGTTTACAAAACTTCAATGAGAAAATGGAAGTTGATCATCAAGGTAAGGTATAGATAAATGACAATTGGCCCAGAGACTTATTGATAAAATGTTAACACAACTTACCTCTTCTGGAGTTAGGACACCTGTTTCTCTAAACTTTGACTCCTGAAATGATAAAACACTTGTCATTAATATAGACTCAAGTCACAACGTGACGTATTACAAAATACATTGTATTAAAACAGGCAAAATTATACATGGCAAAATATTAATAACTCAATACGGCAGGATTAGCGCATTTGGTTTAGTTGCGCGCCAATTATCGAATTTAAGCTGCATCGACCTCGGTTAGTACTTTGTGGGTGACAACCTTGAAAGACCGAGTTTTGGTGAAAGCTTAGGAAGGAAAAAATCCCAGTGTGATGGAAGGTCATTCTTAAATACACACCGGCTGCAATTGATACGCCATCAAAAGGCAATGATTACTAATAACCAAGGAGAGGAAGGAGGAAATGGGTCTTGAAACAAGCATCTGTGCTTCCTGACCCAATGTGCCGTTACGTTAATTGTCAATCATGTACTCTAAATCATAGCTTATCCATTGCTAATGTATTTCAGATTGCCATACTAATGCTAAACCTGGTCTATGCTTCAAAAGAATTATATAATCAAGCAAAACGAAAGTACATCGTAAAGTTTAGTTTTTAGAAATAACTCTACTTTCTTACCACAAATAGACAGGATAATTTTGACAGGATTGGTTTTAAACTTGTTTAATTATTAATTTGTAGTTCACTCTTGACTATGAATCCAATAACTCTAGGAGTCTATTAAATTGTCACTAGTGACAATTCAGTGAATGAGCGTTATTTACATGAAATATCTGCAATAATTAGAATCAGATACATGCTGCATCTTGGTATCAATATTTACTTAAAATAATATGAAATTTATAACAAATGATACCGCAAAATAATAGGACTAAACTTAAAACCATCTTTTTGATAGGCCAGTCAGCTTTAATTGTTATAGAAGCAAGGCATATTTCTTGGCAATACCTTTACTTTTTACCTCCCTTTCCTTAACTTGATGCTACTAAAGAGTAAACTCCGTTCCTTTAGTACGTCATTCTAATACGAAATTTTTTTTTATAAATGAAATATTATTGTTCTTGCTAATAAGATTATCTTTAGGTTATGTATAATAAGTTTTATTTTATTAAGAATAAGATTTATTGTAGATAGATATTAAAACCATTGCAATAAGAATTTAGAAATTAAACCTTCAAAACAGGCGTCAGATACTCAGCGGCCCCAATCACCTTTCCTTGAAGAAAGTTTTTAACGTTCTGCATTTTGTTAGAAATAATTTAATCGCTTATTATTTGAATTTACAAAACTCTTAAAACAAATTATTAACAAAATGTTACATTCATAATATAAATATAAACACCCCCTACAGTGCTCTCACTCTAAAACATTTTTCATCGACAGAAATTACCAGAACCATCAAAAAGCAATTTGGCAACAACTACACACGGCAACATTGCGCTCTTAAGGAATCAAATGATCCAAATCCAACTAATGAGCAGAATGTAGGGTCCAAAGATTTTTAAAATAAGTTCGGTTTTTCTTTATTCTATGGTAGGGTCCAAATCAAATCAAAAGTACAGAACCATCGATTTTAGCCATTACTAAGTAAGTTCATAAGTAGCATTCAAAGTAGATTAGCTCAATTTGGTAGCACAATAATATAATTAGCCTGAAAGAAGTAAAATATATTCCATCGAAGATGTGAAATTATATACTTTCAATCAATATCGAGCAGAAATTGCAATCACATCAATTAACATTATTTTAAAAGCTTTGCGCAATGGCAGCTAATGAATATCAGAGGAGAGGATATTGCTTGAGTTAAAAAGGACTAAGCATATGAGTCGATATACCCTATGAAATAGAATAAGTAATTCTTTATTCTAATGATATACCATCTTAAACTTTATCTCAGTGACTATAACTTAACAGTATTACACTGGTTAAGGAAGTCACAAAGACCTGTAACACCAGTTTTAGACGAAATTTCATACCTCAATACACAGAGACCGTAAAGAGAAACAAATATAGTAGAGGTCTATACGGATTGCACTATACAGCAGCTATATTTTGTTGTAATTAACTTAACATAATTATATTGGTTAAGGAAGTCACAAAGACTTCTAACACCAGTCTTTGACGTAATTTCATAACTCTATACATAGAGATCGTAAAGGAGAAAAAAGATACAAACCTTGACAAGTTGATAGGATTCAAAAGGAGAACATAAGAAAAAACTAAACACTCACCAATATACCACACCCACACATAACCAGCTACTATGACCAGCTCATGTATAAACTTACACACAGGTATATAACTATGCACAAATACACATACATACATGCACCCATGCATGTACACATACATGTACATGCATACATACCCATACACACACTTGCACATATACACATACATACAGAAACCAAATACCCTCATGTGGTGCAACTAATCAGCCTATCTACACAAAACAAACAAACAATTTATCAAGTCAATGTATTTCTTTCCAATACTTATCTAATCTATTCTTAAAAGCATTCACTGACTCTGCCTCTACTACATACTGAGGTAACACGTTCCGTATATTGACATCTCTCTGACTGAAAAAGTTTCTTCTAACCTCTAATCTGGATCTAATCTTTATTATTTTGAATCTATGCCCTCTAGCTCTAGCATAATGCAAAGATATAGAATAATTCTTTCCATTCTAAGCTGCTATATGTTATTGACCCATACCGTTTAATTTTTCTATATAATTGCAGGTTTTCCTACGTCTTTTTAAAAATGAAACTCATTGATATTCTAAACTAGGATCGTTTGTACTTTATCTTGAATCTTCATAAGATACTATAATATATTTAGAAAAATGTCCTTTGTTTAATATTTACGAAAATTAAAGGAATCAATGAAATTCTTAGTATGTAAATTCGAGAAGTTTAAATTATTAATTAAATACAGAATAAAGAATTTCAAAATATTTTATATCATTGTGAATAATTGTAAAGAAACATTTAAACGAAAACACTTTTTTGTTTTTTAAGTAAATGATCCCACTGCACATGTTTTCACTGCTGACAGAACGAACATGGCGGCTCTCCATGCGCAATTTGCTACTCGATTATCGTCCAATTTCTCCGGACACTGCTCCGCCGGATTCTCGCCCGGGGACGCCCGCTACTTCGCCAGGGCCGAACCGAGCGGATCGCTAAGGGTATGGGACACCGAATCTGGAAGGCTAAAACATGAGTATTCTCCGAGTTCTCATCTATCTGCCACATGCTGCTGTGTGGCATGGGCCCCTAATAAACGTTTAACAGTATGTCGCTTTTATAGAATGTTCTTTTTATAATCTGCTTTATATAGTGCTAAGTATTATGGCAGAGGCGATACAATAAAAGTTAAAGAAGGGCAAATGCAAGTGTAAGGATTATTTATTAAATGTAACACCAGATTTCATTTTAAACTCATATACTAAACTACTAGTTGTAGTTAGGGTAATTAATTTAGTCCTAGACTAAGAGGACTATATGTAAAATTGGTATCCGTAGCTTTGTTGTATCTGTCTGAAGCAGTTGCAGTTGCAAGAAAACAGTAGCAGTTGCAAGAAAATTGCAATATAAGAAAATCACTTCAGAATATATCTTACTTATGTGGTTTGCAGTAAATTTTTTTCCCTTTTTATGAACTGTTTAAATGGTCGATATATTTTTTGAACATGACACCTTAAATTCCTTTGCAATTTCAGGAAATTTCATACTATTTAATTTGCAACATGTTATGTCTTCTGCAGGACTAAGCAGGTTATAAAAGTCATTAGGTTACTATCGTCATGTAATATTTCTCCAATGGAGAAATTGTACAGACAACGGGACATAATACATAACTTGAGTGAATGATACAGTACTTAGATGTATTAATACATAATACAGTTCTTAGGTGAGTTTGTAAATGATACAGTGCTTAGTTGAGTTGAGACATGATACACTATTAAATAATAGATTACTCAGTCCTTAGATGAATTTAATGACTATGATCTCTCATTCGTGTTTTAGTAGCTGTATGCACTATTACCCCGTTTCTATAAAATATTTAGATACTCAGTGCAATTTTCTGTGTAGTGTGAGTTCATAAAGTTAACCTGAACTTCTGATGTGTGATATAGAGTACAAAAGCTATGACATCACAACCAGAGAACAGACACAAGAGTAATAGCTAAACATATAGAGATGGATATAATGTTGAAGATAAATATAATGAAATCTTTTAATGTAGCGGCATGCTTTTTCCCAGGTTGTACTAAGCGAGAAACGAAAGAACCTACACTTATCACTTAACTTCTGGTGAAAGTTGTTTTCAGCAAAACAAAGGACCATTATTGGACCTTTTTAAAGTAATTAATTAAACATATTAACTGAAATTACCTCAAGATCAAGGTAATGATTTGTTTATCTCTAACTGATGAACCGGGAACAAGATAAGTCTTTCTTTTGTGCTGTATTACATCGCACATATATTATAGAGTTTTGCAAGTAGAGTATTGTGGTTTTCAATGATGACTCGTCAATCATTAAAAACCACGTATTAAATTATATTCACAGGGTTTTCTGTCTATTTTAAATCTGTTTGTCATTTATAATTTTAGGAATCGCCAATGAAGAAGAAGAAAAGGAAATCAGGCATCTCTCAGGCAATAGAGAGTCTACATCTGATTGCAATAGGCACGACGTCTGGTTCCATGATGCTTTACAGTGCTGCCAAGGCTGAGCTCAGCACACAGTTGGTTAGCATCTTAGTGGCATTTATCTGATTATTACAAACTAAAAGACTGATGACCGCATTTACTAGCAGTTTAAACCACAACACTTCAGTGGTGTAAACTACTGATTAGTCACAATTTGGTATTTTGTAAGCTTGAATCACAGTTCAAGGTGATGCGTAGTAGCGCATCTCTTTTTCAGACGTTTACACTGCTGATTGGCTAAACCACTGAGTATCAAATAATATTCTAGTTTTGTTTACGAAGTAAGCTGATTGCTGATCAAGGACTGCGCTGAAGGCTGATTGGCTGATCAAGGACCGCGCTGTCAGTGACTGAGCGCTGTAATTTTTGCAGGTGACCTTGTAGCTAATAACCACGCAAAATTTATTAGAAAAAAATACTGACATTTCCAAACAGTAGTTTAACCCACAACAGAGGCGCAAGTGGTCTGCTGATCAAGGCGAGTTTAGTAAATACGGGTGTGAGTTTGACGTCAGTACTGAAAAGTATGCCATTGTTTTGTGTAGGAAGGTGGTAACACTTGTTCTGTATTGTTTTTGTAGGGAGATGGCACTGATGGACACTCTGACAGAGTGACAGGAATCAGTTGGAGTGATAGTGGTGAAGCGTTGTACACATGTTCACTTGATACTCACATCATTGAATGGAACGTGGGCACTGCTAATATAACTCAGTAAGTCGTAGTTGATATTCTCAAGTTATTTTAACGAGATTGATGGTGTAAGTATTACATAAGATATCAGGTGGAGATATGGCAGACATTTGATTAGGTCGTGTCAGGTTTTAGGATAGTCATCAATAGAGTTCACTTTCAAATCTTTGACATAACATCGACCTTTCTCCTATAATAATATAATAATAATATATATAATTATAATATAATAATAATATAAATAAAGGAATATTCATTGTAACATCTTTGCTGTGCATTCCTTTATTGGGAGATTTCTGGGTGCTCAGTATTCAGATTTGTATGATCTATTTACAGTAAGTGGAAGGGAGACAAGAGTTGTTTATACTCGATACAGTTGTGCCATACGCAGCGACACCTGTTGACTGCCAGCAGAAACATTAAACTGTGGGATCTGCAAACACGTCAGGTCCTGATGGTAAGTATCTTGCTTCCTAATATTGTAAATTATAAAATTGTTGCTATTGACTTCTATTATAAATGATCTGCTAGACTCGCAGAGGTTTGTTAAACAATTAATTTAAAGACTGTATCGATACCCAAAGAGGAATTGCAGGTCTTGGGAAAATTTATTTGTTCTTTAATTTGTAGATATTTCTCATATTTGCGAAGCGAACATTATATAGTGTTTATTAATGTTGCTGATGTTTTTCAGCTAAAATTTGATCCAAGTACCTCACTGAGTTAACATCAGTCTATGTTTCTTTAAACATATTGGCTAAGGCTATGTTCTATACTAGTTTCCCCTCTCGAAAACATGCCAGCGACAGTAGAGCAGGATTACAGATTATGCCCCAGATGTTATATATGTAACCCTGAACCTATTGATTGAAAGTCAAACTATTTATCATGATTGCTAATAACTCTGTCGTATATGCACTGCTGTTCTTTTGTGTATGTAATTACTGGATGACGTTTCCATAAATTTTGTAGTAGAAGATCGTGTGTCTATTGCTGTGTTATTGAATTCTATTTTAAATTAATAGAAATTATTTGCCAATATTTTATGTGACAGTTTGGTACTGCATAATATGGCTACTGTGTATTATGTTGCAGACATTTGTTGGGCACGCCACAGAGGTGTTTAGTCTACATATAGTGCCTGGTTATTTAAGAACTGGTAACACAAGCGACTGTAACGGTGATACAGAATCGACATGTTCTATCAATGGCAGTTACATTATATCTGCTGCGCTGAATGACAGAAAGATCAGTGTCTGGTTAGTTATCAGAATTGTATAATTCTTGCTTCAAATTTATATTGAAAGTGATGTATAAATCAGTGTTTCATTTTTACCTTAATTTTTCTGCCATTTTCTTTTCATTTTTCTTCGGCGGTGCTCTAGCTTTCTTAATTAACCTTCCTTCTAGAGTACTATTTTCTCTTTATCGCTATATATATGTGTTGATTTTTTTTACCTTGAACGATATTTCTGTCTGCTTATGCATATTTGCTATGTTTTTAGACTATTGTATGAAGCTGTGTTGATGTTGTTGTTTTAGGCACGTTAGCGGAAGCAGTGCTGGTAATGTGACAGGTAAGATGTGTACTGATGTTGTTGTTGTAGGCACGTTACAGGAAGCAATGCTGGTAATGTGACAGGTAAGATGTGTACTTGTTGTTGTAGGCACGTTACAGGAAGCAATGCTGGTAATGTGACAGGTAAGATGTGTACTGATGTTGTTGTAGGCACGTTACAGGAAGCAATGCTGGTAATGTGACAGGTAAGATGTGTACTGATGTTGTTGTAGGCACGTTACAGGAAGCAATGCTGGTAATGTGACAGGTAAGATGTGTACTGATGTTGTTGTAGGCACGTTACAGGAAGCAATGCTGGTAATGTGACAGGTAAGATGTGCACTGATGTTGTTGTTGTAGGCACGTTACAGGAAGCAATGCTGGTAATGCGACAGGTAAGATGTGCACCGATGTGACGGCTTCGTTGTCTCTACTTGAAGAACCTCTGGAGGTGTTGATACGTCCCGCTGTCGCCGAACATCAGGTATGTCACCACATCAATCAATCAATAAGAATTTAACGATTATATGATTTCTTCACTTTACATTCTATGGTAATACCAAACTGGAGAATTCACAGCATTATGAAAATTGTCATAGTTTGAAATGTTTGTTAATGTCATTCTTTGTCATTAGGACATCAAAAAGAATATATATAATATTATAAATGTATATATATATATATATATATATAAATTTAGAAATGAGAAATACTAACTTTATATGAAATTCGCATAATATAAACTTTAGTGCCATATGATATTATTCAGTGGTGTATTATTTGTGTTATATTTTCAAATAGCTCAGTTTTTAGAGTATTTGGTAATATTGTGAAATAAAGATGATAATATTTTTCTCCTTCGAATCTTCTAATTTTTGTTGAAGAGATGTAGGTATAACATCTGGAGCATTTTCAGACTATAATGCTATCTATATAGCTCACTAGTAATAATAATAATAATAATAAAGGTTTAACGTCTGTTATTATGGCTCACTAGTAATAATAATAACAATAAAGGTTTAACGTCCGTTTCCTCATACAAGGATGATGTCAGGGACGTCTTCTATCACATGTCACTACAAATCGATTCACCCCAAACGATCTGAAAAATCATGTGCTGAAGAGAAAGAAAAAAGATTCTAAACGGGTAATAGTTGAACATATGCATGGGTGATGGAGTAATCCATGCTAGATATCATCATGGGTTATCATGGCTAAGCAGTAATACTGTTTGGGTAAAAAGACTTAGGTAATAGTACTGTCATTTTAATTGATTGATTGGCATTTTTTGTTATTGCAGCCGTTGCAGGTTTCAGTTTTAACGCAGTCGGGAAAGATATCACTATTCGAGCACGTTTTGAATGGGTAAGATTTGATTTACTATCTCAAGGTTACTTGTCATTTATTTATCTATGACTTTAAATCCTGGGCTCACTGTAGACTCTAAAAAATCGTTGGTTCAAATCCTGGGCTCACACATCACTGACATCGCTTACGAATGAGGAAACTAACGTTAACCTTAGCTTTAACAGCTTTACTTTAGAGAAAGGAGGCAGTTTTATTGTAGCCTAGTGTATAGATATTATACACTCAACTCACACACACGCAAGTACTGCTATACGGTAGAATGCATGAGCGAGACCTTTCCAATCTCCTGGACATTTCTTATGGCTCTGAACGGTTGTCTGTAGTATTAATATGCTCTATGTTATCATGATCAGTGGTATCACTGTTGTTGTTGTTGTTGTAGAAGGATGAAGAAGCCTCTGAAGCCGTGCGGTGTGGTGGAGTTTGTAACGAGTGGTACAGCTACACCACAAGACTCCCCCAGACCTCTGACGATAGTTGCTAGCGGTGTCACTTGTGGCGCCATCTCATCGGAACATCAGATTGTAGTCGTCTATGAAGACTTCATCAGACCAGTGTTTGAAAAATTGGTATATGAACTTCTCATAACAGTTAGTTTAGAGCTGTGGAGCTCAGCTATATTTAAGTCTTAATGATGCATGGCTTGTTTGTGGCATATAACTCTTCCTATAAAATTGTAAATTCCTACCATAGTTCAGAATAAAACTTTTTCTGGATTAATCAGTTTTAGACGCAGTTTAAATTTGATGTTTTTAGTTGTTGATCAAATTTTGTACTCTTGTGACTAGTTTGCTCATCATCTTACTTAAAAAGAATTTGGTACTGATCTGTTAAATTCATATTGACTTAATGGACGGGTAGCTGTTGTAATTTTATGGGATTGCCGACATTCTGTTTAAATGTCCTCGACAGCCACTTTGAATAAGATAACTGACACTTAATCAAAATTGTGTTGTCATCACTCATATTTTTTATTGGTTTCAGCTTGTAGCTGAAGCGAGTATTTTGATCCAATTAACTGTAACTGTGTAATTGGTGGTGGTTTATTTTGAAAAGAAGACATAGTAAAATATGATGTCTTTTTTGATTCTACTTTTTATGTTTGTACTGTTTGATTTGTTTTCTGTTATTTTTCTTCCTGTCAAATGTTGACTAATAAAGAAGTAGATATATATTTCCAATTTTTTCATTTTCTGCGTATTGTGACACATGAAATAGCTTTATATATTGCATTTGTATATATTGTAGAATGTAGCAGATCTGCGGCGACTGACAAGCTGTCTGATCAGATCTGATCCGGCTCTACAAGCGTCTATGACTACCGCTGAAACTGTTTCAAAGGTAACGATTCGTAAGAGCAGTGTCTCAGCAGCATTTTTGTAAAGTAATTTACCAGTTGAATTCATTTCGATCAAGAAATGTATGTTTTGAGGTGTTTTGTGGTCTTCTATAACAGAGGCATTCTTTTACTGTTATGTTAAGTCCTATCTTCATTCGTTCTTTAATTATTTTTACCAAAGTTCAATGGTTTGTTGTAACATACTTCGTATGAATAGATCTTCCTGTTCATCCCTTTAGTTTGTATGATAAATAAACTATTTAATGATACACCTATGAGCTTAAATTCCGCTTAAATGCTGTACTAACATAGGATTTATTGTACTAACATAGGATTTAGATTCCAGTAGCGTACAACTTCTTGCTTCATAATGAGCCCATCTTAAACACAACTCTCAACACCGGGAGGTCATTAGCTACCTCAGTGTGAAAGTTTTAAGATGAATCTAGATGAATTAGTTTGATAAATGTAGCCTTTTTGTATAACAGAATCTATGTATAACTTCACGCTTTGATGTGCGCAGGTTAAAACCCCTGGAGTTTCTAAAGATTTGACCGTTCTGGCCCCCGGGTACATGGCCCCCACTGGACCAGTCAGGCAGGATGACAGCGATCCATCGTTGTCCAGGAAGAGAAAGAGGAGGAAATCATTCGAGGTTTCTTGTAATTAAATTATTTACAATTAATGTTTTCAGCTGCATGCATACAAAGAACTAAACATAGTTCTCTCTCTCCCTCTCTCTTTCACATGTAGATGGTAACGTTAGTTCTAGAATCTTTACTTCAACGACTTTACTTCAAAGCCACAACATCAAGAATACTAAGAATAATCAAAGCTTATAATAAATTGAGCATGTCTTTCTCGATGTGTTTGATACTTATGTATGATTAATAGGTAATTATTTATTTCTTTTCATAATTGTTATGTACTTTATTCATATACTTGAGTAACCACTGTATAATTAGTGTATTTGACCTTTGATCATTTAATGGTATATTTTAATTATCAGAAACTCTACTAATCGTACAAGTGACTCCTATTTCTTGTCACCAGATGACGCTAGAGGAAAGATTGAATGCTATTGATGATGAGGCTCCTTCATCGATATCCTCCAGTGCTGCTGCTGCTGGTATCAAACGACCACCAAGAGCTGACAGTCTGGCAATACTACTGGAACAAGGTCTTCAAAGCGGTGATAAGAAAATTTTAAATGTAAGTCATATTATATTACTATTTAGGATATTTGTGTGTCTGTTAACTGACATATTGTAGGCCTTTATGCATGGGGCCTAACAGCTTGCTTGTAGGCCTTTATGCGGGGGCCTAACTGCTTGCTTGTAGGCCTTTATGCATGGGGGCCTAACTGCTTGCTTGTAGGACTTTATGCCTGGGGGCCTAAACACACAACTCTGACAGCTTGCTGTCAGAGTTGTGTGTTGTGTGGAAGATATTAATTTACACATTTTGTGTGTATCAATGAGTATCTCATAATTTGGAGTGACTAAATTTTCGCCCTTAAAAAAGAATGTTAGATCTTACAACGAATACCATTTCTACTCAGTAGTTTTGCTCTATGTTATACAGATACAAAGTAATGCAAGAACACTTGCTTGTTGGTTGACAAGTGTTCTTGTTTATGATGTGTTTGTTTATATGTGTGTGTGCTTATGATGTGTGTGTATGTGTGTATGTTTGTTGACATGTGTTCTTGTTTATGATATGTTTGTGTATATGTGTGTGTGTGTGTGTGCTTATGACGTGTGTGTATGTGTCTGTGTATGTTTGTTGACATGTGTTCTTGTTTATGATGTGTTTGTTTATATGTGTGTGTGCTTATGATGTGTGTGTATGTGTATATGTTTGTTGACATGTGTTCTTGTTTATGATATGTTTGTGTGTTTATGTGTGTGTGTGTATTTACTTATGATGTGTATGTGCATACAGAATGTGCTACAGAGGACAGACTTGACGTTCATACGTAACACAGTGAGCAGACTGTCGCCTGTTGTTGTTGTCTCTCTCATCAGGGAGCTCACCAGGCGCATGCAGGGCCACGCTCAGAGGTGTGTGCTGTCATCTACGATTGTCTCTAAACTCTTCCATTGGCCTGATATTCGCCGTTTTATTTTATTAAGTGCATTTGCTTTTTGGCTCTTTTATTTAGCTATTGAATCTGTGCTGCCGTCCAGACTCTACGGTCTAAACTCTTCCATTGACGTGATATTTAAAGCTGGTAAAAGCTAATGTTAACGTCAGTTGAAAGTGATGTCAGTGACGGGCGAGTTCAGGATTTGAACCCCGCACACACTGATCCTAAGTCGAGTATCTTATCGTCGTCGTCACTGCAGTTATTATATTATAATTATTTGCAGTTTTATTTTATTGAGTGCATTTGCTTTTTGACTCTTTTATTTAGCTTTTTTTTTTTGTTTCGTATAATATTATATTGCAATAGTTTTCAATTTTATGATATATTAGAATCTTATATATTTAAAATAGTGCATGATACAGTTAAATAGCTGTATGTCATTCCAAGACCCCATGCAACTTGTATATTGTTGCAGCTAGTGGTAAGTGCTGTTAATGGTGTGGTTATTGGTGCTGGCTGCCATTGATATATGCGCCATCAAAAGGCAATGCCTACTAATAGCCATGGAGAGGAAGAAGGAAATGGGCCTTAACAAGCATCGGTGCTTCCTGACCCAGTGTGCTGTTATGTTTATGTTTATTAACTTTAATAAACATAAACATAAATAAACTTAATAAATAAAATCTTATGATACTTCTGCTTTCAGTCAAAGGACGGTGCTAATGTGGGTGAATAGTGTTCTCACATTACATAAAGCCTTCCTCACGTCGGTCAGTTATCTATCTCATTATCTATTAGATAATATATATATATTATGTCCTGATCTTTAACTATCAATTTATTTGGATGTATTTCGCTGGGGATAATGTTGCACATACTGAGCGAGGAAATGAAGAATGGTTGAACTTTGATAATTACTTATCAAAGTTCAATTACAAATAGTACCACGACATGTGTACGAGCATACAATATATTTTTTTTGAGCATAAAATGATTTTGGCTTTAGGCCAACCATAAGATAGGTAATGCGTATATTAGTTGCTTCACACATAAGGTTCTTTTTGTATGCTTCCTTATTAGATGGTTTAATTACTGTGGCTAATAAATAAAAAATTAATAAACAAACTAAAAAATAATTATCTAATTATAATAATTGAGACGAGGCTAAATTACGCAAAGTTAAGTAGTATAGCTGACTAGACTAAATTAAGCTTGAAGTTATCTTTGAACCAAAAATTTTACCGGATTTGCAGAATTCTACAGATATAATTAACAGAACAAACACTTACTGCAGTGTCTCGTGTCATAGCTTTGCACTCCATTTATAATGAGATCTAGGGCTCCTATAGTGTTGGCTGAAAATTTGAGATCTGTATATCTTTTTTCACATTTTTTGAATTAGAGTTTTGTCCAAACACTTGATATTTTTTGATTGATTGATCGATTGATTGGTGTATTGATAGCTGCCAGATGTGGATGAGTTGATTCAGCCGCTGCGACAGATTCTCTATTCTCCGGCGGAACTGTTAGAGCGTTTGATGCAGATTAACGTACAGCTGAAGTCTTTTCTCGCTCAGGTTCTGCTTCTTATTATAGTAAATATTAGAAGCTGGGATGTTTGTTCGGATGCTTTGATTTTAGTCCTGGCCCTAATTTTTCATTAATATAATTAATTACGTATTATTAATTACCATCAAGCATTGTAAGCTTCTCTCCTTCTTGGTAATGGTATACACGAATAGTCTAATTGAAAGAATGATCATTGAAACAATGCAGTGATGATGAAGTCTGGGAGATAAGAAATCATTCACTGGATGTTGATAGTATGTTAGTAAAAGTTCATTTTTTAAAATATATTTTATTTATCGTAAAAGTTTTAGTATAATGTTTTTGTAAAAACTAGCCTTTGAAACTGGAGTCACTTTCAGTTATGCTTATTAATGAATATGATGGAGTGTAGTGAAAACTATGTTAGACACTTGCGGCTGTTGTACTGTTTGTATAGCCTGGGTGTGTGTGTGTTACAGGGAAGCATGACAGAGATCCTATCTAAGGAATCTTCAGATGATCTCTACTCCAGGCCAGCTCTCGTGGTTTATCAGAACGGTCTGTCCTCATTCATATCTTATCTATAGATATTAATCTGGCTAAAATTATACGTATTTATTACTAATAGTAATTATCATCTTCCAATGAATCCCAATTTATCTAAGGTTGGGATTTGAAATAAAAGAAAACTTGTATTATATTACTAATATTGAATTAGCTAAATTCAGCTAAAGCTCAGTGTTGTATAAAATAGGCTTATTGTTGCAGTTACTGTTAATATTATTGTTATTTAATTATAGCGTACACGCACACACAGTGAGATGTTTCTCAATTAATTACAAGAAAGCAATTAACAATTATAATGGTAAGTAACTAACAAGTAAATAGTTAGTATATATTAAATATTGTGTTTTGTATATTACCAGAATCCTCGGACGAGGAGGACGCCTTTGATGAACTGAACCACGTGGCATCTATTCCTGAGGTTCTATTTGCTTGGTTGTTATAATTATAAATATAATCTGGCTTTTTTGTTATTACTTTTGTTATTTGTCAAGAATTAAGTGTTGCACTGCTTGAGCGGATTTTCATACATGATTCTCCAAATAGACTCAACTAATTAATTATAATTATTACTAATTAATTAAAAGCCTATTAATTAACTAATAATTATTATTCAATTAATTAGCTTTTAATTAATGAGATAGTAATGGATGAATATTTCTATACTAAAAGCGTTTCTTGTTTGCTTAAGTTTTACTTCTTTGCTTTGCAATGTTACATAATTTGCCCTTTGATAAGAACTTTTGGATTACATTTTTTTATTGATTGATTGAATTTGTTATGATACTTGCAGGAGGACTGGGAAGAATCGGACAGTGATGTCGAGAATGATGATAGTGACGATGATGACGACGATGATGGTGATAGAAACGATAATAAAGGCACTAAAAACAGTACATGATAGTCTGTGTATCTGATTTCTCTGTCGTATATCTATATTATGTGACTGAATTGTGCCTCGAATGTGTACGAATGCATGTATATTATGTATATAGACTGTTATATAAAATATATGCATGTTTATCGTTGATGCCGTTGAGATGCATTGAGTTGTCAAAATCCAGATGAAGCCAGTTGTAGGAGGAATACTTGGATGTATGTGTGCTCAAGATTATCATGGATGGCTTATAACATGTGTATGCCAGCGGATGCAAGTGTATATAACGTTCAATATACTCCACTGTGATCATTATGTGTTGTGAATTTGTTCATTTCAATCTAATATACTTATGACTAGAAGGAAATTCAACCAATCCAGTTGAATTTACTTTCATATTGCTGCTTTACGACAGTTTCCGTAGCCCCTGTGCTGTAACTGGTCGTCGTTATCGGGTACTTAGACCATGTTAACTTTTGTATTCAAACAATATTTCCTGCCATAAAAGTATTTGAGATCTCGTGCCAGCATACTTCATTACAATAAATTATGGATACTTTACAATATGTGAGATACCGGGCGCTTAATCGCAGTCTATAATCATGTGCAACCGTTCATATACGATTATATAATTATTTACGCTTAGATTTAGATTATTTACGCCAATAATTATATTTATCGGCGTAAATTAAGGCTGAAATATGAACCATATATGCTTAACTAAATTAGTCATTATGAAGTTACTTATAAGTAGTAATTACAGTTATTATTATTTACAGCTATTACAGTTGTTGCAAATCATATTTGCAAGTATAATTGTTAAATGCCCGGAAAGTCAGTGTTGTTATGAATAAAGGAGCTAATGTGAATGATCTTCATGTGACAAAACAATTTGCTCATTCTCTTAGTCATTAGCTTACCTAATACGGTACCCCAGTATTTATCAGTATGTCAGTGAGGAGGTTATATATGTATTTTATCATGTTATTGACTATTTAACGGTCATGTTAATGTTTTAGATATAGTTTTAACATTCAGTAATAAGCCATTTTATTCAGTTGAATTGAACTCTCGTGGGTTCGAATCCCAGCCGCCTTGATCTGAGATTAAAATCTCGGACATTTACTGGACTGGTTGTACGGAAAGTGGTCTAAATTGCGTAACGATTTAAACATGTATCAAAAGTGATAGATATTAATATGTTGATCATTTCACTATAATGCGTGTTTATTTTTTGTAATAGCAAAAAGACTGCAAAATATTATATCGATCATGAGACACAGATTATAATGCTGTTAGGTTGTTCAACGGATACTGTTTTTATATTTGTCATTCCTTTTAATAAATTCATGAAATACTAAAGAATTGAAAGGATTAGTAATTATAATCAGAAATAAAAACGTAAATTAATGAGTTAAAGCAAAAAGATGTATTAAATGTTATTTTCTCATTTAATAATAATAATGACAATTGGAGTCATCAATGAACAACATCGAGCACTATTGAGTCAAAATCAAGCCGGTGGGCAAAGAGAAGGTCCGAATACAGCGCAAAATCATGAAAATCAGTCCAAAGTAAAGGAAATTAAAGAAAAGGAGGATATATAACTACTCCATTCGCTTAAACATATGTGTCAAAACAAATTCATAAATATTTTTAACTTCTCACATAAGTCGACTCTAACACGGGATCAAATCAGAGTTCAGTGCAAACTATTACTTGGGGAACAAATCTCTCTCTCTTTCTCTCTCTCAGTGCACTGCCTACCTTAATAGACCTCCACCTTAGAATGTGTCCTATCCAAATCTTCCTATTTATTAATGTATTTATCAACTGTCTATCTTTGTCAACTCTCTCCAGAACTTTCTCATTTGTAACCTTTTGAGTCCAGCTAATCCTCTCCAAATCCACATTTCCAATGCCTCCAGTTTCCTGGTATCTGGCTTCCATAAGGTCTATGTTTTACAACCGTACAATAGCGTGGTCCAAACCAAAGTTTTCACTATCTTTATCTACTTTGGACTGATTATATGGATTTTGGAATTTGCTCCTCTTTTGGACCTTCTTTTTGCTCGCCGGCTTGATTTTGTCTCAATAGTGCTCGATGTTGTCATTGATGACTGTAGCACTCTAATTGTTGTTATGGTATGTTATATCTAACAAAATAAAATTACACATTGGACAAAGAATTATAAAAAGGGCCTCGTGAAACCAGTATAGATTTATAGCTGAAGAGAGGAAACATTTGTCATTGCTATGGCATTTAAACTTCCAAACTTAAAAATGACAATAACGGACAATACAAATAAATGACCTATAGCACTTCATAAGCAGGTTAATTTGTTAAATTTAAACTTTTACGAGGATCGGTGCAAATCGAATGTCATTTGCCTTAATGGATCATTATAGTCTATTCACCGGTCATAGAGCGAGCTTTATAAATAGTAATGGGCTATACAACTTTCATGGAATGATTACTATATAATGCAGACTAATTTATAAACTAATTTAAAAAAACTAATGATTGGTCTGAGACCATTATTTTATTTCTTAATTAGTTTCAAAAGTTTTCGACTTAAATTTTCGACGTTTGTCCTCTAGTGACATCTGGTGATAAATACAATAAACAAACATTAAATAATCTCATGCATGAGAGTTCCGATTATTGTTTTATAAATATATAAAACTGTATAAATTCCAAACTAATGAAATCCCGAAGCTTCAGAAAAGGCCAATTTGGCCCAAAGAGAACCCTCGATTTTCTATACTGTCGGGGGTACATGTCACCGTCAATTTCGTCTCAGTTGACTGACCAGTTTGCGGATTCCTTGATGAGCTATCCGGAGCGAATCCAGTTTAAGAGGGATCTGGTCGGACATTTCGGGTGCGTCAATGCAATCGAATTTTCTAATTCAGGAGGACGGTGGATTGCGTCGGGTAAGTCGATTAAGGCATTCTCAAAGTATTTTAAAGGCATTACAGGTAACTAATTTTTTAATTAGACAATTAGGCACATAAACCACCTCTCTAATTTCTTTTTCTTAGGACTGGTTTTCTGATTTTCGACTTGCACCGTTTTGGACATTCCCTTTTTTTTACTCGCTTGGATTTGTCTCAATAGTGCTCGATGAAGTCATGGATGGCAGTAGCGCTCTAATTGTTGTTATATTATGCTATATTCGGTACGAACATATTATAATTATGGCTATTTAATTTATTTTAAAAGATTATGAATATCTTATATAATATGAAGACACTTTTTGAAAATATGGAAATTTGTTCTCTAAATCTACATTTCTTGTGAAGGTTAGAATGATATTATTTAATTGTGTCTAATAGAACTACAGTTTTCGTCTTCTTTGATATCATGTAACCTAATAAATTATGAAATAAAAATGTAATATAAATAATGTTTAAACAAGTAGTTTTACAATGCTATACAGGTGGTGATGACAAGAGAGTGTTAGTTTGGAATACAGAGATGGCTCTAGATGGCGTAGGTAAACCTATTGAAATGATTGGAGAGCACAACAGCAACATCTTCTGCCTTGCCTTTGATAACGAGAATGAAAAAATATACTCAGGAGGTTCAGTCTGTTTCTTTGAATTTATATTTATGAGTTATAATTATTTTCAATGAAAGTTTGACCGAATAAGAATTACCTTACCGGCTTTGTATTCTCGTAGAGCTTTTTAGTTACTGCTGATCAGTATAAAGTATCTTAGAAAGTATAGGATAAAATTTAATTCTTAATCCTAATATGTAGATAGAAACGCTGGCTTGCAGTTCTCTTTTTCTCTCTATCTCTCTATCTTTCCCGCTAATTGTCACACTAGTGACATCATCACTCATAAGAAAAAGCACATCATGAACGTTTTCACGAGGAATGTAGTGGCTCAAGAGAGGACACACCAAATCTGTCTGCTAAACCAAATGTAGCTTTTCATCAGGAACGTTATAGCTCCCTATTTTTCATTTATTTCATAATGTTTTGTCATGTTGCAATTCAATTCTCTTGATCGATAAATTCTCTTTTTCTATTATCATATTTGTTTAGCTTTAACTTTGTTCTTAACTGCATTGCCGTTTATTGCATTACTCGCTTTGTGTAGATATATATATTAAAGGAAGAGAGATAGAGATCATTTGCATTGCCCGTTTATGGTTATGGACTAGTTAGTTATATTTTCCAATTATATATGTGTCATTTAAATGAATGCATTGTGTTTTAGGTAATGACGAACAAGTAGTGGTTCATGACATAGAGACGTAAGTGGTTTGAATCTCATGCTATAATTATACAGAATTATACATGACAATGGATGACCTTATTGCTATTTCGTTGTTTTATCTTGAATTTTCTGGAGTGTTAAACCTATCTGAAGCCATGTATGCTTTCAAAGAAATCACAAACTACTGCAAGGCTGCCTGTTTAGATGTATAATTAACCTTTCTTTGTGAACTGTGCTATATCATATATCCACTGTCCCTATAATCTTTATTATGATTAAGTGGATCTTAAATTATTTGTTTGAATAGTTTGTATAATATAATTAATTAAGCAAGAATACAATTAGTACGTTGGTAAATTAATGATATGTGCTATATTTATACTAGTCTGATTTTTTATCTATGATTTTAATGATTACAATCATTGATTTGGCAATTGAATGATTATTTCCTTGATTGAGATATCAATTGACTGACTGATCAATTGATTAATTTATTTACTGATTTTTAACTAATGAAATGTTTGACTGATTGAGTGTCTGATTGCCTGTTTAATATTGATTGACTGATTGATTGATGCAGAAGAAGAACTATTGATGTATTTCTGCACAAGGTTGCTATTGATTGATTGATGCTGAAGAAGAACTCTTGATGTATTTCTGCACAAGGTTGCTATTGATTGATTGATTGATTGATGCAGAAGAAGAACCCTGGATGTATTTCTGCACAAGGTTGCTATTGATTGATTGATTGATTGATTGATGCAGAAGAAGAACCCTGGATGTATTTCTGCACAAGGTTGCTATTGATAGATTGATTGATTGATTGATTGATGCAGGAGAAGAACATTGGATGTATTTCTGCACAAGGATGCTATATATGGCGTTGCGGTGGATCCTAACAACAACAGTGTGTTTGCTAGTGCTTGCGATGATGGAAGAGTACTCGTGTGGGACATACGCCTGCCACCTAGTGACGGTAAGCGTTCTTTCTCTCTTAGTGAACTGCCTATTGGCAGGTCTATTTCATATAACTCCACATATTTTTGTCCTCTGACTTTCTCTTCATGATAACATACGAATTAGTTATCATACCCAGCATCCCAAGTTTCAGTCTTCCTCTAACCTTTTTTCAAGGTAAATGATAAATGTTTTCTTTACTACATGACAATTAGGTTGATATAGCCATCTAGATATGAACTGACTGCTAACTTTTTCTGTAGCCATTTTTCTTTATTTGATTTATTCAATATCATATTTGAGATATGCGATGGACCAGCTTGTAATAAAGACAAAAGCCAAAGCTAAGGTTAACGTCAGTTTCCTCACTCGAAAGCAATGTCAGTGACGGGCGAGCGTAGGATTTGAACCCTCACATACTGATCCGGGTTGAGTGTCTTACCAACTTCGCCACTGGCTCCAGCCGCATGCATATATATAATGCATATATCCATGCTATCATTGTCTTGTGACATCAAGGATTGATTTACTTACTTCAAGCATTTTTTTCTCTAGAATTGACAGTGTAATTGATGTGTTCTCAGTTTTTATGTACATTTTCTGGATTGTCGTCGCCACTGGCTGCAGTCAATGGCGACGTCGGTAAGATACTCGACCGCGGATCAGTATGTGCGGGGTTCAAATCCTACGCTCGCCCGTCACTGACATCGCTTTCGAGTGAGGAAACTGACGTTAACCTTAGCTTTAGCTTTTTTATCTTTATATGCACAGAACCGTTTGTACTAGCTAACTACATGTCTGCCATGCACGCCGTGGAGTATAACCCTGTTGATCCGAGGCTGCTGGCCACGGCCAATGCTTCTGAGGGAATCGCTCTATGGGACATCCGACAGCCTAGATCGTACGTATCGTCGCTGCTTGTACCGAATGTTGTTATCTTCTTGTTTTTTGGAGATGTTGTTATCTTCCTGTGTTGTAGAAATGTTGTCACCTTCTTGGTGTTGTAGAAATGTTGTTATCTTCTTGGTGTTGTGGAAATGTTGTTATCTTCCTGTTGTTGCAGAAAATTTGTCACCTTCTTGATGTTGTAGAAATGTTATCATCTTCCTGTTGGTGCAGAAAATTTGTCACCTTCTTGATGTTGTAGAAATGTTGTTATCGTCTTGTGTTGTAGAAATGTTGTTATCGTCCTGTTGTTGCAGAAATGTTGTTATCTTCCTGTTGTTGTAGAAATGTTGTTCTCTTCTTGGTGTTGTAGAAATGTTATCTTGTCACCTTCTTGTTATGACACAATTTCACCAGTAGCTGTACTACTGCGGAACCTCTGCTGTTTCAGATGTTTGATGCGCTACGGAGGAGGTTTGCTCTCACAGAGCTGCATGAGCGTGAGGTTCAACTATCGAGGTGATCAGCTGCTGGCTCTAAGAAGAAAACTGCCTCCAGTTCTTTACTCGCTCCACTCACCGGCAGCGTTGTGTCAGTTTGACTCCAGCGGCTATCACAACTCCTGCACGATGAAGAGCTGCTCGTTTGCTGGAACCAAAGATCAGGTCTGCAAATCAATCAATCAATAAGAATTTAACGTCCGGTTCTTCGCCTTAAGGCAATGTCAGGGACGTCAGGCAATGTCAGGCACGTCACCGTGTAATCAAAATATTACTATGATTAATTTAGATTGGATATGATTAATTTTTATGGGATTGACTGATGATATAGTGTGGGGTGGGACAGGGAGGACTGGAGAAAGTCTATTCATATACCGACCCTGGTTAAACTGGGATTTAAGGGAAGATGGTGGTGATGAAGGATATGCTTAATTTAGATATAGAATATGAAGCTGAGTTTCATGAAGTTTAACTACGTTTCCTTGTACAAAGATATATGCTCAGAGACAGTCCAGCTGAGATTCAAACCGATGTCCTCTTCCTTATCAATTAAGCTTCTCAGGCTAGCGGATTATCCAATCGACCATCCGCCGACTTTGTGGCGGTGATGCAAATTCAATGTAACTTTCTCTCTTAGTGCACTGCCTACTGGCAGGTCCATGGTACCTAACGCCTCCACTCTTCTCTGTCTTCTGCCTTCCTCTTCATTTCCACATATGAGTGGGTCTTTAAATCATCTAACATGCCTAATCTCGGCCTGCCCCTGCCTCTTTTTCCTTTCATTCTACCTTCTATGACTTCTTTTAACAGACCTTCCCCCCTTAGAATGTGTCCTATCCATCTCTTCTTCCTATTTCTTAATACATTTATCAACTGTCTATCTGTACCAACTCTCTCCAGGACTATATATCAAATAATCAAAAAGTATATTTTCATGCCGTTGTAATTGACTGTTGATTATAATTGTTTGTGTATATTGATTTTTTTTTTATAGTACGTGTTGTCTGGGTCCGATGACTTCAAGTTGTACATGTGGAAGGTGCCAGAAGACTTGTCTGTCTGTAAGTACAATTATTAATAATTAATTACTTGTCTGTCTTGTATTAAGTACTATTACTTGTCTGTCTGTAAGTGTAATTACTATAATTATTATAGTACTATTACTTGTCTGTCTGTAAGTGTAATTACTATAATTATTATAGTACTATTACTTGTCTGTCTGTAAGTGTAATTACTATAATTATTATAGTACTATTACTTGTCTGTCTGTAAGTGTAATTACTATAATTATTATAGTACTATTACTTGTCTGTCTGTAAGTGTAATTACTATAATTATTATAGTACTATTACTTGTCTGTCTGTAAGTGTAATTACTATAATTATTATAGTACAAAGGCTTGTCCTCTATTAAAATAGTGACCTGTAACTAATTATCTTTAATACTACACATAAACCATTATATACATATATACTCACATACTACACAGAAATCTATGCAGACATTTTACCACCATATCACACCAAGTTATGTTGCATAGATAACGTTTCTGACGTTCATTTCTGTGAAGCTTGATTTAGTATTTATTGCCCTTGGACTAGAGTCTGCACCTTAAATCTACAAACTTTGTTCATCAAAGCTCAAAACCTTAAACATTAGACTTCTGCCCCACATCCTTAATTAACAACTCCTCTTAATTAACTCAGCTTATTTAACTCAGCTTATTTAACTCAACTTATTTAACTCAACTTAATTAACTCAACTTAATTAACTCCTCTTAATTAACTCAGCTTAATTAACTCAGCTTATTTAACTTAACTTAACTCAGCTTAATTAACTCAACTTAATTAACTCAACTTAATTAACTTCTCTTAATTAACTCAGCTTAATTAACTCAGCTTAATTAACTCAACTTAATTAACTCAACTTAATTAACTCAGCTTATTTAACTCAGCTTAATTAACTCAACTTATTTAACTCACACTCCTTGCTTCTGACGAATAATAATCACAATAATCAGAACAATCGTTGAATCTTTAGTTCACTCGGCTGCAACTGTCGTATTGTTCTTGCTGTGGAATAGTAAGATAACATGACTAGTGTATTTTACGTACAGATCAGAGCGTTAAGGAAGCCCATGTGATATTGAGCGGACACAGGTCCATTGTAAATCAAGTCCGCTACAATCCTGACAACTCTCTCATCATATCGTCCGGAGTGGAAAAGATCATTAAGGTTTTGTCATATTCATTTTATCTCATATGCTTTTTTGTTTTTGTGTTTAATGTTATTTTGATTTTTATATCGTCTAATTTAATTTAATATCATTTAATTTATTCTATCACCTGTTTATCACTTCTGATTCCGATGTCGTTTGTAGACAATGGAAACTTACTTAAATCTTTAGTGAATGGATTTTTGTAACTAATCAGTTTAATGTAGTTTATACAAAGAACTTAATGTAGACATCAAATATTAGGCATGTGGAACATTACATGGTAATGGTTAGTTGAGTATGTGCATGCTTTCATCGACCAGCTGACTGAGTATGGTCTCTGCTTTAATTAAGTTATTCAGCTATCGAGCTAATTAATTTTAACTGTTTAAATTACTTATTTGTTACTTAAATTCATCATCATCATCATCGTAAACTTCATCATCACATTAAATCCCAGTTTGACTAGGGTCGAGATTACAATACGATTAATCTATCGTAGATTAGTCGTATTGTAATCTAAGATTAGATAAATGAATCTATCTATCTATTTATCTATTAATTTATCTATCGATCTATTTTTTTAGATAAATCTATCTATCTATCTATCTATCTATCTATCTATCTATCTATCTATCTATCTATCTATCCATCCATCCATCCATCCATCCATCCATCCATCCATCCATCCATCCATCCATCCATCTATCTATCGTATTGCAGACTTGGAGTCCACACAGCATCGACAGAGATGACAGCAAGATGGCCGCCACTGCCGCAGACAAACCCGTGCAGTCGCCGAGCCTGCTGGATCACGAGATAGACGAGATGATCCTAGAGTCCGGTCCAGGGATCAGCCACGACTACAGCCAGCGCTCCACCAGCGAGGACCCCCGCATGATCTCCTTCTTCAGCTCCCTAGTCAGGCGGGAAAGAGAGGAAGAGGAAGTGGGCGGAGATCTTAACTCAGACCTTGACATTGCCACCGGCTACTCGGACGATTTTGTTCACACGGACCTATCGATGAACTCGTCTTCTGACGACGATTCGAGTAATTCGTCGAATTTTTCTTATCTCTATCGCCACAATCGAGACATGCTGGTGAACGTTAGAGCTTGGCGGAGAAATCGAAGGCGCAGACAAATCGGTGCTGATTACGAGGACGAATATGAATCAGATGAAAACGCTTCGGACGAGGACGAATCGGAAAATTTTTGGGATTTGGATTCGGATAGTGACAGTGGAAGCAGTGGCAGTAGTAACACGTTACCCGAGTTTGGAGCGAGTTCGGAGAGTGGAAGTGACACCGAAGATGAAAATTGTAGCAATTCAGCGGCTAATGAAAGTAAGCCTACTCCTGGAACAAATGAGAATGAAGTAATTTCGGGTCGTTGTAATCCTTCCAGAACAAAATTGAATGCTAAATCGAGCAACATTCCAAGTCAGGCGTCAAAGAAAAATTTAAATTCTGTAAGTGATCTTGAAGCCGGTCCTGTTCAAAGTTCTTCTAAAGGAGATGAGGACAGGCTATTGGGTCCAGCAAAGAGAAAAGATCATAAATCTGATGTCACGGAAAAGCCAAAAATGATTCCCGTAGATTCTTTCTACAAGAAACAGCATCGTAATGGCTCAAATTCCGCAAATAGCGTTCAAACTAAGAATTGTCATTCTGTAGCCGCAAAAGAAGGTTCTACAAACTTGCTGGAAGAAGGAAGTGAACTTGAACCTAAATCTGATGTCACCGAAAACTCCACATTAGTTTCTGATGATTCCTATAAAGAAAAACATCAAAATAATAATAATGGTACCACAAGCTGCAGCCGTGATGCTATTAGCAGCGATACAGAAAGCTGTGATAGTTCTGTCGACAGAAAAAAACTCTGCAAAAATCAGAGATTGAAGAAAAGCGCATCGTACAGACATTTGAGAAAGAGACATTCTTTAGGGAAAGATAATTTCGTGTGTGAATCTTTAACACTAACAAACGACATGAATCAGTTGACTGAACTGAACAAGGAAAAGCACCTATCTCTAAAGTCAATAAATATAAGTCTGGTTTCGTCGTCTAAAGATGATATCAGGGAGTCTACAGATGCCGAACACGATCAGGCTAATTGTAAAGATTCACGAGTTTTCTGTTCTAAAGAAACGACTGATGAACAAACTGCAGTTGAGGGTTGTAGTAGTGATCTCAGTGATCAACAGAGCGCGCAAGTTGTGCGCGCGTTTACAATTAATCGACTCAAGCGATTGCGCAGCGAAGCACTGAGCGAGGACTCTAAAGCGGGCGTTGAATTGTTCGGGCAGAAGAAAATGGCTGTTCAGTGTTTCAGTGATAACGCTTCTCTTGTTTGTGATTCAGTGATATCTAGTGGCAGAAAGAAAGATACTGCTGGGGGCACTGTCTCGGGTGAAGCGACAACCGTGGGTGCGGGTGAGGTGGACAAAGATTGCGACTCTAAGAAATGTGGGCTGGACACTGCTGTGGAAGAAGGAGATTAGATTACAATAATAATAACAACAATTGGAGTGCTACAGTCATCTATGACAACATCGAGCACTAAAAATTACGCATCTAACGATTCAACTGAACTTATCTGATGACGTCCCTGATATCATCCCTGGATGAGAAAACGGACTTTAAACCTTTATTATTACTATTATTGTTATTATTATGATATTATAAGATATGCAATTGCAACAAGTGCTGCATCTGAAAGTAAAATCATTTCTGCCAGTACAATGGCTCGTAACAGTAAACTGATCGTATCGCGATTCTGCAATGTTACACTCTTGATTGATCTTCAAATCTGTTGCAGTTGATTCTTAATAGTTGATTCAGTGTCATTTCATTTTTGTTACCATAATTTTGCGCAACGTTTTCTCAGAATTTGAATTTTTCTTTGATGAATATTGAATGTAATCCCTGAAACTGTAATCTCAAATCCCTGTAAACTGTGATAAGTGTAATCCTACACGCGTAATTAATTTGTAATTAATTATCTGTTTGGCTAGATATTGCAATGGGCTCAGATTGTAAATCTAATGTTCACATAACATTGTTATTGTATTTTATGTACAGCTAATTCTCAGAGCAATTATGTTAAGTCTTCACGTGTAATATATAATAATATTGATAACGACTACTTATCGTTCTCTTTTCTATTAGTTTTAATTTGATGTCATTATGTCAAGGCTTTTAGCTATTGGTTGCAAATCTAGTTTCCTTTCTCAACTGTGAAATAATGTGACTAAAGTGTGTGTGTTCTCCGTTATCCCACGCCTAAGTTTAGTACTACAGCAGTACGTGTGACTGTCTTATGTCGTACACGTAGATTGTTCTTTGCTATAGTTTACCTGCATAATTATACAGAAGCGTAACTGTTGTAATTGTTTGTGTATAGTAGCGACTTTTAATCATACCTGTCAATTGTGATACTTAAAGTTTTATTCTGTTGAGAATATTCAGCTATGTACTGTGCTATGTTTTGATGTTGATTATATGATCCATGTAAAAGATATTTTTTGTTAATTAATAAAAACGATCAGGAAATTATGGAAGCTGCTCCAAATATTATCTGTGTGTAGTGTTCTAGAATATTCTAAACAGTCTAGCAATACTGAATAATTTCTGTGAGACAGAACAGACGAGCGACAACCATCATGATTTGCTCTTCACTTTGATTTATGGACTTTATTTTTTAATTTTGAAAATTTATGTTGATTAGATTGGAACATACAGTATGAGACAGAGGAATGGAGAAGGTCTATTCGTATCCCGACCCTAGTTAAACTCGATTACCGGGAAGATGATGATGATTAGATTGATTTCATATTTAAATTTATTCATTTAAGTATCAATAGTCTAGAAAACACGACAACATTTCATTAAGCTTAAATTAAAGCTTAATGAAATTAAGCTTTAATTGAAATTTGAGTTTTGAGCTTGGGATTAAATTTCTGAGTTCATTTTTGCTGCCATCAGAATCATTTGAATTACCACGGGGTTGCAGCCTTTAGCAAGCTACTACATTTACCATTTGGTAAGCATTAATTCCTTAAAGACAAGCTCTGGGTGATACGTCTAGATAAGTTTCTGCTATTCTGCCTATTAGTTTCTGCAATAAATTGCTGATTTCTCGTCATAATCAAACGCCAAATAAATATAATACAACGAAACCATGCAACGTTCAACGTTAGAATTGAATTGAAAACAAATCAGCTCCTGTTAGTCGAAAATGAATTGATTATATTTACAATAGAAATGGAATTATTAAGAATCTAACGCTGATTTCGTCAATCCAGATCATTTGTGTAGTACAAATGATACAGACTACAAATAGTAGTTATATTACAGCAAGCATTGTTAACACTGTACATTAAAAAGTCACAGTAGTACAACTATTTTGTACGTAAAGTACTTACAATCATACATATACAGATATTTTACGACATATTGTGTCGCACACAAATCATACGCGAATCATAACTCAATAGAGCCGCAGTGACCGGCCTGTGTAAACCCATATTATGTCGATATTCATCAACCACTAGTGTATTAGAACATTCAGCATATAGAATTGACTATGTCAATCCATATTATGTCGTTCTTCATCAACCACTAGAGTATATCAGAACATTCAGCATGTAGAATTTACTGTGTCAACCCATATAAAGTTGTTCTTCCTCAACCACCAGTGTGTAATAGAACATTCAGAATGTAGAAACAAACCACACAGCAGAGTCTCTGGCTCAATAGAAGCTGATTCTGGCACACAAAGCTAAAAAATGCTAATGTTAACGTCAGTTTCCTCACTCGAAAGCGATGTCAGTGACAGCTGAGCCCAAGATTTGAACCCCACACATACTGATTCGTGGCCGAATAACTTAATGACATCACCACTGGCTCCAGCCAAATAATTCCAGCCGATTTTGTTTCTACCCAGAAGGACGTAATATTACATTTAATAATAATAGTAATAACAATATTACAGTAACTCCAGGGTCTTTAAAGATTTAAAGGTCGCTGCCTTATCCGAAGAAAATGGGATCTCGTTTTTGATCTTAATCATATTAAACTTTCGTATCATTGGTGTATAGTAAACTAAAAAGCACAGTAAATAGATCTAAAAACATCCGGTGGTTACGATGAGGCTGTAACAAATATTGGATGAAATACACTAATAATAATGATTTAAAGACAGTTCCTTATCGAAAGAGTGCGTCAGAGACAATGTACTGCACATATCAATACAGTCTGGCTCAGTCAATGATTTGTAACGACCACACAAATGCTTAGCACAGTGAATAGTACAAGCTTACTCATCAATAACAACACTCCCAAGTAGTCAAGCAGTCACAAGTCACATTGGTAACAAATCAATTTCACTCTCTGTGTTCTACCAAGTGGCAGGTCCACGCACATATTCATACTCAGAGTCTCATTTCATGCTCCATAAAGAGCACTCCATAGATCAACAATAGCTATGCTTTATTCACACCTTAAGTTGCCTATCATTATCATCATCATCTACCCTAGAATCCCAGTTTAACCAGGGTCGGGATACGAACAGACCTTCTCCAATCCTCTCTGACTCACACTAATCACAATATGCCCATACTATTCCATACGTTTACAATTTTGTAGCACTTTTCATACCTTAAGTTGCCTATAACATAGGAAAAATACGACTTCTGTAATTAGTCCATAAATGCAAATTTAACGTTTGTTTCATCAGGGACATAAATGTGCAGTAAAATGTAGCTATACTGGTACAATAGATACGATCTCCACAGCATTCTAACCTACAACACATCACACAACAAATCCCTTCCTCCTATCATAAAGGCATTGCTTCATATTTAGTACTTCACACTGCTCAGTATTGACATCAACAAAGGCAGTTCTCTATATTTGTCTGAACACGTATTATAGACGTGTTTAGATCTGCTGGAACGCGGTTCTATTTCCCAGCCACTCGAATGTTAATCCACCGTTAATCCACCGCCGCCATCGCTAATTCTCTGCGACTCTGATGTTAGGATTAGCGAGCGGGTCGAGGAATGGATCATCATCAGCTACGGACCTGCCCAGCTTGGAGAAGATGATGATGAGGGTGATGATGGCTAGAGCTATCAACAGTCCGATGATGATGTAGCGCTTTAACGAAGCGTTGGGGTCTCGCCGCTGTCTGCCCGCTGAGCCAACCTGAGACCTGCGAAAATCAATACAACACTGTCATTGTCCATCACAACATCGAGCACCACATCAACAGTCCAGAAGATGATGATGATGATGGTCAGAGCATTTGTTGTAGCACCAGACAGCTTGATTAGCTAACTTGTGACCGCACTAACCTGATACATTTATTAATTAATAATAAGAAAGGTGTAAAAGGCTATTTTCTTATCCAAAGATGATGTTGGGGACTACGTCAAATTTATTATTTCACAAGAAGCAACTGTTAAGAAATTAAAACTATTACGAAAATAGCGTCAATAATTATGAATAAAATGATACAATAATAAAAGTATAACATAATTATGATATAATTACTATCTAATGAGAGATCCTTTCCATGTCCATTCTATATTAAGGACTGACTGCCACTTCAATTTAAGATGCAAATCTACCTTCAAACTTTCTACCTATCAAACTTGTGGGAAATTTAAGTATCCCCACGTAGTTTTACCATTACCGGGAAATTTGAATTCTAGTAAATAAAATAGGTAGATTGCAAAGTCTTTCTCTTGTATTCTGCTAGTAGCAGGACCACGGTACATTTTCCTACTCGCAATTTGTTTTTATGCTCAGTAAAATAAGTGGTAGGAAGACTGAATATTGAAATAAAATTTTAATGCATTGGGCTCCACTGCTGCAATGGATGTGTGCCCACGGATAAACTAAAATGGAAGACTTCAATAACTGATAAAAGAGAGTCGACTAAGAACTGAAGGAATTGAGCTGCTCTCACCCGAGCCAACGAGACAGCCACTGTAGAGCAGGTCTGCGCTTGTATTTATCTTGATCATGATCCGTCGAAACGTTCAACAGAGTATCGGTTGCGAGGAGTGCTTGTCCACCTGTGTACACAAACTGCATTATTATTTCTTACAAGTATCAACTACTTTTATCATAATTAGATATTATAAATATACAATATATATATATATATATATTCTTACTGTTCACGTATGTTTATTCATGAACAGACACTTGTATTCATTCAGTCAGACATCTGAATTCTTACCCACTGTTAAGTATATACATGTTAAAACAAAATTTCAGATCCTAACAGCATTCACCAATTTTAATGAATATTTCGTCAGATGTTAAGAATTACAAAGTCAAATATTGTTTCACTTCAGCACACAATTTTTTCCAAATCATTTGAGTGAATCGATTTGTAGTGACATGTGACGGTAGGACGTCTCTGACATCATCCTTGTAGGAGAAAATGGACATTAAACCTCTATGGTTTTTATTATCATTATTAACTGGTATGTACAAGTATGTTTTAAGTCAACATTAATCGTACTCCAACAGATCAATGATACTGTTTTAAAAGGTTCCTCTGGTTTAAGCTACATGCGATAAGAATTTATCGCATGTAGCCTTGACTACACTGACATGTCCATTAATCACACGTAGAGAATAATAAAGAAACCAATAATTTATATATCACACATACCATACAACTTCTAATTATAGGAACAGTAGCAAAATGAAAGAAACCAGTACCAAACAAAACAAAAAACAAAATAAATGGCTAATGTAATTGTCATCTGAAAAAGACAGACCTTCAAAACTTTTACCTTACATTGAAACAAAAGGTTTAAAATTTTGAAAGATGTCTAATGAAACATTTCAATATCAGAATTCATTTAAGATTAGAAACGTTCTTACAAAACCACTATTCCAGGGTCATTACTCTCTACTGATCTTTAAGTGTATACCTGTTGTAGATTTAAAGTGTCTAGCTCCGTGATGCTTAACTATCGTTAAATGAACAATACAATTAGTGCACAATTAAAAACTAAATATAAATAGTCATAGAGAGAGAGAACTATGTTTTATTTTAAAAATACACTCAAATATGCACACACACGAGGCCGTCAAAGAGGTTTATAACAACCTATCTAGTTGATCACCCATCATGCATGCATAAAAGAACTTTCTCATAGAACTTTCCCAAATTTCTGGATAAACTCAAAACTTTCACATATTTCATGAATATCCAATGATCTGCACTCATCACAACTTTTTATATAGCCATTTTATACAGTGATAATTCATGCACATCATACCAGATCAAAGTTCCTTCAGAAAATGTGTGGGCCAGCAAAACTAGAATGCGGTCTGAAAATGTAGGGCCAAATGTTTGGTACAGAATTTTAGAGTGTTAGTAGATATTCCAAAAGACTAAAATCTATAGAATAATGGTCATTACTGGTTTGCAAAATTTAAACAATTTGCTATATAGGTATTAGATAAGCATGAGTAGAGCCATAGAATGATTAAGTATATGAAGCATCTATCAGGGAAAGCATTTCCTTAAAAGCTGAAGCAAAGTTTAACGTCAGTTTCCTGCTTGATAGCATATCAGTGACGGGAAAAGGACCGTATATGAACCCCACACCTACTGATCCGCTGTCAGACAACTTGCTAACAAGTCACTGGCTCAGCTTTTCTTTCAAGAAGCAGCCGTCTCATCTAGAATGTTATTGATTGCTCGATTGATTTCTTATTTTTATTGACTATTTATTGATTCTTCAATTAGAGACCGACCTGCAAACAGATCACCTTTATCCAATGATCTAGCGTAGGCAGCTGTTTCGTCTAGAATGTTCTGAGTGTGTACACCTGCAGACATAGACTGTCTGCCAGCAGCTACAGCTGCAGCAGCTGTGTAGCTGTTGTTGCTGTGAGCCCCCAGCACCCCATTGGCTGCTTGCTTGGGCACACCTGGCTCATCAATCTGTTAATATTACGTAGAATAAGTATGAAAAAGAAAGAAAAAGAGGAAAAAGAAGGAAAAAGTGGCAGGGGCAGGCCGAGATTAGGTATGTTAGATGATCTAGAGACCCACTCGTATGTGGAAATGAAGAGGAAGGCGGAAGAC
This sequence comes from Enchytraeus crypticus, assembly GCA_905160935.1. Classification (NCBI taxonomy): domain Eukaryota; kingdom Metazoa; phylum Annelida; class Clitellata; order Enchytraeida; family Enchytraeidae; genus Enchytraeus; species Enchytraeus crypticus. The sequence goes on along the minus strand of CAJHZI010000548.1, from coordinate 1,777,174 downwards.
AGAGAGGAGTGGAGGCATTATATAATATATACCATGGACCTGCCAGTAGGCAGTGCACTAAGAGAGAGAGAGAGAGAATAAGTATTTAGAGTTAGTTTCATCAGTTATGCAGCAATCAGCATCGGGCACATATAGTTACACATAATGTTCTTAATCATCACATTGTAAGCTTAATCATCACATAATAGGCTTAATCATCACATAATGATCATAATTATCATACAATAAGGTTAATCCTCACAGAGTATGCCTAATCGTCCCACAGTATGCTTAATCTTCGCATTAAAAGCTTAATCTTCGCCCTTGCATCCATCAACCAATAATCAATAAGAATTTAAAATCCAGTTCCTCGCCATAAGGCGAAGTCAGGGACGTCTCCTGCAAACTCTACACAAACAGGCACCAACGCACCTCATGATGACGTCTGAGTGCACAGAGACCACAAGAAAAAGCAAGATCAAAAGCATCATGCTTAATCCCACAATAACATGACAACGCTTTCTAGATAAATCAGTCATATAATGCAACTAATATTCACCATTCATCCCTGAAAATTTACAAATCAGGGACAAAAATTATTATCCAAAACATGGAACAACAGCTGTTTACCAGTAAAGCAGTCATTCTACAAACAATATCATACCATGTAAAAAGCTGCAAAGCCGATGTTAACATCTGTTTCATCTCTTGAAAACGATATCAGTGACGGGTGAGCCTAGGATGTAAAATCATCATCAACTGTAGCCGACATGACTAGTGACACCTACTGAAGAATATTCTCCGTCAGAGTAATTAAATATCATTTTGTACATTTAAGACTGTTTACTTATTTCCTACATTCAAAAAACATTAGATAAGTCCTTTTTTCCTGCCAAAAATTAAAATTAGAAAAAATAAATGACACAATAAAATACTGCAAATATCATTCAACAGCTTTACAAAATTTTTCAATGGAGAAAACGTACCATCGGTAAACCAAGACCAACTCTGGCCCAGTTGACCTTAGAAAGAAATTCCTTCAACACGTCGATTACCGGCGAGATGGCATTGGGCTGAGGAAATAGATTAGTGTGACATATCGGACAACCATAACCCGCTGGAGCTGTGTTAGCGGGAAGACTTCGGGCAAAACTGTCTAAACAGTTCCAGTGAAATAAATCTGAAAATAGCAAGATTTGGTCTTTAAATAAACAAAATTTAAAGTTAGTTGTCTAATATCAATTTTTAACTCTCTGCATCCATGTCTCTGCCTCAAGCCTACCAAATTAACTTACAGATTTTCTAAAAATATGAATCACATATATATATATCATATCTATATCATCATTAATTCAAACAAAACATGTTCATAGATTTGGGAAGATAAAATTTGGATTTGATTTTTAAATACAAAAGAACAAGGAAAAACTCTTTTACCTCTAGCAGCAATAGTAATTAAATTATAACTGTATAAATAGCAAAACGTATTTAAAACCAGAATCATAAGTTTTACAAAGAGCAACAATAGCAAGAGAGAAAACGAAACTTTAAATAAAAGCTTATGAATATTTACCAAAATCAATTTTGAAGTTTTGAATTAAATTACTAAATATTTACGGTCCATAATTACAATAACAGCGTAGGTATGAATTGTATGACCTTGTTGGTAAAAAATGAACATCTTTATCTATTTCTTCTTAATCATTCTATAAAACTTTTTAGCTCAAACCTAACTGAATGAATAATAAAGAATGCAACCTTTCCAAATTAGTAGATTATCAAGTGTTCCAAGCGAATATTGATAACAGTTATGATATCAAGATAACAATGAAAAGGTAAAAGAGTCAAACCGTAACAGAGAAGTCGAACACAAGGGCCACATGATTCATCTGTTAAATTCTTGCCACAGAGTCTGCATGTAGGATCATAGTCACTGTCCTGCAACCATTGTAGGTAGGACTGAACTACGCACTAAAACAAAACAATCAACAAATTTTAAATATTTACGTTATAACTGTATAAGACACAGTTGGTCCTGCTGGTTAACTGGCAGAAGTGCAGGGGTCAAGTCCAGGGTGCTCCCTGTGATTGATTAGCTTTTGAGACAGCAAAAGACGCTAAAGTAGATTAGGCCTTTAATCTTTGAAGTTTCCAATAATTAATGCTAGAATTGCTGCTAATAAACATCCGTCTATTATAATCTATAGAATTTCAACACATTAAATTTAAAAGAGAGTCATTAACTTACATTTACAATCAATAGTAACAGAGAATAAAGCTAATGTGCATCTACAAAGGAAACCGTTATGTACATTGGCTAACAAATGATGAAAAGGAATTAATTAGTCTGTAAATATATAAATTTAAATTAAACTTTAAGTTTCAATATCATCATCATCAACTTCTTCTTCCCTTGAATCAAATACATTTAGTTACAGTTTAAATAGGGTCAGGATAAGAATAGACCAACAGTAAGTGTCAATAAAATATAAAATTAATAATTAACGCAGACAAATTTTAAAGATTTGCAAGTAAACAAAAAGAATATATATCACTCGATGTAACTCTAACGGCCTCTGTTTAGTATTTATTTTTGCCCTTACAGGATGTATTGCACTTATTACTTGGATTCTGATAATGCCTATTTAATTTTTTTCACGCGTTCATTGACGTGATTACTCTGAAATTTTGTGAAAATAAAACATATTTCTCTCTCTCTCTCTCTCTCTCTCTCTGTTTAGTATCTAGAATATTTTGAAATAGAAATTAAATGGGCTAATTAATAGGCTTACCAACCCGGCTATGGTTAGCAACCAGGCAATGCTCGCACACATTCACTGTGTGCTCGAAACAAAAGAGATTCGTGACTTTCTTTTTAGGACATTTGCACAGTCCCATGACGACAGAAACCGGTACGGATTTAGACTCTACCAGATGAAAAAGTATCTAAGTTATTTAAAATATTTTACAAAATAAATGGTTAAATCTCTGCCACGTATTTGTAAACAAAGCGACGTCTAGCAGCAGCCGAACTCTGGCTTCCAGCTGTACGCTGTACTTCCGATTACGTTCAGACGAATTGTTTATGACAACAACAACAATAAAAAAAGTAAAAATAAACGCGCACGTATTATAGTGAAATGATCAACTATCTTGACATCTATCTCTTTTAATACAGCATGTTTAAACCGTTAGGCAATTTAGTCCTTATAACTAGTCCAGTGAAAATACGAGATTTTACTATCAGATCAGCGCGGCTGGGATTCGAACCCACGAGGTTTCAATTTACCCCAGGATCTGTCATTTAAAACTTCATGACGTTACCCATATAGTTGAAATACAGTTTAAGAGTGCTAACCACATGCAACCGATCAGGATGAGCGGTACTGGGGGAGAGGCAGTAGTTAATGTAGGAATTGAGAGCTAGGGAACGGTATGAATTTTTCGGGCACCCTTGTAATGTATTTACAGGTTTCCTATAGTATCTAATATTGGCCCTTAGAAGTGGAACGCACTTCAGAAAAAATAAGTGCCAGGGAAAACAGTTCCCCTGCTCCCCCCCCCCCCATTTTAACCACTCAAACTCCTGGTATTAGGTTCAAATGAAGGGTACTAGTGAAATGGAGGTTTGTATATATAAAACTTACTTAAACATGAATTGATTTTTTTAAAAGATTCTAAAGCTCTATAATAGATTTACGGCGGGATTTAGCGCATTTGATTTAGTTGCTCGTCAATAATCAAAGTTAAGCTACATCGGGCTCGGTTAGTACTCTGTGTGTTAGGGTGATGACTATTTTCATTTTTTTCGACACAAAACTGAAACCCCATACATTCGAGGAACAATTGTATACAAATGACAGTAGCAACATCCATTTTTTTTAAATTAAAAAAGTTCCCCCACCTTTTACTTTTTCTCCTTCACACACAAACCCCATTTTGACTATCGGTTTCAATTTAACACTGAATTTTATATGACGTTCTAGACTGCTTTTAATCACTTTCCCAATTAATTTCTCAGTTATTTGATGTCACCAACGTTAATGGAGAATGGAAAAGCACGGAGGATAAAGAGCTCTACCAGAGGCAAGTTAAGAGTGGCGGAAAGATTGACTATAAGACGGTCAAACAAGCCCCTTTGGAATCAATCCATCTCAGAAAACGAATCTGACTATCAACAACTCAACCTCAAACCAGCTCTTCTCAATCGTAACCCATACAAAAACAAAGTACTGTCTCAGAATCTGCGGATTCTGAAACCTTGATTCTTCACCCGTGTTGTCAGCCTCTTCTTCCACGTCATCTTCGCCTAAGTTCAAATAGAAGAACCAACGAGCAAGCACTAGAACAGCCGGTTTACTTGTACTGAAAAACAATATTTCTACACATAAAGCACATGACTTTCTGGCAATCACTGCTGAACAGGGTCATGATGTTCCAGTTCCAAATCAAACCGGTGTCTGGAGACGAGTAATCTCTGAAGGAAAGAAAATGAAAAACAAAATAATTCAAAAACTTCAAGACAAATATCCCTAGTGTCTACAGTTTGATGGTAAGAGATTGCAAGGGAAAGAGTATCAAGTAGTGCTGCTGAGAAATATCAAAACTGAAATCAAACTCGGTATTCTTAAATGTGACAGTGATTCCGCTGCAGCCATTCACAAGGAACTACATCAGCTACTTGTTGAATATGATGCTTAGGAAAATATTCGCATGATTATCTGCGACACGACCGCAGTAAATACTAGTCGTTTTCACGGTATTGTAAAGCTCATAAATGATGATGTCCTGAGCAAGGGCTTTCAGAAGCCACAGTACATTGGCTGTCAGCATCATGTACTCGACCTTCTGAAGCATGTCACGGATTTTCTTATTCAAGAGCCAACGAGCAAACCAGAACTGAACTATTCCTTCATTGACAAATTAACATAAAATTATGATTCTCTTCAGGCTGATTACCACCTCGTTGCGACCAATGATGTTAACACAGACGAGAACCCTGGATGGCGAGATGACTTCAAGTTCTTATATGAACTTTGTCAGGCATATCGTCATTACAAAACAACTTCAAATTGGCCTCGAATCAGCTAGAAGAAACTCCTGAATTTACACCAGGAAAGATGAAACTCGCGTGCGATATATGCCGTGATAGCATTATTTCTTATACCAGAGTGGCGTAGCATTCTCGCTGCAGCATGAGACTTCATCTGCTACGAATGGGCAAATGCTTGGTTCCATTCACTTCTAATCTACAATGAAGCGTACTTCAATGAACTGTTTACCTCACTCACAAAGAAAAAGTGCAAGAAGGCAATTAAGTATTTAGAGACAAACGGGTCGGTCGAGGAGTCATTAATTGACATTCCCAGATCAAACCAAGGTGCTGAACGTGCTGTAAAACTGAAGGAGGAACTGCATGCAAAATCGACAAAAATTGAATTTTTGAATCTAAAGTTCACAGGAAAAAATAATTTGTAAACATTTCTTGTACATTTTTTACAGAATACCAACAGTTCTGCATCTTATTTGTTAATAAAAGTTGCTTACTTATTGCTAGTACTCTTTTGAATACAGAAAAATACATCATGTCCTTTTCGGGAAAATTTTTTTAACATTTTTCTTTCGAAGGAGGAGGGGATTTTTTTTACAAAAAAACAAAAATATAACTTATATTCTTAAATTACTCATAAAGTTTCCTCGATTGCAAGTGGTTTCATTAAAAAAATTGTCATCACCCTACTGTGTGTGACCACCTTGGAAGACCGACTTGCTGACAGCTTTGAAGAAAAAACTCCCAGGATGAAAAAGATTATTCTTAAATTCGCGCCGGCTGCAATTGATGCGTCATCAAAAGGCAAAGTTTAACCATGGAGAGGAAGGAGGAAATCTCCTTCCTCTCCATGGTTACTATAAATCTTTGCCTTTTGATGGCGCATTACGTCCGGAAGCACAGATGCTTGTTTTAAGGCCCAATTCAGGCTGCAATTGATGCGTCATCAAAAGGCAAAGATTAACCATGGAGAGGAAGGAGGAAATCTCCTTCCTCTCCATGGTTACTATAAATCTTGGCCTTTTGATGGCGCATCAATTGCGGCCTGAATTGGGCCTTAAAACAAGCATCTGTGCTTCCGGGCATAAGTGTTATCTTATAATTTGTTACTTCATGTACTATTAGATAATTAAGTTAACTAATACATGTATAATCTAATAATTTTAACTTAGATAATTTAAGTAACGATCTATACCAGTAAGTTCGATATTATTTTTCCATCCGATTGAGTTGCGATCAAAGCATAAACTTTTAGGACTTTTACGCTGATTCGAAACTTAATTTATCGGGAGATTTATTTAGGATTTATCAGGATTTATAAGAGATGTATCTTATAAGTCGCACGTGTTAGAAATATAGATAAAATATTCCATTATTCCAATTTATGAATTTATAAACATTAGCTAAAAACTAACTTTTATAAATATTTGAATAGGCATCCCTTAAATTTTTCTGTTTCTGTTTTTATTTTCATTCGCGCGATTGTACTATTTTTACAGTACATGTGCTACAAGCGAGTAAATTGGATAAAAAATGCTATCTTAAAAAAAGCAAAATAGCTAGATATAAATATACTCCAATAATTCGAAACGGTAATGAGTTGAAAGACTACATTCAAGAGAAAAGTTTTAAGTTCAGTGTTGCTCAAAAAAGAATTCGCCCAATGTGGGGCTCGAACCCACGACCCTGAGATTAAGAGTCTCATGCTCTACCGACTGAGCTAACCGGGCTTCTTACTGCACCGCGCTAACTAGTTTATAAAAGCTACACGCAACTCTGCCCACCCAGAACTCAACTGACTGGAATTACCAGATTTCAGCTACAGAATTTGTAGTTTAAACAAAAAATATAACATACCAATTGCGTAAATTATATATTAACAGTATTTATATTTTATTGCAATATTAGTACAATTATCATTAGTATATGTCAACAGCTTGTTGGAAAAGGTGTTGAAGACCAATTTTTATAGGATTTTCTGCCTCTCATTTCCATATTGCAACTGTCCAGGAGTTGCCAAATAACAATAATTTTAATTAATTAATTAATTAATTATTAATAAATTAGAGGGCTACTGTCATAAGCGGTGCTAATATATGCATGCCAGCTTGCGCAACTTGCACCACTCCAAAATGGGGGGGCGGAGAATTTGTTTCACTGATTGAGGGCCAAATATTTTGAATTTACCTATTCTATAAATATAATCGAACCCGCCCTGGTGGTAGCCCCGTCCTGGTGGTGGCCCCGCCCTGGTGGTGGCCCCGTCCTGGTGGTGGCCCCACCCTGGTGGTGGCCCCGCCCTGGTGGTGACCCCACCCTGGTGGTGGCCCCACCCTGGTGGTGGCCCCACCATCGGCCGTTGTGGACCCCGGGTTGGGGACCCGGGTTGGGGTCCCCGGGGACCCGGGTTGGGGACCCCGGGGGGACCACCCCTGGGTCCCCACCCCGTTAGGGCCGGGGGCCCCAACCCGGGGTGTGAAGGCCACCAGGGGCAAACCCCGGGAGGAACCCAAACCTAGGAGGTCAACCTCCTTACCCGGGTACCCCGGTGCACCAATGTCCCTGGGCACTCAATGGCCCTCAAGGGCTCCCTGGGCGCCCAGGTACCTGGCTAGGCCGAGGTCTCAGGGGCATTACCCCTGAAGGGGCAACATCCCTCAATAAATTTATCCTACTTAACGAGCCGAAGCTCGCACCACCGATCAGGGGCGAGACGTCTCGAGATCGGCGGTCAAACAGAGATGGGACTGACCGAGGTCAACCCCATCTATTTTAGAAGTGGGACTAAAATTTTAATTTAACTAGAATTTTGTTTTTAGCTCAGAGAACTAATAGCAAAGCATAGCAGTAGGCCAAAGAAATAGAATCTTGCATAACGGTGTCTTAAATACGAATAAAACTAACATAGCATAGCATAACAACAATTAGAGAGCTACAGTCATCAACGACAACATCGAGCACAACTGAGACAAAATCAAGACGGCGAGCAAAAGGAAGGTCCAAAAACGGTGCAAATTTCAAAATCCAGAAAATCAGTCCAAAGTAACTAACAAAAATATAAACAATTAAACATAGTTATTCGACAGTTAAAGAATAGTAAAGTATATTTTAGGAAATTGGCTAATTAATTATCATTTAGCTGGAATTTTGTTATTTTCTGCAATTGGCCAAGTATAGTGATAAAGAATCAGAAATCTTGATGAACTGTCTCTTTACAATCGCTAAAGCTTAAAGAAAGTATAAACAATTGAACATAATTATTCTACAATTAAAGAAAAAGTTAAAAAGCTTAAAGTTACATTGAAATTCTTTGATTTAGTCACCTTTCCGCTAAAAATCAGGCTAACTTCTTGCATTCAATTTGCCGTCTTCGTGAAACACGCGAGATCTGTTTGTGTGCAGGCTAAAATTTTATTTATTAAAAAAATGTCTTCATAAATATCGGTAGAAAAACAATTTCATGAATTATAAAAAATAATTTCCTAAATTCGTAGTTAGGCCTATTAAAAATAATTTAATGATTTCGTGAAAAAAATTTGCTTCAGAAATATCGACGAGCCTACTCTTTTATAGTCTCTCACTCTCCCTCTCGTCTCTCTCTCTCTCTATTCTCTCTCTGTCTCTCTCTCTCTCTGTCTTTCTCTCCTTCTCTTTCTGTCTCTCTCTCTCTCTCTCTCTCTCTCTCTCTCTCTCTCTCTCTCTCTCTCTCTCTCTCTCTCTCTCTGCCTCTCCCTTTCTGTCTTACAGTCTCTCTTTCTAGCCTACTTTCTAACAAAAAAATATGATCTAAATTGTAGCATTGGGCCAACAGCTTGAATGCTGCTTGAAATAGGTGACATGCATAACAAGTTGTACTGGGTATCTCTCCGTCTCTCCTTTACCGATGTCAAATTCTGCTTGTCTCTCTCTCTCTATACTTCCTGCCCATCTCTCTCTGTTTCTCTCCCTCTCAAACACAGTCTCTCTCTCTCACTGACACTCTCTCTTAATGTCTTTCTCGCTTTCTCTTTTATAGTCTCTCACTCTCCCTCTCGTCTCTCTCTCTATTCTCTCTCTGTCTCTCTCTCTCTCTCTGTCTTTCTCTCCTTCTCTTTCTGTCTCTCTCTCTCTCTCTCTCTCTCTCTCTCTCTCTCTCTGCCTCTCTCTCCCTTTCTGTCTTACAGTCTCTCTTTCTATCCTTCACTCTCTTAAGGATCATCATTAATGTATATAGTAATTAATGTTGATGAAATGCGAGAAATCGAAATTAGAACCTGCATCACTGCATACAAATTCTGATAACACTTAACTATATATATATATATATATATATATATACAGTATATATATATATATACATGTATATCTTAGTGCACTGCCTACTGCACAGGCAGGTATATAACGCCTCCACTCTTCTCTGTCAATAAAATACCACCCCCTCCCCATTTAAGGGGGGCACGGGACTGGGGGCGTTCATTTTTGTCGTGATATACCATTATTTCTTGGGGATATGCTTTTTGACGAGGTGGGCCCCTATGCCTTCCTCAGCTTTGACTGACATTTACAGGGCAGGAGTGTCATTCCCAGAGAAAACTATCCTGCTTATCCTTACCATCCTGTTTACCCTTACTATCCTGCTTACCCTTACTATCCTGTTTGCCCTTAATATCCTGCTTACCTTGTCTTAAAAGACTCGTTGATTTAAATGGTTTATTTAGTTTGTTTTATGTTTTAACAACTACACAAATGACATAACTTATAATTTATGTTTCACTTTATGTTCTTATCACTCACGTTCACCTTTATAACAAATATTTATGCCCTTATTGCTGCTTTTTTTTAAAATTACCCCGTAGTAAGGAACCTGATTTTTATTATTATCATTATTAATAATAATAATAATAATAATATTATTATTATTATTATTATTATTATATTTTTTGTTATTATTATGATTATTCTTTTTAATTTTATTTTTTAAATTACCCCGTAGTAAGGAACCTGATTTTTATTATTATCATTATTATTATTATTATTGTTATTTTATTACTCTCTTACAAATTTATGGATATAATATTGCGATTTATTGAACACCGGATTTTAAAATTCTCAGTTTTTATTTGATTGATTGATTTAGACCGATGACGCTGTAAGCTGACAGCCGTAACGCTAGATCCAGCAAGACAGAGGAATGCTATGCTAGGCTAGCCTTGGTAGACTCTGGTAAGACTAGCCTGTATGTAATCAACGTTAGTTTGCATAGAAATTGAACCTGCACGACATCTGGCGAACAGATGAGTTTAACTGACACAATGTTGTCGGTTTGGATTGGCAGAAATCTTTTTATAGCAAATCAGTAATCTTCTTTTGTAGGTGAACAACAAATGATTTGGTTTAATTTATAGAATCTATAAATGAAAAAGAACATAGAATAGGCACTAATTGTATATTACTGCTCAGAGATGCGTCAAAGTTGTTATAGTGCAATTACCCAGTTAATTAATAAACCAATGAGGATAGTTTACGACTGCCTATAATAATTTTCTTACAAATAATTAAAAAATTTTTAATTGAATAAAATGACGTGCGCAGATAAGAAGTTTCGCGAAGTGCAGTATAATATAATAGAACGAAGTTTATCGTCCGTTTCGTCAACAAAAGATGTCTGTCGAGCGTCGTGAGCCCATTGAACATTTAGTTTTTATTTTGCAATCTTATAGATTTTGGATTTTGCACAGTTTTTGTAACGTTGCTCTAACGCTTACAACGTTATTATATCGCATATGATATCAAGTCTAAAAACACAACACTCGAAGTATACTGTTCACTATGAATTAGACTTTATTGAAATAACATAAATAACTAAGTTCGCAATCTATAGTCACTCCAACACTAGCTTACTCTAAATCTAATCAACATCCACCAGGGCACGTATATGCAACAGCATAGTCTATGGTAAGTATAAGATTGGGGGGTCCTGGCAAGTGGTGGGCTCTTATATACTAAAGCTTGTCAAACGAATGGTCCAATAAATGTATCATGTTACCGGTAGTGCTTTGAACATGACTCTAATATTTATTAGTGGTTATCCTGTGATTGCGAGATATTGATTGTAATTGTGATTGTAGAGATATCTAGTGGCGGCTTCATGCAATAAAGCAATCAGATGAAATCTGACACCGTCACATCTCCCTTTCCAAAATAAAATGTTTGCTTGAAAAATATAAATTATTTTAGAATCACTTCAAAATTAGCGCATAAAAATGTTAAAGTTTCTTGTATACATGTACATATATGTTCATATAATCACTCTAAGTATCGAGCGGGTTTTCGAATGCTTCTACCAAAACGAGTAACATAGTTTCTTCTTTCTGTGGGCTCCGGCTGCGAGGCGTGTTCTTCTCGTGATGTAGGTGCGAATGGTCTTGTAGCGTTTTTGTTACCTTGCCTGTTTCCTGTGGGGGCTTCTGAGCTTCATCTGCTTCAGGTTGGGCGAATTCTTCGCTAGGAAATGATGTGACATCTACCATGCCATCATCGAGTGTTACTGGTGATTCTTTGCTCAGTCTGATGTGTTTTGAAGTTCTTCGTCTGATACTGCCATCTTCTGTTTGCACAGCGTAGGATCTGTGAGGCATGGATTGTACAATTTAACCTTTTCGCCATTCTTCTCCGTCACGCTCTTGGAATCGAACCGTGTCTCCTGCGGTCAATGGGTTTCTCTGTTTTGCGTGCCTGTTGTAGTAGTATGCCTGCTTATCTTTTGATGCTTCTAGTTTATTTCTTGCCTCTGCTGATTGCAAAGGCTCCATGAGTCTCTGAACAGACGGAAGCAACGTGCGTGTGCGACGGCCGTACAGTATTTGGACTGGTGAGAGTTCCGAACTTTCAGTAGGTGTGTTGCGGAAATCCAGTAATGCTAAAAAAGGATCCGATTTGCTTTCCATGGCCTTCGTCATTAATCTCTTGACAGTCTTCACTGAATTTTCTACTTTGCCGTTGCTTTGAGGATATCTTGGGCTGGATGTAATATGTTGAAATTCGTACTTATCAGCGAAAAGTCTGAATTCATTCGATGCAAATGGCGAGTTGTCGCTGAACCGGATGTAGTGACATCCGGTATTCCGTGTCTTGCAAAATGCTGCTTTAAGCAGTAAACAATGTCCTTTACGCGTTTGCTTGGCAATCTGTCTACTTCGAAATAATTGCTTAAGTAATCTACGGTTATCAAATAGTTCCTGTCCTGAAAAGTAAATATGTCTACACCCAATTTTTCCCAAGGTCTCAGTGGCACAGTATGAGACATTAAAGGCTCCTTTGTCTGAGCTGATTGATATTCTTGACAGACTGGGCACTTTTCAACTCTCTCGCGTATATTCTTTGACATATTCGGCCAAAACACTGCATCTTTTGCTCTTCTGATACATCCGTTGATTCCTATGTGGCTGCTATGTATTCTGTCTAATATGTACGGCCTTGCTTCGACAGGTACAACGACTCTGTCGGTTTTAAAAACAAGATCTTTACACACCGCCAACTCGTCACTGAATGTAGAATATTCTCGAATCTCTTGGGGAACTAACCTGATCTCGTCCGGCCATCCTAAAAGAATTTGCTCACGTAGAAGTTTGTAGTTAGGATCTAGACGGGCCGCGTTGCGAAGAGTTTGAATTGTTTTTTCGCTGGCTACTAGACTAAGATCGTTTTCTATCTCGTCGTCTTCAACGATTGCCAACTCGCCTGAGAATTCAACTGCTTCAGCTGTAAATGGCAAATAAGCTCGGCTTAACGTATCAGCAATAATTACTTGGCTTCCGGGCTTATATCGAAGTTCAAAATCATACGTCAGTATTCTCAGTAACATACGTTGTAGTCTCTTTGGCGCAGATGTGAGGGCCTTCTTAACGATCGCTATTAGTGGCTTGTGATCGGTCTCTACAGTTATATTGCGACCATAAATATATGTATGGAAGCGTTCTAAACCAAATAGGATTGCCAACAGTTCTTTTTCAATTTGAGAGTAGGATTTTTCTGTCGACGACAGAGCTCGAGAGGCGTACTCCACTGATCGATTCTCTTGCAATAACACTGCGCCCAAACCTGATTGAGAGCTATCACATTGTACAACCACGGGCTTCTTGACGTCATAATAAGCGAGTACACAAGTGCTTGATAGAGATTTCTTCAACTCATTGAATGCTCTACCGTGATAGTTGATATCCCACATGAACTCATTATTTGATTTTAGTAGTTCACGCAAAGGCGCTGTTACTTCTGAAAAATTTGGTACGTATCTCATCAGGTAAGTTGCCATGCCTAAGAGGCGTTGTAAAGCGGCTTTATCAGCTGGTGGGGGCATTTCGGCGATTGCTTGAACCTTTTTTGGATCGCTGGATAAACCGGTATTCTTTAGCTCGTGTCCCATGAATCGTACTGCTGTCTGGTGGAGTTTCATTTTGTTAAGGTTCAAACGTATGTTGCGCTCTCGACAACGATGTAGTAATGCTAAGAATTTTCTGTCGTGGTCAATCTTGGCTTCTCGAACGGTGTTACCACGACCGTACACTAATATGTCGTCAGCAATACATTCCACACCCTCGAGCCCCTCTAAAGCTTCATGTAGTCTACGTTGAAAAATTTCGGGACTCACCGACAAACCGAATGCTAACCTGCGGAACTTGTACTTTCCAAATGGCGTCTCAAATGCTGTCAATCTACTGCTCTCTTCATCTAGTGCTACATGCCAGAACGCGTTGGAAACGTCTACCGTTGAAAATATTTTTGCATTGGTTAATTTAGGCAGTACATCGTCTAATGTAGGCATAGAATAGTGATCCCGCTTGAGTGCTTTATTGAGCGGCTTCGGGTCTATGCATATTCGTATGTCCCCGTTCGGCTTCTGTACTATGAGCAGGGCTGAAAGCCACTCCGTTGGTCCCGTAACTGGTTCAATGATACCACTATCCTCTAATCTCTTCAGTTCAACTGCTACCTTGTCCTTGAGAGGTACAGGTATCTTGCGCAAAGGCATTCGCACTGGAGGTATCCTATGATCGACGTGCAAGTGTGTTTCTCCACTTAGTCTTCCGAAACCTTCAAATAGCTCTCTATAGTTTGCTATGATATTGTTCATAGTTACCTCAAAAGTCTTCATTTCGTCGACCGTACATATATTATGCGCATTAATGCTGATCAGATTAAATAGTATGCACGCGTCCTTACCAAGTATGGGATCCTTATGAAGAGTAGTTACATAAAAATTCAACTTCTCCCTCTGCTTTGTGATTGGATGTTGTACCATCAGTTCAACTCGACCAGCCGTGTTGAGCTCCTGGCCGTCGAACATTCTCAATTTCACTTTAGTCTCCCTCGGGCGCACTTTCATCTTGCTGACTTTTTCGATTGGTATGAGGTTTACTGATGCTCCAGAATCTAACATGAATCTAATTTTGAGTTCGTTTACATACATATTGCAGTAAATTCTCGAGTCATGCTTACGGTCTAGTCATAAAACATCATAGCTTTCGTCATGTGGTTCGTCCTGGTCGTCGTTGATGCTTTGAATTCTGTTTGCTGACTTGCAGACTGTGGCGAAATGGTTGTATCGTTGACAGATATTACACTGCATTCCGTAGGCTGGGCATGAAGTTTTGTTCATTGTATGATTACGGCCACAGTAATTACACTTCCTTAAAACACTCATATTTGATTTTCTAGAGGCTGGCCTTTCTTTCTCTAATCTGCTCTGACCTGTTCTTCCTGCAATCGAGCTGTTGCTATGACTCTCTCTTCGCTTAGACACTGCGTTCAGATTATCTGCTGAATCGCCGTTACCCATTATTTGTCGCAGTTGATTTGTAGTAGATTCGTTGCATTTGCATATGTTTACTGCCTTTTCTAGAGATAACTCGCGTATTTCAAGGAGTTTTCGCCTTGTGGATTCGCTTTGGATGCCCAAAATCAGTCTGTCTGTCAATAATGACTCAGTTAACTCTCCGAAATTGCACGACTTAACCAATCTACGCAAATCGCTATAGTATGTATCGAAGCACTCACCCGGTTCTTGATTCCGTTTGTTGAATATGTATCTTTCATATGTCACGTTCACATATCCGATAAAGTGTTGATCAAATTTATTCATTATCTTGTCGATATCTGTTGCATCCTCTCTCGTCATATCAAACGTCTTAAACAATTCGTAGGCATCTTTGCCGATGCTCGTCAAGAATACTGCTGCACGCTTCGATTTCGGCTTCTGATCGAGATCCGTTGCTACTTCGTAGTGTTCCCACTGGCTTCTAAACCTTTTCCATTCCGACGATGGATTGGCTGAGAGGTCTATAGGAACCGGTGTCGATAAGTAACTCATCTTTTCAAGTAGTCACGTAACTAGCTTCACTTATTTACAAGATATGCTGCTAACACTGTAATAGTTAATCTCAGTACTCCTATTTACTCTTCAAGAAATCTGATTGACCTTAGATGTACTGCTAACACTAATTCTTGTTAATCTCAGTACACTTAATGACTAGCTATAATTTTAGTTTGGTTTACTGCTGACACCATGTAACGTTGCTCTAACGCTTACAACGTTATTATATCGCATATGATATCAAGTCTAAAAACACAACACTCGAAGTATACTGTTCACTATGAATTAGACTTTATTGAAATAACATAAATAACTAAGTTCGCAATCTATAGTCACTCCAACACTAGCTTACTCTAAATCTAATCAACATCCACCAGGGCACGTATATGCAACAGCATAGTCTATGGTAAGTATAAGATTGGGGGGTCCTGGCAAGTGGTGGGCTCTTATATACTAAAGCTTGTCAAACGAATGGTCCAATAAATGTATCATGTTACCGGTAGTGCTTTGAACATGACTCTAATATTTATTAGTGGTTATCCTGTGATTGCTGTAGTAGAGATATCTAGTGGCGGCTTCATGCAATAAAGCAATCAGATGAAATCTGACACCGTCACAGTTTTTGGACCCATTTTGCTTTTTTGCTCTTTTGCTGGGATAGAAAGTAAACACGCATTATAGTGAAATGATCAACTACGTTGATATTCATCACTTTCAATACCACATGATTAAACCTTTAGGCAATTTAGATCATTTTCTGTATAACCAGTCAGTATAATATCAGAGATTTTACTCTCAGATCAGCGCGGCCAGGATTCGAACCCACGAGAGTTCAATTCACCTCAGGATCTGTCAGTTAAAACTTCATGACGTTACCACTAAATTCGATTTTATTATCTGATAAAAAAAGAAAAGTTAACTGTGTGACTTCATCCCCTTGAATATCTGATTTCCCAAACCTAATTATAACAACTTTTTCGGATTTTGCGGTTTCCAGCTAGATAAGAATCTGCGCATCTGAAACGATGACAGTTTTTATAATCTTTCTATAGTCTTGCAAGCTAAATCGCTTGTATTGTCTTAAGTTTTTCTCCCCCCCCCACCCCTCTCTATTTACCGTGACATTTCTGCATATAACCTAAGATAATTTAAAGATGTGAAGGCCCTATTAATAGATAGATTAATATTTACTCTTGATTTAAGGATTAAATGAGGCTAATTGATTTATTGCTAGATCTATTTATTTATTTCAAATATATATCTATTTATTATTAGTTAATCCATTGAAGGACTGAAAACAAAGATAGTTTTCTTGGAAATTGTTGTGGTCTATAGAATGTCCTGCGCTGGAGCGATACATCCAGCCACCTCGAGCTGACTTGTTTTAAGGGATTCGTCGAGATCTAATTCTTGTTAGAGTTCTTTAGAGTAAGATTCTCTGGCTTCAACTGAGCTGCAGAGCCAAGTTACTAGACTTGTAAATTTTACTTAAGGTCAGAGTGATTTCAGCGTGCCTGAAGGATTAGTGATGTTGAATTAATTAATCTAATTAATTTAATCGTATAAATAAAAAATAATATAAAAAATATATAGTGATAAAATATATAGTGATGTTTAATTATTAATCTAATTAATTTAATTACAATTAATTAATTATAAAATGTTCAGGTATGTTGTCCTATGCAAATTGTATATTATCTTTATATAAATTTTTTGCAACTTTCATTATATCAACTCACATCATTTTGTCTAATCATCAGCGCTTTCGCACCCATAGTAGCCTAATGCAACTGCAAACATTAAACTAAAAATATAATAAATACAATGCGCCAGTTTCGCCAACCAAGGTTGATAACAGAAACATCCAATGCGTCACCCACGTTTTTAGCATTGTTGACAAACCAAATGAAAATTGACTAACGATTTAACATTGTTAACAATAGCATTTTAACAATTGACTAAATTCTACTAGCATTTACTGGAAAGGGGCGTCATTCACTGAGAACACTATCCTGTTTAACTAAACAATCCTGTTTATTCAAAGTAATGCATCATACATTAAAGGCTAATTAAGATTTTCTAAAGGAACGGCCCTGGTGATGGAATCAACATTTTGCACATGGAGTGTTTAGGAGCGTTCTCCAGAACCATGAATGCCGATAGAGTTAAAAGCCAAAAAAGCTGGCAAAGCTAATGTTAACGTCAGTTTCCTCACTCGAAAGCCATGTCAGTGACGGGCGAGCCCAGGATTTTAACCCCGCACATACTGATCCGCGGTCGAATATCTAACCGACATTTGACTGAACACGAGAGTCAAATTGTTAATTTATTCGGTAAGACTCTTTTTCTTTATCCTCTATCTTACTATTATGTAGTTAATTTTGGGTAATGAAAAGCCTATAATATGTCCAACTGGTTTTAGCTATTGGAGATGTCGGTAAGACATTCGACCGCGGATCAGTGTGTGCAGGTCCAAATCCTGGGCTCTCCCGTCACTGACATCGCTTTCAAATGAGAAAACTGACGTTAACATTAGCTTTACCAGCTTTTAAACTATAATCTAGCTTGAAGCTAATTCACCGTCAGACCTGGATATCAAACGAGCAGAGGTATCGAATTACAAATGATTATCTCCAGACATGTTGTCTCCTGCTTCAGCCTTGGATCAGGTTACCGAGTCCTCGACATCTACTCACTAAATATAATTGACAAGTAATTACTTGATAGCTTACACATGCGCTGAATTATCTCGTATGTGAGAGAATTCTCATATAGAGGCTTTGTGTCGTGTCCTAGCGTGTCTTATATCGGAGAATATATTACTCTATAAGTTTGAGCTCCACGGGAAGTCTAGTTTACACGGAATCTGGGTTAACTTGTTTCGCTGATGCCAAAATCTTCCTCGAGGACTGACTGAACTTGGGCTTGAATCTCGTTACAATTAAAACATTAGCTTTTTATTTACCATATTGTGACTTCAGTGGCTTAGTTATGGGCCGAACTATTCAGATAGTAAAATCTCGGATATTCGCAGGTCCGGTAAGTAGATGAAACTATGTAGCGATTGATGAATCGTCCCTAACCTAGCTATTCATCTTTGAAACATGGAGATGTCTGCAAATATATGGAATTGCATAATGTTAGATATGATTGTGGATGATCATTTCGCTATAGTGTGTGTTTTAATCATAAACCGTACTATGAATGTTTAGATATTTAGGAACGAGTGGGATGTTGAAACTTGCAACTCTGCAAGTAAAACTGTAGGTAATTTTGTTCTAAATCTAAAATCTGTGAGATTTAGAGAAAAATCGTAAGTCTCTAATTTATTTATGTTTGTTACAGCCTCATTGAGGCCAAATTGATCGTCTTTCGTAATACACATACAGCGTCAATCCTAGTGTTTACCTGAATTTAAAATGCGATTGCATCTTTTGTTGGATCTTTTTTGCCTTTCTTGACCGTCTTGGTTTTGACTTGTATCATTTGATATTGTTATTGATGCAGTTTCGAGGTTTATAAGCACGCATGGTTCCGTAAAAAATATAAATGTCGACAAGCCTTTAAAAATGGCAAATTCCGCCGTGAATTATTTCCTAATTTATAAGTTTTTCCAAGTTAAAACTAGAAAGGAAAATTTTAGTAAAGCTGGTAAAGCTACTGTTAACGTCAGTTTCCTCACACGAAAGCGATGTAAGTGACGGGCGAGCCCAGGATTTGAAACCCGCACTTACTTATCTGCGGTCGAATATCTTACCGACATCGCCATTAGCTCCAGCCGTAAGGCAACTGCATGACATGTGTATATTCTTTTTGTCCCATGTGATTGAAGAAAAAACTTAACTTGCGTTGTTGTTGCAATTTTTGTATGTTCTACTGTAGCTCCTGCTATTGATAATAGTAATTTAAGCATCTTGCTATCATAATAAATACTCGTACTCCAATACTGTCTTAAAAATGCTATCATAAGCCTAATAAATACTAGTTTGCAATGTAACGTTTAATTAACTTTATTAGCAGTTTATTGGCATCTTGAAAGCAAAGGAAGGTGGTAATCGTAAGAGACATTTAATATAGAGCAGTTATATAATAGATAACAGTTATATATAATATACTAGTTCATATCAGTCAATAATTTAATTGATAGAGTTCGAATCTCACCCCCCCCCACCTACTACATTTACATGAGTCCATTTCATTCGACAGTAGAAATTCCAGTTTATCTCTTTGAAAGCTCTGTTCTTCTTCATTCCACTTCTCTCCCTGTTATTTTATATCCTTGTAGTTGTTCGCCTCGACCCGTCTATTTATTACTTCTCTTACTCTTACCATTCCGCTGTTAGTTATATAAGTATCTCTGGATATATTGGAGTTAATCTCGGGTTCTGGTGGACTTCGGGGGAGATGTTAAGCGAAAAAATAGAGACTACATTTTTACCACTTGGTATCCACAATGCTAGGAAAGACCGAGTGATACAAGTGACAGTAACGTGCATATATCCTGGGAGTTTCGGAGGATTTTTCTTATATCTGCACTAGCTATTAGCAGCATTCTGCGCTGTTAAAGGCACCGATTATTAGTAACTACTAACAATCGGTGCCTTTTCTCTCTCTCTCTCTCTTTCTCTCTCTCTCTCTCTCTCACTCCATAATTAGTAACTACTAACTATAGAGTGAGAGAGAGAGAGACAGAAAGAGAGAGAGAGAGAGAGAGAGAGAGAGAGGAGGAGGATGAGGAGAAGGAGGAGGAGAGGGAGGAGGAGGAGGAAATATCGAAGAACTATAGAAACAATGGCTAAGCAAGGAAATTTTATAACACGCTTAATATGTTATATGCGAAACCGTACAAACAAGAAATAAAATAAAACATTGTATCTTATATACATGTCCAATCTATAATGTTAGTAAAGTGCATATAGTACAAACTACATGCTAGCAATACAAAGTTTGAGTCATGATAGAGAGTGCGCTTTTAAATCCCGAGGCCTTTATTCGAATGCCAAGTCAGTACAGAGAGTACTGGATACTACAAAGCTGGGTTACTTAGAACTAGTACTGAACTCTATAATACTGGGTTACTTAGAACTAGTACTCGATACTACAATACTTGATTAAACACTGGGTTGTGCACTTAGTGAAAAATGTAAAGCTAATGTTGACATAAATTTCTTCACTCGAAAGCGATGTCAGTGACGGACGAGCCCAGGATTTGAACCCACACATACTGATCCGCGGTCGAATATCTTACCGACATCGCCACTGGCTCCAGCCAGCGTGATCACTCTGAAACCTCTTTTACCTGTTACATCTTTTGTTATATTAAAAAGATCTCAAGTTTTTCTCAAAAAATCTAAAATCTATGGGGAATATGCGTTCTTTTCCCCTGGACGAACCTACTCTTTCGAAGCCAGGTTGGAGTTAAGTTTCTAGTGTGTTGAACTTGTTTGCTCTTACAAACAAAGGATCGTTTATACGTATCGCTGAGTATTTGGTTTCCAATGCAAATGGACTTCATCGCAACGGAGACTAGAAGCTCTGACGTGCATGTAACAGATAGCAGATGCACCACTTCTCTCTCTCTCTCTCTCTCACTCTCTCTCTCTCTCTCTACCTCTCACTCTCTCTCTCTCTGTCTCTCTTTCTGTCTCTCTCTACCTCTATCTTTCTCTCTCTCTCTCTCTCTCTCTCTCTCTCTCTCTCTCTCTCTCTAGGTCTCTCTCCCTCTTTCCATCTTTCTATTTCTCTCTCCCTCATTATGCAAACTTTTTATGGCTTTGGTTTAGCGCGTGTTTTATTTTTCGGTTGATGCCAGAGTGACAGATAATTACGTGGCTGAAATTCGAACAGTAACAGCCTGCTGCTTAATAGGATAATGTGATGCCTTGTTAACTAAGTATATATCTACCAGCCATCTCGTGAGCATCTCATCTCTCTCACTATCGCTCTCTCATTATCTCTCTCTTTCTCTTTCTTTATATATCACTCTCTCACAATCTCTTTCTTTATCTCCGTCTCTCTCTCTCACTCTCTCTGTCTTTATCTGCTTTTGTTTCTCATGTGCATTCGTTGTCTTATTTTCTCTGTGTTCGGCTGTTGAATGATGCAGGTAATTCCAAAAGTTACATATTATGTAAGTTACATAGGCCTAATGATATTACAGTAGTTTTTCCTCATTCTTTGTCTATCTTGTCTCTCTGCGTGTTTCAACTTTCACTCCATTTTCTCAGGTTTAGTTTTTAGCAAGTCCAAGGATGCGGTACTTGGCGTATCAATGCCTCTATCTCCAAACATTGCAGCATTACCAGACTCTCCTGTAGTGTACATTTACCAAACATCAGAATAACATTGCGCCGAGTTTCAACGTTTATTGTTTATACTCAGCTATTGTGAGCATTTATGGGTATCTATGTGTCAATTTGATTATGTAATTTGATTTGAATACTTTTTAAATGTAAACATTTGATTATCATTCAATTGCTGAAATAAAAAATTATTATTATTATACGCTAATCTAATAACGATATAATAATAATAATTACACTAATCCGGTAATAATATAATTATTACTGCACTAATTTAAGACCAATATAGGCCTAATAATAATCTTTACACTAGTCGTTAGTTTTGTGGTTTAATTATCTATAAATAAAATAATTATGCTAAAATTTTGGCAGTTTTGCAATATTTCTATAGAGCTTTACTATACGACTTATAGACTGTTGTTATTTCATATCAACACCAGTGATATGGATAATAAATAATCACAAGTGTAGCCTCATTGGTTTTACGCGAGTAGTCGAATCTGTCATGGACTTGTTATGATGTCCCTAGTGATCGATATTGTCATGGACATCAGTAGCACTATAATGATACTACTTTAATCGTATAGTAGCACTCTGGTTCAAATCCAAGGCTCGCCAGTCACTGACTTTCGAGTGAGGAAACTGACGTTAACATTATCTATACCAGCTTTTTATTGTTGTTGTATTGAATTCAGGGAGGTCCGATGAAAGTGTCCTCTAAACGCGCATTATACTATTTTGTATATTCGTAAAATATTTTTATATTGTAGGCAAATCGGACAAAGTAAACGAAGTTAGAACATCATAGTCAATATCAGCCTAGTTTTTGATGTAATTAACAAAGTAATCAAATACTAAATCATTGAAATTCTTAAGAATTGAACATATTTCATGGAACAAAGTGGAGTAGATTTAATAACAGATGGGATTAGTTGAATTAGTTAGCAACATATTGCTTAATTACATTTAGAACAAATTTAATATCACAAATAAAAAGTGTCAAAAGGTGTACAAGCTTAAAAGTGTCAGTGCTTTCAGTTATTCGCAATGCTACGTGAAGATCAACTGGAAAAGAATTCTGGGAATATCGACGATCGGTCAACCACATCCACGAGTTCTCCAAACGATTCAGCCACTTCCTCGTGCTCCGGTGGGACCAAGACTATCCCATCATTTGGCTTCACACAGGAACAAGTGGCGTGTGTCTGTGAGGTGCTTCAGAGCGGTGGTAACATCGAGCGGCTGGCTCGATTCCTCTGGTCCCTCCCAGCCTGCGATCATCTTCACAGGAACGAAAGCGTCATCAAAGCCAAAGCCGTCGTAGCCTTTCATCGAGGTAACTACAAAGAACTCTACAAACTGATAGAGTCCCAGGCCTTCTCGCCGCACAACCACGCCAAGATGCAGTCTCTGTGGCTCAAGGCACACTATGCGGAAGCGGAAAAGATCAGGGGCAGATCTCTGGGTGCGGTGGGAAAATATCGAGTTCGGCGGAAGTTCCCGTTGCCGAGGACGATATGGGACGGCGAGGAGACTTCCTACTGCTTCAAGGAACGATCCAGGAATGCTCTGAGGGATTGGTATACTCACAATCCCTATCCCACTCCAAGAGAGAAACGGGATTTGGCAGAAGCGACAGGATTGACAACGACCCAAGTCAGTAACTGGTTCAAGAACAGGAGGCAGAGGGACAGAGCCAGTGAGGCTAGGGACAGGTACAGTGAGGCTTCTGATAAAAAATTAATAAACAACTAAGTTTAGCGTCTGTTTCCGTATCACCAGTTTACCAGTTTATAAGAGACGATCCGGCTTAGTTTTGATCTCTGAGGCTTTTGATTGACAGGATAGAGAGCTAACAACTCGGTAATGCAGCTCCGGCCAATGTCAGATACGGATGTAGTTTTAACTGTTTCGTTTTGGCTGTCTTTTTTTGCTTTGTTTTCCTTTTCTGAATCTGCAATAATAAGAGTAACTGGAAGCTGATTGAGTTACTGGAGAGATAGCACTGATCAATTTCTATTTTTCGCTTTTTCCCCATAATCTGCCATTGACGTGAGTGCAGTGCTGCCTGTAATGTTTCGCGACGTGGAATGAAATACGATACCTGACCCATTTGCCTCTCTCCAGAGGTGAAGCTTCTGTCCACTAGTTCACCAAAACTGTTATCGATATACATCTAAAAATAATTGTACTGATGTAAGCGTCGGTTGAGTGACAGAGCGGATAGCATGCTTACCGGATAAGCGAAAAACAACCAAGTTCGAAACCCAGCCACATTTTCTCTGAAGTGTTCTTAATCTCTCACCCTCTCTTCATCTTTCTCTCACTCTCTCTCACTCTCTCTCTCTCTCACTCTCTCTCTCTCCCTCCCACATACTCTCCGTGTATTTCTTATCCGCAGGTTTAAGATGCATATTCTTGTAAGTTGTAGCGATCACTGTAAATCAATCAATCAAGCACGCAATCAACTGATCTCATCACATCAATTTTAACCTTAACTGCACCAGAATATGGCTTTTTGTTTTGGAATTTGTTTTTCAGAAGTAGTTTTCTTTACCTGATCATTTTTTAAATCATCATTTAAAAGTACAAGTAGTTATTCACTTTGCACTTCGTCCAAGTTTTTAGTTGTAAGCTTTAGAATAGTTGTTGAAATGCTACCTTGACATCCTATTTGATTAAAGAACTGAAAACTACTGAGAACCGATATTCAATGCTCTCTGTAATATAAAACTAGAAATCTTCTTTGAAACCTTAGGCTAACAATTATATTAAAAACTTCACTGTAAAGATTAGCTACCATGACTGCGCAATAACGAAATTACAAATATTAGACTATCAGACCTACAATACCAGAGGAGAGTAAGATGAAGACTATATTTTGGCTGATCTAGATTCCGAGCGGCGGCTTTCAAACAAACTACTCTTATGAAGTAGACAGCTGAGGATTTGATATGAAATATACTGGTTAAACTGAAACCTGACACCGAGCTGAAATAGATAGCAATGATCACAGAGTACAAACATACGCGCACACATTGGCTCACGCATATACACGTACTGGTCCGTTTATACATATAACAAGGCAGTAGTATATTATACCAGATCCAAGTTGATTGTTGCTTTACACATTGATGCCCTGGTTTTGTTGTTTTGCCTTTTCTTTTGGCAACCGAGTTTTTCTAAGAAATAAATTCGTACACGTAATTACATACACACGAATTCATATACACATAAATTCAGGCTCACTTTCTTCAATAGATCTTGTATGCCTCGTATATTACAGTAGTATGGTAACAAAATTTGCTTTCTGTACTTCTCGATTTCGGGAAAGCGTGTGTAATATTGAAATAGACTCACGGGTAACTGCCCGCTAGCAGAATCGCTGGCAAAGCAGACACTCTGTTAAGGATGTTTAGTACTGCATACCTGGTCTATTATGTTGATGCTGATTTAAAGAATTAATATCCAATAGCTCTGTCTGTAGCGCTCAACTATCTAGATCGATCCTGAGGTAAAGTGAGCTCGTGTGGGTTCGATTCCCTGCCGAGCTAATCAGACAGTAACTTACTGGACATAAACTGGACCGGTAAATAGATAGAGAGAGAGAGAGAGGGAGAGAGAGAGTGTGAGAGAGAGTGAGAAAGATATCCTGGGTATAACTACTTCATTATTAGTATTTCATTGCTATCTATGTGTACAGATGTCCTAACGTAGGAGACGATTACTCTACAGATGGTGAAGAGGATGGAACATCTAACGATGAATTCAGTTCTCCACAACAGAAATCACCCAGAGCTCTGGAACCAACTGCCAGCTCAAAATCCTCATATGACAGCTCCAGCCACCCCTTCGATAGTAGGAAATCCTTGTCCACATTCTTTCGTTCTCCTCTCACCGCCAATCTTTCCCACAATTCACTTTCTGCTGCATCAGCTGGCTGTTCTTTTCCAGCCATGACCTCTGCAAATCATTGCACCGGTGGAGATGCTGGTGGAATGGATCCGCTTTTGATGTCGATGGCTGCAGGTGCTTCATATTTCAGCCACATGAGGGATTCGGGAGCTCTGAGTGGATTTCTGGATTCAATTAGAGGAAATTATAATCCGGTAGCTGCGTCTTCGCGAAATCTCGGTCATCTTGCGAATGAATCGCCCAGTGGTAATGTAAATGAAAACAGATAGAATATTCAGTAGGACAATAGAAGCAATTATATTAATTTTTGAATCTGTTTGGGATTGATTCAGCACTATAGTTAGCAGCTAATTTAAGTGCCTTAACTTACGTGAGGTACATTAGAAAGTGAAGTGAGGCACCTTAAAGTGATGTACCTTGAAGTGTAGTGAGGTATTTTGAAGTGAAGTGAGGTACATTAGAAACTGAAGCGATGCTCCTTAAGTGAGGTATCTTAAAGTGAAGTGAAGTACCTTGAAGTGAAGAGAGGTATCTTGAAGTGAAGTGAGGTACCTAGAAGTGAAGTGAGGTACCTTGAAGTGAAGTGAGGTACCTTGAAATGAAGTGAGGTACCTTGAAGTGAAGTGAGGCATCTTGAAGTGAAGTAAATCACCTTGAAGTGAGTTATTTCGAAAGCTTGACTCTTAATACTACACTTAATATTAATTAAAATTTGTGTAAATTTGCTTTAGAGTTGAATAAAATGTAGTGACATGTACAATCAGCATTCAGATTTCCATAGGAAAATGTCATAGGAATGAGATACTTTTAACAAAGAAAATTATGATATAATTAATACTAATGTTGGAATTAAAGAACTGTAAATGAGATTACTGGTTCAGTTGAATTTTACTACTACTTGACAAAAGGTAATCTTTAAAAGAACATGTATCAAGCTCTTATTCATATTACTCCGTTTGTTATGATAATGGAGTTTGAACGTTAATAAAGCGGATCTTTGTTATTATATATGCTCTCATATTTCTAAAAATTTTACATTTGATTAAGTAGGTCACCTATATTTAAGCTGGAAACCCGACCCAATGGGTCGGTAAAATCTAATGTAGGAGTAAAACAAGGTTCGAGTTCACTCTGCGTATCAGAACAGAATTAAATGACAAGAAACATTCAGTTACAAAAATAAATGTAAAAATTGAATACTAAATGTCGTTAATGAAAATAACCAGCTCACTTAACAGTCTACATGACATAATCGTCTGCGGGCTCTTTGCGGAGTTGAACACTAACCCTCACCCTCTACTACCTTCATCCGCTCTCCACCGTACTAGCAGTCTTAGCGTGCAAATGCATTATAATATATTCTTGTACTGGTTTTCTTATTTTCGACTTTGTACCGTTTCTGAACCTTCTTTTTGCTCACTGGCTTGGATTTGTCTCAATAGTGTTCGATGTTGTTATTGGTGACATTATCACTCTAATAGTTGTTATGTTTCGATATATTCCCTTTGATTTATATAATCATTAAAATTACTTAGAGAGTCTGAAATGAATCACACCAAATCTACGCGTGCTATGTGATCACATTATTATAGCATGTGATCAGATTATTACAGGATGTGATCACATTATTATAGCATGTGATCACATTATTATAGGATGTGATCACATTATTATAGGATGTGATTACATTATTATAGCATGTGATCACATTATTATAGGATGTGATCACATTATTATAGGATGTGATCACCTGATGTTAATTCAGTCAAACCTGTGTTTTGACAAACAACCCTGCGTGTAGTAACTAGACAAATGATTAAACGCTTGATATAAGATAATGCCAGGATCTTGTTCTCACCTATCCTGCGTGATATGCATCCAATTATACGAGAAGATATTGGATTCTATCATAAACATGCGTTTAACGAAGCGAGCCTTCCGCTTAGATCTGCTGTTTATAACAACTTTTGGTTGCCGCGGAGTCGTGAATAATGTGATTAGTAGGTCACGGGGAGCTTTTGCGCCCCTTACGTTATGTAAGATGAATAGATTCTCAGATCAATCAATCAATCAATAAAGATTTAAAGTCCGGTTCTTCGCAATAAGTCAATGTGAGGGACGTCAGGGTTGCCCAGATGTTGCCTGGGCGTCCCTATGACCACGAAGAAGCTTCGTACGGGGTTCTGTCGGTTTATTTCAGAACTAAAAAAGTAAACACGCATTATAGTGAATAATCAACTATGTTGATATCTATCACTTGTAAAACCACATGTTTAAACCGTTTGGCAATTTAGACCATTTTCCGTATAACCAGTCCAGTGAATGTCCGAGATTTTACTCTCAGATCAGCGCAGCCGGGATTCGAACCCACGAGGATTCAACTAGCTAGGTTTCGTAGCATACATATCAATGAGATCGCAGGTAATTATCGTCTACGTGAATGTTAATTTTGGACGGGGGTTGGATACTCCCAAGTTTACCTTCCCCTCTCCAGTACCACCTGAACTTCTATGCTGAAACGATCCGTCAGTGGAATGCGGGACGTCTATCCGGATCGTGTGGAACAGGATGGAATGAGAGGATATCACGTGTTTTTAATTAGATTAGAGGAACAGTAAGCAACGGAAGCATCCTGGTGTATAATCTCACGGCTCTTAGAGCCTAGCGCCTAGCAATCCGACACTCGACTAAATTATACACGCCTTCCGTGTGAAAACTGATGCATTCTTTCATTACAGGCTCTAGCGCACACTACGTGCATGCATACAAGCGCACGTATGCGCACACAAACACACACATACAGGAGCATATATATATGTACACACCCTCATACGTACATACTTGTACACACGCGCATACGTACATACTTGTACACACGCGCATACGTACGCACATTAACGTAAATTGAAACACGTTTTTACAAATACGCGCAACATACACTAATGACTCATGATTAACAACTATATGCCGACGAAAAGTAAAGCTGATAAAGCTAAAGTTAACGTCAGTTTCCTCGCTCGAAAGCGATGTCAGTGACCTAATAGTCTACCAAAGCTAATTTCATACATCCAAGCCTTCTAAATATCTATCAAATTTCTATGCTAATAAGGCCCGAAGATTTCTATTAAAATACCCATTTTCTAAGTAAAATACGACAAGCACTCATGATTATTAAATTAAACGAGCAACCTGTATAGAGAAATATGAAAAGGATAGCAGTTCCGTTATTGATTCGTGAACTTGAAGATTTGATTGAAGATTTGAAATACAAAACAACACAGTAACTGCACATGTTGCTGTTTGCAGGGGACTAAGAGGTGACTAAAGCAGATACTGCGAACATTAGTTATGTGATTAGGCCTACGCAATGCTGAAGTCAGGCTGGACTCAGGTTTGAATTCTGCACCAACCGATCCGCAACTAAAGACCTAACCGATCAAATCACTGGCATAGCTGAAACTGTCATACTGTCATACCTTTATAAAGCTCAAATACGATCTATTTCGGAGAAGTTGAAGCTTGAAAAATATTTAAATTGTAGTATTCACTGAAATTAGTAAAAGTCATTGTGTTAGCAATATTCAAAAGATTCTGCCATCTTGCGAATCTTTGAAATTCTCTTAAAATATTTTCCAGACAAATACATGTGTTGACTGGAACCAAAAAAGTGCATGAAAATATGCATGCACTTGAAAATTGAAAATAGAATCAGCATAATATGTCTGTGTGATTCAGAAAGTCATTAACGCTCGATTTGAAGGCAGTGGTTAAAAACATGTAAGCAGTAGCTGAAGATATATGATTTTTTCTTATATACATGTAGAAGATTTCATTTAAACTGCAGTAACTAATTAAAGGAGTTTAACAGATTCAATGGGCTCTTTATGTATATACATGTATATACATGTATATACATGTATATACATGTATATACATGTATATATATATATATATATATATATATATATATATATATATATATCGATTCTTACTTAGACTATATCGATTCCTACTTGATTTAGTCAGTTAGCCTGATATGACTTTGTCTTTGGAGTTCACTACTCTTGTATGCCCTAGCTCACATTCATATTGTGTTACTTGGTTAATCGCTCTTTCCAAAATGCTCCTCAGATCTGGAACTCTCTTCCATCCACTCTTTTGAAATCTTCCTTCACATCACTTTTAATTTATTTAAAAATTACTTCAGATATTTCCTGTAAGTTTTATGTTGTAGCGTATTCTTGGAAAGGCTAATAAAATTATTGTAATTTGATCATGATGATGATGAAGATCATGATGACGATGATGATGATGATGATGACGATGATGATTTCATGATGTAGATTATGAATGAGAGACTTTGCTTGATTGATCGATTACTAATTTGCTTGATTGATTCATTAATAGTTTGCTTGATCGACTAATTATTGTTTCATTAAATCCCTGATTGACTATACAACTGATTGATTGATATAGGCAAGCGATTTTGGAAATTCCAATTAGAGGAAAATACGAGTCAACGAGCATCTAATGGAAAGCTATTGAATTTTCGTCTTACTCCATCGTATTCGTGCGGTACTTTTCGGCTGTTTAGTCGATATATTTCTATCAAATTACGCTAAAGCGCTTCTCGTATTCAGTGAAAGTCTCGCCTGTCACTCGAGTCATAGGGACATTTCGTCCCCTCAAGATCCACCCAGTGATTGATGAGTTCCCCGATCAGCCAATCTCACGCTCCAGCGAGCCTCTACATGTCTGTCTGCCTGTCTGTCTGTCTGTCTGTCTCTGTCTATCTGTCTGTTTGTCTGTATGTTTGTCTGTCCGACTCTGTCTGTCTTACTGCTTGCCTCTTTGTTTGTCTGTCTATCTGCCTCTCTGCCTGTCTGCCTGACTGTTTCTTTGTCTGTCTGTCCGTCTCTCTGTCTGTCTGTTTGTCTGTCTGTCTATCTGTCTCTCTGTCAGTCTGTCATTTTATATGTCTACTTCTCTGTCTGTCTCTCTGCCTATCTGTCTGTCTGTCTGCCTCTCTGTCTATCTGTCTGCCTCTCTGTCTATCTGTCTGCCTCTCTGTCTGTCTGTCTGTCTGCCTCTCTGTCTGTCTGTCTGTCTGTCTATCTGCCTGCCTCTCTTTTTGTCTATCTGCCTGTCTGTCTGATTGATTGTCTGACTGGTCATGTCCCTATCTTGATACTTTCATCAAATACCTGACTTTTTGTCTGTGTCCATTCATAGGTTCTTCCTTACAGTTTGACTAGTTAGTGCCATGGGGTGAGGTTTCTCGCCTGCTAATAAATCAGCCAGTCTGTCAGGAGTCAGGCCTGATCAGTCAGTGAACATGTCTCTCATTCAGTCAATCGGCATGTTACTTACACAGTCAGTAATTCAGTTAGTAGTCTGGAGCCAATGGCGATGATGGTAAGATATTCAACCTCGGTTCAGTATGTGCGGGGTTCAAATCCTGGGCTCGCCACATAGTGACCACATAATGTGATCATATAGTGACGGGCGAGCCCAGGATTTGAATCTCGCACATACTGATCCGCGGTTCGCGGTAGAAATATCTTAACGACACTGCCACTGGCTCCAGCCAGTCACACGAACACTTCACACGAACACTGTAGAGTCTATGATTTCCAAAAGGGCCAAAAAATCTAAACTGCAAATATCTTAAATAAATGATTGAAATCTCAGCTTTCTGCCCAGGCCCCCAGTTTTCTGCCAATAGCTTTTAGGGGCATCCAATTTTTATTTAACTATTTTAAAATTAGGTATCTAATGGTGTATTCGCCCGTCACTCGCCAATTGACTCGCCCGTCACTGATATCACTTTCGAGTGAGGAAACTGACGTTAACATTATCTTTTTTGTAGCTTTTTTAGTTTTTATTGCAAAAAGCCTAATCTTTGTTGTGATTTCATTGACTGCTGGTGTATTTCTGCATTCATAAACATACTCACTCATCCATCATTTTTACTGTACTTATAAATTATTCGCACTCATCAACCATACGCACTCATCAACCACATGCACTTATCAATCATGCACACTCATCAATGACACGCACTCATCAACCATACGCACTTATCAACCACATACCTTATCAACCACACACACTCATCAGCTATACGCACTCCCTAACCACACGCAACCACACGCACTTCAACTCCTTCAATGAATAAATATATCTAGTGAGAAATTGTGCAGTAGTTTGTCATCTTAATTAACACAAGTTCATTTTTTACCATTTGCAGTATGTCAAGTTGCTCGACGCTGTCTAGGTTTGCAATATCCCCGAGCCTTATAGCAGAGCCCTATAGCACGTCTTTCGTCAAACCATCTTTTATCTTGCAATTCGTGCCAAGCCTGCGATCTCTCGCTTTATTAAAATAAAGCTGCTCGGTCGAGACGGGATTTATCTTTCTAAATTAGTTTATGTCAGATGTTACATTTAACTGAAGCAAGCAAAAATTACTTGTCGACAAAACCGTCAAACTTCTCTCTTCTCTGCCTCGCTGCCTCGCTGTATCGCTGCCTTGCTGTCTCGCTGCCTCGCTGCCTCGCTATCTCGCTGCCTCGCTGCCTCGTTGCCTCGTTGCCTTGTTGCCTCGTTATCTCGCTGTCTCGCTGCCTCTCTGCCTCATTGCCTCGCTGCCTCTCTGTATCGCTGCCTCGCTGCTTCGCTAAGTCACTTTGTCGCTCTAAATGAGATGTGTTTAATTTAATGCAGAGCAAAATAACACTAACGATAACAACAGCAATAGCATTCTTAGGTTACTTCGTAATTTCTGTTGTTCAAGATGAATTGGAGGACTAGATCAAATAAGTTTATATTGAATGACTTTTTCAGAAAAATTTGGCTGACCAAATATGAGCTTCTACATGAACTAACCGATAGATGCAGGTGTAACGTAATAGACAGCTGACCTACACCAACACCAGAAAAAGAGATAGAAAGTGAGAGAGAGAAAGAGAGGGAGAGAGGGAAAGAGAAAGAGAAAGGAAGAGAAAGAGGGGTAGTGAGAAAAAGAGAAAGAAAAGAATAGGCAGAGAAGCGAGAGAATAGGCAGAGAGAGAAAAAAAGAGAAGAGCGAGAGAGAGAGAGAGATGCGCGCAACTCTTCAATTCATCATCTTTTGAAATAAAAGTGCAGGATATGCTGGTGTTCGTAATATATGCCTCGGCCTATATTTCAGTACACGGTGACTTACTCCATCTCTGCTCTGCTACTAAATGATGCATGGTGTGCAGAGTCGTTGTGCAATGTATTCTTCTGATACATCGTCCAACGATACAGTTTACGTTACTCAAGAATTAACTTCATAGACGGGTTTATTGCTCTCATGAAAAATATATTGAAAAACCTTTTTCCGTTTTTTGTAATCTCATATACCGAGGTCAGTAACAGGACAGTAGTGTGCGTATACAGCATATTTATTTAATGCTAGAATTTATTTGCTGTGCAATTGTTTCACATCATTGTACGGTCTTATTACTTTTTTAACGAAAAGTTAAATTGGAAATCAAAACTTTCAAATAAATAGCTTTTTAAGATCTTTTGTTTGGGTGTATATTTTAATTTTTAGCAGAACCCGATGTTGAAGGAGCGAGCAAGTATCGCGAACAAACCTGCGGCTCGAGGCGTAAGAAAACAATTAAGAAAACCCTTAATTCGCACCGGGCCTAACTGTGGCATCAAAATTTAAAACAGAGTAGTACACACGCGTATTTGGATGTATCCTGCTGGTTCAAACAATAAATTTCTTACACTCCTTGTCGAAGTGTTGGACAATGTACGACGCTAGCAACTTATCTCAAGTCGAATAACGATAGGATCACAAAGCTGTTTCAGCAGTTAGCATAAAATATGGACGGCTTTTCGTTTGACGAAGACGAGGACTATCAAAAGCTTCAGATAAATCAGTAGATGACGACATAATGGAAGATCTGTCGTCATGGAGGTAAGAGTGACGTTCAACATAAAGTGATGACGTCATTACTGAAGAAGAATCTCCATTATGATGAGGCGGACGTTTAATTCTAGGAGTCGACGATTCGTAATTCCAACTTCCTAATCGTATCATTTCCATCGCTATGTCATAGGATGGAGGAGATCTATCACCATCATCATCATCATTATCATCTGATGACGATGATATCGAGTGCCGGTAGCGACTCTTTGATATCACTGAAGCAAGAGTAGGACGGAAAGCGGGCTCTGATTCATTGCAAAGTCTGACTACTTCTGGACGGATTGCTCTTGTTACCTTTGAATTTCTTTGGTTAGAGTTTTCACAATTCGTTAGTTGTCGAGGAAGATATTCCACTTGACTTGGATGCCTCAAATCATCACTTCGGATGTCATAACTTGTATAGGAAGAATCGCAAGCAGTACTTCGTCTACTTTGTAATCTGCCAGATGCATCGTCCAAGCTGAATCTCTGTACACTTTTCTCTCTGTTATTTACTTTAGGAATATATCTAAATGCTGTGACAGATTTCTTAGCACCATTGCGGTTATTCAGAAAGACAGAATTTGCAAAATCACGGCCTACCAGCGATTCATTAACGGAAATCGATTCTTCATGACATTGAATATTGCTTCTCGCATCATCTTTTGTTTCATTAACTAAAATAATGGCTGATTTGGAACGGTTTCTGTCAACTTTCTTTACTTTTGAATTTACCAACTCTATCGTCGGGCATGTTTCTGAAGCCAAAGTCTTTGATTCGAACGTTGAATGAAGCGTAAGAAACCCTTCGTGGTAGCTTTTAGTTCTTCTTTCACCAGTAATAGAGAATTCTCTGCCCAGTTGACTGTAGAAAGATCGTTTTCTTGGAATCCACTGCTGTGAATCTTGATTTTTCCTCTTTCCTCCAGCAAAATGGTTGAGCTCAGAATTGTTTTTCCGATGTTTACGTAACGGTTGATTGAGACTAAAAAGCGAAAATGACTTCCGTAATTTTCTAACGACCTCTGTATTTCTATTGATATCAAGCAGACATATACTGCCCGGATTAACTCTGAGTGAACTAGTCTCATTCTTGGATACAGCTCTGGATAGAGTGCCATTCCTATGGAAGAAAACATCGGAATTGCTTTGAGAATTATTCGCATATAATGATCGATTAGACTGAACATTATGACGAGAATTAATCCGGGAAGTAGCACCATTTTGAAGAGTCCTCTGCCACCAGGACCCTCCGCCAGGATTTGTTGACTCGCCTCTTACTTGAGTTCCGATGGAACCGGAAGTACAGTCCATCAGAAGAGCCTCGGAGTAGCTCGGGATAAGGGAGTAGCTGCTCGCGATGTTGTCTCCAATGGAACTGGAAGTGGAACTAGTCTCACTAAGATCACTCGAGTCCGAATCCGTCTCCCCAAAATTCTTGTGAAGATAAAAGTGAACATGGGCAGTTTTGAATCGTTTGACGATTCGAAGAGGCCAAGAAAATAAGAATATTGAAGCCAACCAATAAATATAATCGTTATAGATTAGCGGACGTCGTCTTAAGTCAGAGTAGACGAGCATCTGATCAACCCATTCTGCTCCTAGAAATTCAACTCCTTCCCGAGTCTCTAAATAATCATCGCGACGTGCAAATTCGTCGAAGAAAGCCTTACGTTGTCGCTCGTATTCTGCCTCTGCATCTCTTGCGGTGAAGGAGAATCGCTTAGTGAAGCTGATGTAGGTTACTCGATGTTTTTCGAGAGCCGTCAGAGACTTCGAGATGTCCTTCACACCGCCGCAGCGTCGATGATCGAAGGCGGCTTCACCGGAGTGCGTGGCGCAGCGCTCATAGTAGACCTGAGCCCCGGAGGCGACTCCAGCCCGGTGTTGTCGGCTCACATGACGAACTCGCCTGGTGTAGTGGTAGGAGATGGCTCGCCACCACACCACAGGGGCAGCACTGGTCAGAGCCCTCGTGTGATCATAGGCCTTCTGAGGACTGACCTTGACCGCTGCACGTTCCGCTTGCTGACTAGCCCAGCATTCAACCAGATAAACGGCATAGATGACGAAGATGAAGGCTATGGGGATGTAGATGTAGCTGTCCTCACAGGCCTCGAAGCGGTGGAAGCTGCTGACGAGAGCTGAGCTAGGATGATCTTTGTCGTCGCTGTGCTGGTCAGGGGTTGAGAGAGAGAGTTTGCACCACATGACTGCCGTGAGGCAGAAGATGAGCAAAAGAGTGAGAGCGAAGCACTTCCAATGTGGCTGATGGTAGATAGACATCAGCAGCGAATGGTAGGTTGGTTCAATCTGTAAATATGCAATAAATAGTAACGTATACATAACAAAATAGCAAAATCCAATGGGGCTTATGGTAGATAGACATAAATAGCGAATTGATTCAATCTACAAATATGCAATAAATAGTAGCTTATATAAAGCAAAATAGACAATTCGTAGTCTTTTCAACAATCATGTTATTGCTGGTGATCGATGGAGTGCTCGTAGAGAGCGTGAAAGTAGATAACGAGTAGGAATATATACATTGAAACACTTGATAGGTTTAGAATAATACATCAATCAGTTCTTCATCGATTTTTTAAATTTAGATGAACTAAGCATTTTTCAAGACTGCTTATCCCTTGCGTCACTATTATCACCTCCTACTGCTTAAATTATTTAGTATATTGTTTCCGCTTTATTTTACTTAAGATCTCCTTTAGTCGTCGCCTGTGCAACTAAACACCTGCCGTGTAGTTTATTTTAAAAAATCTGATCTCCCGGAGATACATCAACACAGATTTTACGATTTGACAAAGTTTCTTCTGAAAAAACCCATAAATATAGGACAAATTTATATCCTCCTATTTGCATTCTTTTCATATTTTAATAGAAAATCAGCAGGGGGTGGGAGATATTCACTCCGATTTCTATTCAGCTCACGTGTGTAGTCGCTTATCACAGGACCTCCACTCCAGGGTAAACAGACCCTGATCATAGGCAATGTGGAGTGCTTAGTTCTTAGGCCTCAGGATGGGATGATTTAGGGGGAGGGTTGGGGGTGGGTGAAGGGGACAGATGTTTCATTCAATATGGAATGGAAAAGTAAGATTTTTAATTACATAATTACTAAGCGAGATATAATGATTTATCTTTGTTTCTACAGCCAATCAAGTCGTTTTTGGTATATCCATAAGTACCATAGCAATGATTTTCACTGACAAGGAATATTTTGATTTAGTTTTCTCTGTTGAAAACTTGTCAACGTTTTTAATTGTCAATGTTATCGGTCATCTTATAGGCCCTACTGGAATCTGTCGGGAGAGACTGAGAGTTAAAGACAGCGAGACATATTTTATTTTTGCGAAATCAAAGTATTCCACCACCCATCTTCATACTCTCTCGTTAACTCTGGAGTGTTGGCGATATTTGACTCCATTAGCTCATTTCTTATGGATTGATGGTTCACTCCTTGCCGCCTATCCTCCTTTTTCCATGGACTCACAGATCGCATTAGGCAAACAACAACCATAGCAATTGATCCATGGAGTTCCTAAATAGCAAACACCATCCTACAATTGCCTAATTGACTGCAAAAATAATTGAAATAAGACTGCTCCGCATAAAATGCAAATATTTCAGACGTAACTATTTATAACTATCTATGTGGGGACGTCCCTGACAACATCCCTGGAAGAGGAAACAGACGTTAAACCTTTATTATTATTATTATTATTAGTATTATTGTTATTATTATTATTCGTATTATCATTATTATTATTATTATTATTATTATTATTATTATTATTATTATAACGAGCCTTTATCATTGCGGCATCTCGAGTGCGACTTTATAAACAGATTTGTTCCATTACATGTAGGGGCCTACATGTATATATCCAGTACCTACAAACAGCTGTGATTTTTCACCCTTTCCTTTGACAGCAGCTTGAACACGCTTGCATAAGCGTTCACCTCATATTGAGAGTACAACTGCTTTTTCGTATTCCTTCGAGAATTTAATTAATCGAAGTAATTCTATGTAAAGTCGACCCTATTTTACGAACGCACACATACTATTTCGCCCAACTCTGCAATCATATTGACACATATCGTTGTAAGTAGCAATTTAAATTCTGACTTCTAACGCTTACTATTATATTTCACATGAAGGAATTAGTTGCTCCCCTTTAGTTTATTTAAATGCCAATAAATAAAAATATTCTGTTGTATCAGTTCGTATTTAGAAAGAAAGATAATATTAAATATTTGTATATTTTTCATCATTTTTATTTTTGTGATTGTATCTTGTAATTCAACAATATACAGTAGTGAACGTCATCAAAACTATTTGGTGTAAAAACTTCAGTAACTGTTGCTTGTAGCCATATTCCCTAAAACTCCGCCCACCCACATTCTTCCTTAGTCTGGCTCCTCCCTTATAGTCTGGTACCTATCTTATAGTCTAGCTCCTCCCTTATAGTCTAGCTCCTCCCTTATAGTCTTGCTCCTCCCTTATAGCCTGGCTCCTCTCTTATAGCCTGTCTCCTCCCTTATAGTCTAGCTCCTCCCTTATAGTCTGGCTCCTCCCTTATAGTCTGGCCCCTCCCTTATAGTCTAGCTCCTCCCTTATAGTCTGGCTCCTCTCTTATAGCCTGGCTCCTCCCTTATCGTCTGGCTCCTCCCTTATAGCCTAGCTCCTCCCTTATAGCCTAGCTCCTCCCTTATAGTCTGGCTCCTCCCTTATTGTCCAGCTCCTCCCTTATAGTCTAGCTCCTCCCTTATAGCCTGACTCCTCCCTTATAGTCTAGCTCCTCCCTTATAGCCTGGCTCCGCCTCCTGGTTTTCTCCTGCCTTATCTTGGCTCCTCACCTTTGCTTGTCTCAGCCTCTTAGCTGGCTCTTCCCTTACCCAGGCTGTCACTTAGCCTTAGTTAGCCTAGGTTAGCCAAGGTAGGCTAACATTAGTTAGCCTAGATTAACCTAAGTAGGCTAGCCTTAGTTAGCCTAGGTTAGCTTTAGTTAGCCTAGTCACTTAGCACATGGTAGCCTAGTAACCGTACTAATAATATCTTTGATTTATTAACTTTGCAACAGTCGTACTCATACGATCTTTAACTGTCGTTACTTAAGCAATCACAGTAGATTAGTGAAGGGAATAAATATTGTACAAATATCATATAGAATGGACGACCCCCCATTTTGCCATGGGAACAACTTTCCATCTAGCCTCAGGGCTCTCTTCAATTACCACACATAGAGCTCACTCCCATCAAAGTGTGCATTCAATCATGTACGGGCGACAAACTCTGGAATTGCATTGGCACACTCGCCATTATCCTCTATACAGAGAGTGAAATGCGTGGTCACACAAAACCCCTCACTCTCTTACTTGTGTACAACAAAACACGTTACGTCGTAATGCAAGTACAACTAGGTGTCAATTGAAATGGTAAAGTCTATAAAACAAAACAACATGAAGTAATGAAAATACGAAACTCTACCGCACATGCGCATGACAGGTGTTTAACTATACGGAATAAGCCAAAACAAACAAGCACAAAACTATAGTACAGAATTAAAGTGAAATTATGTTTGCATCATTAATTGCAGACAAGTGGAATCGCATGATGTTTTCTGATACCGGAGTGATGTAAGGTAAAACATATGGAATAAAGAAGACATAGAGTATAATGTATGTACTATTTTAAAATTCATATTTAATCTTTTTGTTAGGCCTAAATGCATAGAATAAATTTTAAATTATCTATTTTGAGCATTTATTTTGTCAAATAAAATAGCTATGCTTGATTTACACGCAGATACGCACACACATACGCACACACACAAAGTAGAAGCAAAAGTAATATCACATATTTGAGTGAGTAATACAAAGAGAAACTACTCCAGGAACACTAGCCTGTAATGGACATATAAAAGTTTAAGTTAGAGATTAAGAAATAATTAACTATGCATGTCCAGAACTTAAATTTAAACCCATAATAAAGTACAAAAGTATTAAAAGTGGACTACCTAGTTTCTTACCTAGTTTCTGCTTCTAATGAGATTTTAATTGCCAACTATTTAACCCATTAGTGCCTAGCGTCCCAAAAAAATGGGACAACTCTTTTTATTGCCACAATTTTCGCAAATTACGGTATATGATGCTGATATTTTACGTATGAATAATGACTACATTGCTTTTGATAAAGAAGCAGAAGAAGCATTTTATTTGTTTACAAACAAAGAATTCAGGGCGATATTATATGACGAGAGACGAAAAAGCGCACTTTTCAATATGGCATCTTCTCAAAGTTAAATTATGCTTTTGCTATTATTATTTATTCAGTGAAACCATTAAAAAGTAGTTGTTTAATGTGTTATGAGTTGTGTATGTTGATAAGTAATTGAGTAATTTCGATATTTTGTACACTACAATAAACAATGTGTTGTCACTATTTTTGGGACGCTAGGCACGACAGGGAACAGGTATATTTAAAAGGGTACAGTCAAAAAATGGAATATATGTTGAATAACTGACGTTATAAAGGTAAAGGTAATGAAACTAGCGATTCGATATTGACTACTAGCTCTGTGACAATCTCCATTTGCAATACTCTGCAAAAGATATTGTACTTAGTTAATCTCCAATCGTTGCTAACCCATTGAAACGGGCTCCCGTGTCAACCTAGGAACTTCAAAGTTTTCTTTAACATATACAGTAGATAAACTTTTTCATCAGATTTTTTAGCAGTTATAATTCTACTTAACATTTATAAACTGTTTGATAAATTCTTACTGTGAATGTGGCAAATTTGATTATTATTTATTATTTTATAGGTCTTAGAAATTATTGTCAATGCTAGAAGTTGACGCTTTGTTACCTGCACATGGATCTACGGATATCTTTATCCCCCCTCCAGATGATGTTAATTGTAGTGATGAAGACAGTGGTGATGAAGACGGCTCAGCTACTTATGACAACCTCTCAGGTCGACAGCTTCAAGCTCCTGCTCAGGCCATTCTATATACTGCTGAGAGACTTGTTCATATTGGAAATGAATCAGACGAAGATGATTCAGAAGTTGCAGTTGAACCAGCTCCATGTAAGAAGCAGAGAAAGTCAGTTAAGTCATTTAAGTCAAAGGAGCCTGCTGTTAGAAAATGTGTTAAAAGGGTTACTCATGCCATCTAAAGAAAGTGCCAGCTTAGACAATAAGTACAAGGATGTTGACAAAACTCCTGTAAAGATATTTGAACAATTTCGTACTGACAAAATCATCCAACTCATAATCGAGAATACAAACCGCTATGCGATGCATAAAGGCAGCCACAATTTCCATATTGAGGCTAATGAACTGCAGGTGTTTATTGCAATTCCAAATAAACAGCGGCTATTCTGTACTTTCACGCAGGAGGCTATACTGGAGCCCTCATCTGACGTTTGCAATCACGCCATTGTCAGGTCGATGACGCGCAATAGGTTTGAACAAATATTACTATATCGTCATGTGTCAGATAATGAATGTCTGGATCCCAATGACAAGCTCAGTAAGGTGCGTCCATTGCTTTCTGCTGTAAATGAGTGCTTCCTGGAAAACTTTCCCGTACAGCAGAGCCTATCAATAGATGAATCAATATTCCTTATTACGGGCGCCATAGTATCAAGCAGTTCTTGAGGGGTAAACCTATAAGGTTTGGCTACAAAGTCTGGTGCATAAACACATCTCTGGGATACTGCGTCCAGTTTGAACCTTACCAGGGAAAGGGCGTGACGGACAGCACACTAGGACTTGGTGGATCTGTGGTGGCTGACCTGACTTCAAAATTGCCCCTGCTTCCAGAGTCTATACGGTATGACCTGTATTTCGATAATTTCTTTTCTAGCCTGAAGCTGATCAACTACTTGACAGAGAAATCGATTGATGCTACAGGAACTATTCGTGCTAATAGAACAGAGAGGTGTCCTCTGGTAACACCCGAAGAAATGAAGAAAAAGCCACGCGGAAGCTTCGACTTTAGACAAGACATAAATAGTGGTGTTGTCCTGGTTAGGTGAAACGATAATAGTGTGGTCACTTTGTGTTCCAACAAGTTTGGAGTAGAGCCCATTCAGCAGGCACAACGATGGTCAGCAAGTGAGAAGAACAGGATTTCAGTTGAACAACCTAATGTTGTTAAGCAATACAACAAGTTTATGGGTGGCGTTGATCGAATGGATCAAAACCTAACCGTTCATCGAATTTCAATTCGTTCAAAGAAATGGTGGTGGCCATTCTTTGCGTATGTTGTTGATGTTACCATCCAGAATGCGTGGCTTGTGTACCGACTAACCGAAGCAAATAAACATCTACCGCTAGATTAGCTCGAGTTTCGTCGCAATATTTGCAGAGTATTTTATGGCTCTGATGGTCAAGAAGCAGCCTCCGTTAGCATGCCAATGCAGGTTGGGCGTCCCAAACCGCTAGCTCGAAGAGTTCTTGATGATCTTCGGTATGACAATATCGGGCACAATATAGCAGTAGGAGACACACAAAGGAGATATGCCCTGTGTGGCAAGAAGGTTCTTCATCGTTGTGGCAAGTGTGACGTTGGGCTTCATGTGCGCTGCTTCAGTGACTTTCACAAGAAATAATTGATTGAGCTTGAACTTTTATGACGAATTCTGCTATATAGACTCGTTTATATTTAAAAAGTTCACTGATATGACAGTAATAGTATAGTGTAACTGATAGCTTTAAACTTCTGATTAAATTTCTGATAGCTGATTAGACGTCTAATTTTTAGTCCTTCTCGTCTCTGACTTCATACGCCTATGGTGATAAATTTCACGTGATTTATTAAATTACTTTTTTATACATATAATTTAGTTAAAAACATCTCAAAATGCCTTTGTATACGCTCATTAAATGCACAATTCATTATTGTACAACCATTGTTTACTTGTACCCTCTCCTGCCTAGCGTCCCAAAAAGTAGGACAATCAAAAAATTGAACTTTTTTCAAAATGTCTATAAAATAATAAGAAGAGAAGACGGAATCCTCAATCTGATACCCACTACCATAAACATATAAAAAATTTACTAAGAAATTGCACCTCAGGCATTATGGGTTAAAGAATATGTTAGAAATTTTGAAATTTAAAAAGACGAATACTTTGAAAACAGATAAATTGTAGAGGTAGGCCAATAGTCATAACTATTCGCTATTGAACAGTTTTCTCTCTCGAGGATAGCCGATAATTCTGCAAACGACTCTGGAACCGGGACTGGCAGCTGTTCAAGGAATCCTTACCACAAGGGATCAATGTCCGCAGCATCATAAAACTAAAAGACTCTTAACTGAATCATTCTGTCCATCTTGTTCCTGCTTCTCTTTGCTCTTTTTCTTGTCATCCCACTTATGTCTGTGTATGCAACTATGTTTTCCTTTTCTCTCTCTTCCTCTCCCTCTCTCTTTCTCTCTCTCTCTCTCTCTCTTCTCTCTTCTATTATATTTACATCATATGCTGTAAGCGTATGATAAGAATATATATGTATATATATATATATATATATATATATATATATATATAGTATATAAATATACACGTGTATATACATGTATATACATGTATAAATATATATATATGTATATTATATGTATGTGCATATATATAAGCATACATGTATATATGTACATGTATATTTAAAAACATATATATTTTTATATATAATTATATATATATAGGCCTATTACTTTAGTATATATGTATATATTGCAGATATTATAACAGCATTACTATTAAACTGTATTGCACGGTATTACGCTAAAGAACACAGTATTGCAAAGACACACTTTAACACTCTCGCTATTGATTTCTATTCAATTTTTACTTAGCGCTTAATCTCCTGTAATTACGTATGATAGAAAAGTGAAACGGAAATAGAAAAATCTCGGCTAAAGATTCGTGCAATATCTACTTCAATAAAATTTTCTCACTCTCTTAAATTCTTTCCTTCATTTCTCTATCCATTTCTTTTTGGAAATTTATTGTTTCATA
This sequence comes from Enchytraeus crypticus, assembly GCA_905160935.1. Lineage (NCBI taxonomy): Eukaryota > Metazoa > Annelida > Clitellata > Enchytraeida > Enchytraeidae > Enchytraeus > Enchytraeus crypticus. The sequence goes on along the minus strand of CAJHZI010000548.1, from coordinate 1,733,585 downwards.
TGGTACCTCTTATTTAGATTCGTAAATATGCTATTAATCATTCACTTCAATTTATTTAACTTTATCTACTTAATATAAGTCTAGCTTTTGTCTCGGTTTTAGATTCCTTCAAACTTTCATACATTTTGCTCTCTCTCGCTCTCTCCCACTCTTTCTTGCTCTCTCTCTCTCTCTTATTTTCACTCATTTTTTCTTCCTGTCTCTATTAATCTACTCTCTCTTTTCTTATCTCTTAGTCTCTATAAGCTCTTATCTCTACCTTCTATTTGTTTCTATGTATCTCTATTATTTTCATTTACTATATGTAGTCATTATATTTATTCTATTGTATTTATTCACTCTATGCACCCTTCTCTTCCTATACTTCTCACTTAGTTTCTAGGTAACTGTGATATACTGCTGGTCACTTTGACTTTACGGCAGGAGTAAGTACTATGATATGTCACTCTACAGATGGGTCCACATCGTAACGACTCTCTTATGTCCGGTATTCTGTGTACAGATTCCTCGAAGATGGACCTCCCATACCAAATCAATTCCAAGTGTTCTATTCAATGTAGGGCTAAAACCCTCGAACTTAATTATTTTCAGGATCCGAACAATAGGCCTATATAGAAATACACTATAGTTATCCGGAATATTTTTTCTCGGTTTTATTGTGATACTTCTGGTCAAGTCAGGATTTTACGTGGAAGAATTAAATACTTATGATAGCGTTAAGCAAGTGGTTGAATCCTGTCTTCGTAAGTTTGGAATACAACCAAAAATTCACAAAAAAATTATAATTTGAAAAATCAGGTGCTGGCAACATTGAATAAAAACTTTAAAAGATTATTTATTAATCCACACTAGCTTCAACTTGCGCCAATCGAAATACATATGCTACTTTGAATTACAGAAAGAAGAGAAAACATAGAATACTAAATGATAGCAGCTAAGCAAACGAAATTTTGTAAAAGGTGCTTCGTGCAGTACGATATATCTGCAACTAGAAAATTGCAAAAAGACTCTACTATGAATATTACTTCTAAATGTCGACATCTAATCCACTGATTACGACAATGCTTGATTTTTGTGGTTAACAGTACCTTTTCCTACTGCTCTCAGCTACACCTTTTCAATGCATCTAAATTAAAAACAAATAATTTTAGATAATTTAATGAAAATTGCATTTATTACTTTTTAAAATTGTATTTATTATGGTAATCCTTACCGTGAAAGAACTTTAGAATTTAACTATTACTGCAAGGTTGTATTCACATAAGAGAGGCAGATATTTCATTCTTCCTTACAATTAAAGTAAGCTGTTTCTGCTTTTTGTCCATGCCACTGCAGTATAAGAAAAATAATTTTGTAGGTGCATACAACGCGTGATATAAGAAGCGACTAAAGTAATGGCTGAACAAAATGGCGCATCAATTCAGTAATAATATTATTCATGCTAAAGGCTACATTACCAATATTTCTTATATATACGCAAATTGTTCTTCAAAAGCTATTCTAATACTTATAATACTGAAGCCTATTTTACATACTTATATACACGTAGAAATAAAACCCAGTCAAACCATTTCACTCGCCTTACATCAGCGTAGATGATATGGCTTGGATAGATTTGATATCACCCAGAATTAGCTATCGATCTTATAATGGTGGACAAGCCAGCTGAATTCTTGTTCATGATCAGCTTTATCACTCTAGATTCCTTTTAGTTCTTCCGTCAATCTTTTCCTCTTCCGCCTCTCTCTCTCTCTCTCTGTCTATGTCTTTCTTTCTCTCACTTGGCAACTTGACTTTTGATTACATAATTTAAACTCTCATTTCTGCTTTAATACATGTACATGTACGTATATGATTTTAAGCCTCGACAATGATGCTAGGTCAATTTTTGCTTGAACCCGTCATTAATTTGTGAAGCCGCTGTAAAATCTTATTTGCGTGTTGGCATATTCTCAAATCTTTGTAAATCTATGCGTATATCAAGATGTCTCGGTCCTACTCTCCTCTCTTTCTCTCTCTTTCTCTCTCTCTCTCTCTCTCCCTCCCTCCCCCCCCCCCTCTCTCTCTCTCTCCTGACTACGTCACATTTCATACTAATTCTTCATTCCTTACTCTTTCTCTGTCAAGCTGCCTCGATTCCTTCTTCTAATATCTAACTGCGCTTTTAAAACTTTGCTAACGTAATACTGTAATATTCACTTACCGCACAAATTAATTCTATTCTTACTTCTAATTTATCTATCTTTAAGCACTAAAGTTGTCATTTAAAGATATATTGTATTGGTTGTTTAGTTTAATTAACCTACGGATTTCTTTCTTCCTAATACTGTCGCCTTTTCAACGTCTTCTATCCTCATTTGTTTAATTAGATTTATTTTTCAAATTCTCGGCCACTCTGCCCTCCCACTCATTCTTTAGCCTAATACTGCCACCAGGTAGAGTCTTGTCTAACAGTGCTTTAAATGAACACACCAGAACACAAGATTATGAAATACAGTATTTCTTTTAACTAACTTATTATGAAACACAATACTTAATTCAATTAATCGAGGAACAAGAAATTGTCTAAGATATCGCATGTCGCAGAAAATTACGAACGAAATATTTATTTCAGAAAACAGTTTGGGAAAATAAGAGTAGGTTGCTTTCAGATACATATTTATTTTTTGAAAGAAGGTATGCAAATAATAGGCCTACATATTAAGAATCCTCCGAGTACATTCTAATTAATTGTCAAAATTAATTAATTTTGATTAATTAATTGTGTTAACCATTTTCGAGTGCCGAGATTGATGGTAGCAATTCTAGGTAACTATATGAAGGTACGATCTCTTACTCTAGTGTTCTGAAAAATGACAGGTCCAAGGTACATATTTGCACTGGAGTGCTGCTGTCACGCTCCATAAAGAGCACTCCATCGATTTGCAGGTGCCACATAGGACTTTTTACTTCAATGAACCCACTTGTAAGTACCTAGGAGTACTTCAAACTCTTCAGTCTCACAAAGTAATTAATTCTGCATTTACTAATGAGTATTACAAATTACCACGTCCTAAAGTCATTTCAAAAGCAAATACCACAAAATACTTTACGCTGCAATAGATCCACTAGCAGGCCTAAAAAGTAATTCATTCTGCAATAATTCTCTAGTAAGTACTGATAGTTCAATATGAAGTACTCTTCACAGAGTACTGTACGCCGCAATCAATTAACTATAGCAAGTATTGCAAAGTACTTCATACTGCAAGCAATCCACTAGCAAACCATAAATTACTTTTGTTGTTGCTGCAGTGAAATCTAATTCAAATGAACCCAATATTTGACTCTTCGTTAGTGCTGCTATATACCAATGAACGTTTAATATTGCACGCTACTTTTAGTCTAGCATTGCATCGATGTAATGACAAACATTAAATCTTCAGTTTAATTGCGGCCATGTATTTCAGAGATCTCTGAAAATCTATGAAAATCCAGAACAATGACTTTTCCTGCAGTAAACAGGCTGTGATATGAAAATGAGATTTTCTTGAAGCGAAATATGACTTACTTACGTGTTCGCACGCTATTTCCTTCAACCATAAGCCATATATTGGGGGAAAGCAAATGCCTTTAACCTACGTAAACGGCTTCAGTAAGACACTCACAGTTCTAGGGTGAAACACTTTTAAATTGTTCAAATCAACATTGGAGAATGTGAGGTCTGATTACATTAAATGTCAATTTTAAGATAAGTGTAGAGATTTGTGAGATGAATTTGATGTTCAGTTGGTGTAAAGCAATTTAACGTCTATATATTGTATTGTAGAGATTACAAGGGCAACCAGTTAAAACGTGATGGAGATTAAAAGTTGAACAATGTAATAAATATGCTCACTGCCTTTCTGTTATAAGAATATCTGAACTATTAGACTTCGTGCCAAATCAAAATAAATACTTTTATAGAGAATTTAATAAAAATAAATTTAAAACCTAAATTAAATAAAACTCCGAGCTTTATAAGGTTATTTTTAAATCCGCGCCGGCTGCAGTCGATGCTCTATCAATAGGCAACGATTATTAGTACATAGGCCTACTGAGAAAGGAAAAAATGAAAACTACAAAAACACTAAACGAGGAAACGTTGTAGTAAGTTCGGTACGACACTCGTGTGTTTGTAATATACGAAAACAAACTAAATTAAAATAACTTTCGCAAAGGTTATGATGCATCGGGAATTCATGATTCTAAAAAGCTATAAGTAAACCTAATGTTAACGTCAGTTTCCTCACTCGAAAGCGATATCAGTGACGGGCGAGCCCAGAATTGAACCCCGCACATACTGATCCACGGTCGGATATCTTACCGACCCGACATCGGCATTTGCTCCAACCAATGCGCACCTTATATAAACATTTAAGGTGCGTAATTGCTACTCACCTTTGCTTGATGTAAATAGTTAAAGGTTTATCCGAATTGTAGAGGATTATAGAGAGTTATAGGAGTAATGAAGACTTATACGAGTTATAAAGATTTATTAGAGTATAGAGATTTATAAGAGGAATACAAGTAGATTTGACTAGAGAAATGGTCATAAAGAAGGTTAGTGTATATCGGTTGCATATCATGGTGTACTCTGGACGTGGAATGAAATGATTTACTTGCAGTTCCTGCAGTGATTAATGCTTCTCGATGTGACATGGATCAAGCGTTGCTTAATAAACGTCACGAATGAGCTGGATGATCGATGAATGAATGATGAATGAATGATAAATGACTGGCGAATAAATGATGAATACATATATGAGATAAGTAAAGGTCATGCGGTGAATGATCCACTGACTGAGATCAGTTTAGTGCTTCAATTATTACATGAAATTTGTCTGATTTTACAGATAAATATATCACTCGTTCCTTTAAATTGTCCATATCAAGCAAGAGCTCAGTTAGACTTGATAACGGCCCATGCTTATATGACTCAATAATACCTAAAAGTTTATTACGCATTCATACATATAATGTAAAAAAATAGATATTACGTTATGCTAAAATTAGAATTAGCAAGGAACTATAGGTTAGGCCACCTCTAGTTCCTTGCTTAATAATCTTTGTTGGCTTCCTGTGGTTCAAAGAATTAAGTATAAAATTGCTCTGTTAACTTTTAAAACACTTTCGTAAACCTTCTTACCTTTCTGATCTCCTAATCAAATATCAACCTTCTGCTCAAAATTCCTATCCAAAGAGGGAATTCTCTCTTTGGACTGATTTCCCGGATTTTGGTTTGCACCGTTTTAGACCCACACTCTGCTCATCGAATTGGATTTGGTACCATATTGTTAATGTTGTCATGGACGACAGTAGCACTCTAATTACGTTGTTTCTGTTGTTTTTATCTAAAAAAAAGAATAATATCATACGTCGATGAAGTGTTTAGTAAAATAGCCGGCATTTTTAACGCAGCCAGTTATGTTAATCTATTCGCTATAGATGAAAATGGTATAAGTTTCCTATTAAACTCTAATCAAGAAAATCATGAAAAATAATCTACAGGGATAGATAAATCCATACAGAAAATAGCAACATGGAGAGCGGTAGACAAACAGCGAAATAGGGGAGAGAGAGAAAGAGAGGAGAAAGAGAGAGAGAGAGAGAGAGAGAGAGAGAGAGAGTTAGAGAAAGAGAGAGAGAGCAATAGTGTAAGAGAAAGGAGAAAGATCAATAGAGAGAGAGAGAGAGAGAGAGAGGAGAATTGGAGATGTGCAGAAAAACGATGGCAATGAGTTATCGATGTAGAAATCTTGAGTCATTATTATGTGACCGTTAAACGATTTCTCACTTCGTGATTTTTCCTCCTGTAATCGATTTATCCCTGATCATCATCCTCTTCTTCTCTGATTCTCATCTCCATGGAGAGATTCCATATCTAGAGGAATGAAAGTGGATGCAGGAATCGAATTAATCGTCAGATATAAAATATCACAACCATTCTAAAACGACATAATCTATATCTTGGATATATTACGAGGGTTAGATTGCACTTCGCTTGTATGCACTTATAGATTTTTTCTGGCATCTGATAAATATTCTAATGATAAATACTGCTATCATAAATACTGTTACCATAAATACTCTTATGATAAATACTCTTATGATAAATACTCTTATGATAAATACTCTTTAATTATTTATAATAAATAAATAGAATTATAATTAAATTTAGCCTCTTTAGTGAATAGTTTTAGACTTGATTAAGTTCATTGGCGTGCTTTTAAATTAGTTCATATTTCTATGTTATATTGTTAATCTGTTATATAGTTATTTTGTTGAAAAATGAATTTGCAGTTTTGACCGTTATTTGACCGTTATAGTTGATCCGTTACACGTTATTTTATATTGCTTTTAATGTTTAAATTGTTAAAGTTATAGTGTTTACGTTTTGATCGTTAGTTAATTATTGCATATTTGTATTTTTTATGTAATTTGTGTATAACTATATTGTAATTTATATTGTACTTTCTTCATTGTTTACAATTACTGTTTTGCCAGTTTTGTAAGCATGTTTCGATCGAGAATTCCGTTAATTCTCTTCGAAGCAATATTTCTCTTTGCTCTCTTAACATCCGATCCCTCTCTAACTTAGACCATATCATTGCTTTGCATGATTTGGCTGAGACTCACAAGTTTGACTGTTTTGCTATCAGTGAAACTTGGCTATCCTCTATAACCACTCCTTCTGAACTGATGTCTATTCTTCCTCCAGGTTATGATATGTTTATTGCAAATCGTGACTCTAGGATATCTGGTGCTAAGGGTGGTGGAGTTGCTCTCATGCTAAGGAAGCCCTTTACCCTTCTTAGCAATGACTGTCATAAATTTTCTTGATTTGAAGCAATTTCAGTCACTGGTAAATTTAACACATGTACTCTGCATGTTGTTACAGTGTATCGACCACCATCTTCTTCCCCCTATGCCAAACCTTTCTCTCTCTTTTTATCGGAGTTTTCTACCCTACTCTCCTTCCTTACTAATTCTAAATCAGACTTTGTGATTACAGGTGACCTCAACATTCACCTTGATAATCCTCTTGATCCCTTAACTCAGCAGTTTAATACTTTGCTGTCCTCTTGTAATGCTGTTCAACATGTGAATGTTGCTACACATATTGACCATCACACACTTGATGTTGTTATTACACCAAGTCTCTCTTCTATTGATCCTTTAAGTGTTACTATTTTATCTCACTCGCCGTCAGGCCATTTTCCTGTTGTATTCACTTATAATCATGTTAAGCCAGATACTATTAAAAATTCACCTACTGTTTCATTTAGGTGTGTAAATAACGTTGATCTTGATCTCTTTTGTTCTGATCTTGAAAATTCGACTTTGATCAAGTCTCCTGCTAATGATCTTGATGAATTAGTAAAACAGTATAACACTACTCTTCATCTCTACTTGATAAGCATGCACCTCTAACTACCAAGAAGCTTAAGAAATCTAACCCTTGGTATACTTCTGGTCTGAGAAAGCTAAAGGCTGCATGCTGTAGAGCTGAAAGAAAATGGCGTCATGGCCATTCAGATTTTTTGAAAACTGTTTCTAATTTGCAACACAAGATTTATCGTACTGCTATTGCTAATGCTAAGAAAGAGTACTACTCCTCTTTGGTCAGTAAGGCTGTGAATGTCAAGAGTTTATAGAAAACCGTTAATGATCTTTTACATAGATCTATTCTCTCCTTCTACTCCTGTGGAGTCACTGCCTGAACAATTTTCCAAATACTTTACAGATAAGATAAGCAATCTTAGAGAATCTATCACTCCAGCTCCTAACTCTACTCCTCATACTCCAGTAGAGAATCATTCCAAGGATGAGCTTTCTAATTTCACTCCAGTTACAATTGATGAGATTACTAAATTAGTTTTAGACTCTCCAGCTAAACATTGTGACTTGGATCCTATCCCAACCTCTCTTTTAAAGAAGTGTATTCACATACTTGCTCCAGTATTAACATTGATTGTTAACCTCTCTCTCTCTCTACTGGCAAATTTCCTCGCGCTTTTAAGCGTGCAGTTATTACTCCATTGCTTAAAAAGCCCACACTGGATAAGGAATTATTGTCGAATTACAGGCCTATATCTAATCTGTCATACATATCTAAGCTCACTGAAAGAATTGTTCTTCAGAGGCTTTCTACTCATCACTGTTACAATAATCTATGTAATAAGCATCAAGCTGCTTATACTAAGCATCGTTCAACTGAAACGGTGCTTCTATCTGTGTGCAATTTTATTGTTAATGCCATGTGCACACAACGCTTAACTGGATTATGTATGCTTGATCTTTCGGCCGCTTTTGATACCATTGATCACAATATTCTTCTGGAACGTCTTTCTTCCTGGTTTGGTGTTCGTGGAATTGTTCTTGATTGGTTTTCCTCCTATCTGACGGATCGTTCCTTTAGTGTGAAAGTGATGGAGTACATCTCTTCGCCTTCTCACTTAAAAGTATGGTGTGCCTCAAGGCTCTGTTCTTGGTCCTATCTCTTTAACCTCTATACAACACCCCTAAGCACTCTAATCTCTTTTCATTCTCTTGATCATGAACTATATGCTGATGACACTCATATGTACACTTGTTTCATCCCTAACTCCTGTTCTAATGCTGAAACCCTCCTGCAACAAAGTTTTCAGTCTGTATCCTCTTGGATGTCTGCTAATTTCTTGGCACTTAATCCATCTAAGACTGAATTCTTGTTGGTCGGGACACCTCAACAGCTTCTGAAGCTGAATGGGAAAACTCTTTCGTTATCTTCGGGTATTAAAATATCACCTGTTTCTTCTGTGAGAAATCTCGGTGTTATCCTTGATAAATACCTAACCTTCCACGAACACATAACTAAAACTTCACAAGCATGTTTCTTCCATATCCGTGATCTTCGTCGAATACGTCCATATTTGTCACGTGAGACAGTTGCTACAATTGGTGCTGCTCTTGTGCAATCGAAGTTGGACTACTGCAATTCCCTGTTTTTAAATCTCCCTGGCTGTGAGATTGATCGGTTGCAGTTTGTTCAGAATTCTCTTGCGCGAGCAATTTTTGTAGTTCCAAGTACTCACATGTTACGCCTATTTTGAAGTCTTTGCATTGGCTAAAGATTAAAGAGCGTATCATTTACAAAACGGCTTCGTTAACCTATAAGTCCATCACCATCCCTGGACAAACTTGTATGTCTCACTTGATTAAAGTGATGCAGCCTGCTATTACTCGATCTTCTAAGTTAATTACTCTTGTGAGACCTAGCTTACCTTCACGATCTAAGCTATCTAGTCGTTCTTTCCAGCATGCTGCACCTCAGATCTGGAATTCTCTTCCATCCAATCTTCGGAAATCTTCATTTGAATCACATCGGCCTTTACTTTCCTGTGAGCAGTTCCATAAGCAGTTGAAGACCTATCTTTTCCATCTCTCTTTTCCATCCAGTGTCCATGAGCAGCGACCTGCGCCTAAACCACCTTTTCTTTAACTCCCTTTACTTTGGACTGAATTTCTCGATTTTGTAATTTGCACCGTTTTTGGACCTTCTTTTTTTTGCTCGCCGGCTTGATTTTGTCTCAGTAGTGCTCGATGTTGTCATTGATGACTGTAGCACTCTAATTGTTGTTATTATTGTTATTATTATTATTATGATAAATACTCTTGTGATAAATACTCTTATGATAAATACTCTTATGATAAATACTCTTATGATAAATACTCTTATGATAAATACTCTTATGATAAATACTCTTATGATAAATACTCTTATGATAAATACTCTTATGATAAATACTCTTATGATAAATACTCTTATGATAAATACTCTTATGATAAATACTCCTATCATAAACATTCCATTGTTAAATACTGGTATCGTTTAGTTGAGGATGATGAATTTATGTATTTGTCTGTATGCATATGTAGATATATGCACATATGTGTAATATTATGTATGCATGTATTCATGTGTATGTGTGAATATGTGCATATGAACATGTATGAATACATGTATATGTGAATATAAGCACGTGTTTTTATTCATGAGGGTGCTATAGGGTTAGGAGGAAAGGGACGAAAGGAATATTTGACGGGGGTATGGAACCTTTTTATGAGAGATACGAGGCCCTGGGGGTCCGGTTAGAAGCGACGAAACTGCTTGAGAGTTCGCAAGGTTGAATGAGGATGTACTTGTCTTCATTTATCCCTGACAACCCGACTACAAACCAAGGATGCTATATTAATCTGGCTTACCACACCCCCAATAGTACTATTACTTATACTTGTCTTCATTTTCCCTGACAACCAGAATGCAAACCAAGGATGCTATATTAATCAGGCTTTCCATACCCCCAATAGTACTATTACTTATACTTGTCTTCATTTTCCCTGACAACCAGAATACAAACCAAGGATGCTATATTAATCAGGCTTTCCATACCCCCAATAGTACTATTACTTATACTTGTCTTCATTTTCCCTGACAACCAGAATACAAACCAAGGATGCTATATTAATCTAGCTTAGAATACCTCTAAACAGAACTATTTCTTAAGTCTTATTCTTCGCTAAACAGCATCAGGAATCTGATGTCTCTTGAAACATTGAAGTGGTTGAGTTGAAAATCAATATCTTCCTTTATTATTATTTGCTTCGACCTTGCAGAGATTAAACACCCGTGTGCACTTACGGCACTTTTAAGCTTGATAATCTCGAGTTTTCAGTTAGCGGTTCAGCAAGTTCATCTGAAAAAAGCTTCATATCGAGCCTCAGGGTCTATACACGCTGAATTGAAAATAAAAAACTAATTTGAATATTAATAACAAAAATAATAACTATAAAGTTACCTAAAAGCAAGAAATAAATATGCAGCTTGCAATCACTAAGTTATTCGAGTATATAGATTCCCAGGAACTAAGGGATAGGGAAGGAGCCTGAGCGGGTATTATTGTACAGTCGATTCTAAATTTTCATGCATATCTAATAGCTCTCGAGAAATTTGTTATTCAAGATCTCGAAGGCTGTTTGACATTCTTTACAGTATAGCTGGAGGATTGCTCAATTGCCTTATATATCGTTTGAGATTTGATAGCAACAATAATCAACAATGATTGAAGTCACATAGTATTATGCCTAACCGCCGCCTAATATTATTACGTTAAATATTAATATTAACAAAACTTTAACACTTTTGAGACAAGGTTTTAGCAATATGTTGATCAATTAACATCTTACATAGGCCTACTTATCGTACGTCCCTGACATCATCATTGGATGAGGAGACAGACATTAAATCTTTATTATTATTATTATTATTATTATTATTGTAATGAGTTTAACTTTTATTTAATTTTATCGATGTGCTTGTGTGAATCTGATAGACTGATAGAGTATGACAGCTGTGTGTTCAACTAGATAGGGTACTTTGCGTCCTCTTTGATGGCCTAGTGTTTTGATTCTGTTTATCTGTATATGCTGTATTATTATTTATCATCTGATTACGATGTATGTTTGTTGCTAAATAATTGATGTTGTGATTTAAATTCAACATATTTCTTCCTTTTCTTTTTATTGACTCAAACGCGTACCTATGTATGTTTGAATATACTGTTACAATTACAATTCACGCTTACCAACATAATGCACCATTGAAGTTGATTTGAACCTTAGTGCTTTGTCTCCTTTTACGACACGTGAACTCTACGATTGGTCTATGTTTCAGCCAGCAACGCAGACACAACACGGGCAATCTATGAAAGTCACGTTATGGCAGGTTATTGCAAATGCACGTAGATTTATATTCGAGCTCGGCGTAACTTTCAGGATCGGAGAATTGTGGCAGAGCAGTCATAAGTCAAATCTATTCTGGCATTATTAGATTCCTGGCGAGAATTTTGAACAATGTACGGATAGTAAACGATGCCATAACATGAAAGCGTGTAATAACTGATATTTTCCGACAGACGGAGCACAAGTCTGTGATCCATTTGCATAATACATTCCACACGCGATGCAGTCATTTAGCAAGAATTTTCCGCCCGTTTCTTCGCTCTGTAGAACCAGTTGTGACGACAGCTGTTGTCAGAAAATAAACTCTAGATCTTAAATATTGTGCTGTAATAACTAAAATGTAAGTACCGTAAAAGCTGGTAAAGCCGATGATAACGTCAATTTCCTCACTCGAAAGCGATGTAAGTGACGAGCGAGCCCAGAATTTTAACCACGCACATACTGACCCATGATCGAGTGTCTTACCGACTTCTTACATTAGCTTCAGCCAATATGTGTAAGTTTGTAAGTGTGCTAATGTGTGCAATGTGTACTAATGTGTGTAAGTTATTTTCATTAAGAATGTCTTAATAGCGTAAGGGTACCGTCATAAAGTTTTCAGTGACAGATCCTGAGGTGAATTGAACCCTCGTGGGTTCGAATCCCGGCCGCGATGATCTGAGAGTACGATATCGGACATTCACTGGACTGGTCATACGGAAAATGCTCTAAATTGCCTAACGGTTTAAATATATGCTATTAAAAGTGATAGATTTCAACATAGTTGATCATTTCACTACAGTGCGTGTTTACCTTACATAAGTAAGTACGATACTCGTGCATTTCTATGGTCTATATAAAAAGCTAAAGTAAAAAAGGGTTAATTTTTAATGTCTGCATAAAGATATGTACGTGAGAAAATAAAAGGTGACTCATTAGAGACTAACAGGCTACATTAGTTTCACTAGTAGTAACAATAAAAAATAAAATGAAACTTTTTACTTCAAATAAGGAAGTTATTTGATTATTATTTGATTATTATTGCGATTATCGGTTCGATAATCGCCACTGGTTGGAGCCAGTGGTGAAATCGGTAAGATACTCGACCGCGGATCAGATGGTGCGGGGTTAAAATCCTGGGTTCGGCTGTCACTGACATCGCTTTCGAGTGAGAAAACTGACGTTAACCTTAGCTTTTCCAGCTTTTAAAAGAACAGCTGAATTTTATTTAAAATTTAATTCACAGACTTACTGGCATTACGAGAAATTACAACAACAGTTCATACGTTAATAAACTTTTCAAATATACTTTAAAATCTTATATACACAGCCTTATGCATAATTCAGATTCTAAACAAAACGGATAATTCTGTTCCCAATCAATTTGCGTCCTTTCTAGAAACAGTAAATATCATATGAGAATCCAGCTGTACTGGGAACTGAAGGGAAGCCATCTAGCTGCTCTTTCGAAATGAGATTTAGATATTAATTGAGATAAGACGTTATGGATAAGACCACGGAAGCCTTTCATTGAAGATTACAAAGAGCTTTAGTCATAACTAGACGTGAAGAATGATAAGAAATAACATCAAGGCCATTAATATGACGCTGGCGCAAATAACTAGTAAAATTATTCGAACCCATCTAGAAAATATTGAAAAACTGTAGTCTTAATTGTTTTATTTTTGTAATTGTGTAGCCTAATTGTTGGCTGGAGCTAGTGGCGATGTCTGTAAGACATTCAACCGCGGATCAGTATGTGCGGGGTTCAAATTCTGCGCCTGCTCTTAACTTACATCGCTTTCGAGTGATGAAACTGGCGTTAACATAGGCTTTACCAACTGTAAAGTATGGAGATGCGTTTGCATGATTTACTCTATTAAACATTAAACAGAAAGCCTAAAATAAGCAGTCTGAAGTACAGTTCAATTAAAATACAAAGGTAGATTCTACAAAATCGTTAAAAAAGACATATAAATATATGTATATATATACATAATTATATATAAACATATAAATATACATGCTCATAAGTTGGATAATTCTTGTGAGAGAGAGAGAAAAGTAGTAGAAGAGAGATTTAAGAATTAATATATAAGATAAGCTAGAAGACTCAGAGATAAAGAAAGATTTATTTGCTAATAACATCAAAACTTCTTCGCATTGACAATCAGTTTTGCTATTTTTCTATTTAACAAAACATATATTAAAAATTGAGTTAAAACGAGATACAATAAATCTAGGGGTTCGTTAAACAGAAACTATTCAAGTGCAAATAAAAAATACAAATGCAGATATTATTAAACAAATCATAGGAGCAACAGACAGTCCAAACAGAAATAAATTCGCGACAAAGTGGAAAAGCTGCAAAGCTAAAGTTAACGTCAGTTTCATCACTCGAAAGCGATGTCAGTGACGGGAGAGCCCAGGATTTGAACCCCGTACATACTGATCCGCGGTCGAGTATCTTACCGACTTCGCCACTGGCTCCAGCCAAAAAGTATAGAAACAGTTAGGATGCGTCTTTGAGAGTAATATTGATCTAGTGTGACTCTTACTCAGTTAATTGTGGATCCCTAATATGTGTCTAATATGTATTTTCCATAAACTCCTAAGAGGAGTTTATGGAAAATCATTTCCATACCGGAAGCCTGCATATGAGAGTGCTCTGGGATTGAATGGCAGATCAACGGTGCCATGAAAGGGATTTGATCTGACAAGATTCGTCTTTAGAATACAGTCTCGAAAAATTTCAGAAAGCAGCTATGAAAGGTTTTCGCTAATATCCAATCGTTTGATAAGGATGCACAGCTACAGATACTATTCTGATAAAAGGTCAAACTGTATGTTTTAAGAAGTTAAGATTTTCATTCGAATTAAAGAGCAAGATCTACGCATATAGCAGATAGGTGTATAATGCAATGAGGAATTGAGACACATATTAGGGATCCACCATTAACTTAGTAAGAGTCACACTAGATCAATATTACTCTCAAAGACGCATCCTAACTGTTTCTATACTTTTTGGCTGGAGCCAGTGGCGAAGTCGGTAAGATACTCGACCGCGGATCAGTATGTACGGGGTTCAAATCCTGGGCTCGCCCGTCACTGACATCGCTTTCGAGTGAGGAAACTGACGTTAACTTTAGCTTTGCAGCTTTTACAGAATAACTTAAATTATATTAACCCTTCGAGGTTATATTACTCTTCTAAATATATATACCGCTCTCAAATTTACAATATATATTCTTTTAAAGTTCTTATTCCAATCGTTATTGCTTTTCTGAATTAGATTAGAGAGATCAGAAGCTCTAATTAAGAGTATAGAGGAGAGTTGAGAGAGCAGAATAGAATTTCTTCAGGCAATTCACTGGAAATCAAACAGTGACCAAACGTTTCTGTTGGAATGACAGAATCTCTCCCACCCCTTCCAGTCCTCCCATCTACCTTCCGTTCACCCCCCCCCCCTAGCATTCATTCTTTCCTCTCCTTTTCCACTGTCTTCGCAGTATAAGAAAAATCAAATCAGCTTTCTGCCAAACGCTCGTGTGATTACATCTCTCTGAAAACATTCCGTCTCTTTCATCGTTAGCGGAATGAGCAAACGTAATCCTCCGGCAGGGTGGAGTGAACAGAGGCACCGGTAAGTGGATTTAAGAAAGTATCGGATTTTTGCGAGTCTGAGCAACATGCGATACTGTGGCTGATTCCTTGAGCGGCTTAGAGAAACTGTGGACTGAAGCACTGAGAGATGAGTAGAGACAAACTCAGAGAGATAGAGGGAGAGAGGGTGGGAGAGCTGAAAGAAAGAAGTAGAGAAAGCGAGAAAGAGAGAGAGAGAGAGAGAAAGTAGGAAAGAAAGAAAGAAAAGAGGAAAGAAAGAAATAAAAAAGAAGAAAGAAAGAATGAATGAATGAACGTATGAACGAATGAATGAATGAATGATGAATGAATGGATGAATAATTGACTGATTGATTGATTGAAAGAAAGAGAGATAGATTGATGGACCGAAAACGAGATATATGGAGTGAGTGATATGTGGAGAATAAATGCGAAGCAAATTCTCCATTTTTCTCATTCGCTCTAATTCTCAATATATCTCAACTTTTTTCTCTCTCGTTTTCTACATAAAAGCCAAATATTGCATATGGCATATTGAATCACCGAAACGAAAAAATGTCATAGTAAATTGTATTACTTTTGCCGGTTTCTAACTTTGAAATTAAAAGCGACTACAGTATAAGCAATTGCCCTATAGAATCCGAAGTCAGGAATTTTACTTTAGTTTCAATGATATTTCGAGGCAAACTGCGAAAGGAAATTGTATTTGAAAACTAATAGATTTATACGTTTAGTTAATGAATGAAACCCAAAGGCAGCAATGTATCTTATCTCTTGCAATTTATTTAACCAACTTATACAAAAGTAAATGTACTTTGGGAAAGCCTATTTGTATCCCAACCTTGGTTAAACTGGGATTCAAGGGAGGATGATGATGATAATGACGATTCAAAAGTAAATGTACGGTACATATACCACAAAATGTGGAATTTAACTGAAAAAAACCGAATCATATGGCTAAATATTCCTGTGACATCGCAAGCTTCTCAGACATCTTATCACCTACCGCATCACATTTCAATGCAACTTAACACCTTCACAAGAGACAACCGTAAAATCCAGGCGAAACCTTGAGCGGTAATCTGTATAAATGAGCACTCTGCAAGGTTTGCAAGAGCTTCGGGACTGCATGGAGCTCTGCTTTCTGGAGGCATCGCCGGTTTAATGAACGTCTGCTCTGCTTAAAAACTCTGGAATTATCGTCGGCAGTTTATACAAACCCTCCCCTGGGAGATGGGTGCAAAAAAATGTGGGGTATGAAGGTTAGGAAGAAACTAAATCGAAAATTATTCACAGAGATACTTTAAGAAGTTTTATGTTTCCTGGAATTTAAATTAATTGGAATTGTTTAAATATTCTGAAAGAATCAAGGTTGCGACTAGATGTCAGGTCGGTATAAAAAGTTCAAATTCTGATTACCTGGAAATAAATTTATAAAAATTATAAAAATTTATAAAATAAATTTAATTCAAGTGAACATTTAATTGTTTTCGCAGACTCGGGCGCTGAAATTTACTGATGACGCTAAGGTAAAAATCTCATAAAGCCCAACCTTACGATGACCAAATTAGACAATAACTTTGATGCGCTTTAGCGCTGTCTGCAGACTTATAATTTAAAATGCAGACCTACATTCAATAAATATTTTACTACGATTTCTTCAAACAATAATGACATCGGACGTTTGACTCTACCGGAAGTGAAACTATTACGTGAACACGTAACAAGAGCAGACAGTTGATTCATCACCCTCTGTTTCCATCCCTCTGGGATTTCCGGGAGTCGTGTCTGTGCGGAACCCAAAAAGCTTTAACACGTCCGTTATCCGGATGTGGAATTAGAGGCAGGAGGGGGGTCAGTTTGCTGCGTGTAAAGAAATACATCGGTAGAAAAAAAAAAAAAAAAAGTGCTGCTACATCTAGGATGCTATTTTACTGGATTTACTCACTTTAGACACCTGAATCTTTCTGCTTTCTAAATTATATTTCAGTTTAATTTTATACTATAAAATTTTTCTTTATTAATATTTTTCTGAATCTTTAGAATAAACGTTTGAACTGATTGAGTGCGATTGATGTTGTTGGCAAATTGTTAAAAGATATTATGTGATGGCTTTTGATCTTGTCGACATGGTAAGTTCAAGATTGGATTTGGTTTTGTAATCTACGTTTAGCAATGGCAGCAGGAGGTGTCTATGTTCAACCCATAGAATGTCTAAATAGCGTAGGGGTAACGTCATGAAGTTTTAAATGACAAATCCTAAGGTGATTTGAATCCTCGTGGGTTCGAATCCCGGTCGCGCTGATCTGAGAGTAAAATCTCGGACATTCACTGGACTGGTTACACGGAAAATGGTCTAAATTGCCTGCCTAACGGATTAAACATGTGGTTTTAAAAGTTATAGATATCAACATAGTTGATTATTCACTATAATACGTGTTTACTTTACTTTTACTTGCTCAAAACAGTGAAACTCCTTTAGGGGAAAGTTTCTTATATTGGACCCCTTAAGAAAAAGTAACTATTTTATGAAAGTATTAGAGAGTGACTATATATTGTATAGGGCAAAAACCATAAGCTAATCCTATTTGAATAGTTGACCAAATTTTAATAAACCAAAATTTATCAATAAAGTTGTCAATAACAGTGGATGGCGTTAATAATTTTAAGCGAACAACTACTCTAAATTCTATCGAATAAAGCTTGCAGTTAATCTTATTTGAATGAATGTCATATTAACTGCTTGTTTAGAAAGCTAATATCAGTTAACAAAACTTTGTATTTTTTTAATCAATATACTGATAGAGGTTTAGTCTACTTTTACAAATTCAACTGTGATATCAGGAATATATGTACGGCGTATCACTTCGGCACTTAGCGCTACAGCATATTGCTAAAACGATTATTAAAGTCACTTATTATTATGGAGAAAAAGTATGCTAATTTTTAATTGCTGTAATGTAGAGATTGTAGAGAATTCTCATATCGCTAGAAATCGGTTTTGCAGTCAGCTGTTACTTAAGAGCTGTGCAATAGATGACGCAACACTGAACTGCCGGTGTCTAGAGACAGAATTAATCCGATTAGTTTCTTCTGTCACAATAAATTATCAGCATAGCTTATGTCTCACGTGTGCCCATACTGGTTCTTATTATAAGCTCATATCTGCTGCTCATATCTGATCATATCTACTGCTCATATCGGCTGTTGCTCATATCTGATGCTCATGTCTGATGCTCCTATCTGAAGCTCATATCTACTGCTCATATCTGCTGCTCATATCTGATCATATCTACTGCTCATATCGGCTGTTGCTCATATCTGATGCTCATGTCTGATGCTCCTATCTGAAGCTCATATCTACTGCTCATATCTACTGCTCATATCTGCTGCTCATATCTGATGCCCATATCTATTGCTCAAATCTGATTTCATTATCTGATGCCCATATGTGATGCACATATATGATGCTCATATCTGCTGCTCATATCTGCTGCTCATATCTGCTGCTCATACAAGTTCAAAAGCTTCTTGACGACAAATTTTTAGCTGAGTCTGATTACTATTATGATCATGTTTGAAAGTGATTTGGAATTTTTTGAACAGTTTTAAAACAATTTGGTCTAGAAATTTGTAAGTACAGGTACACTAGAATGATAACCATTCCAAATGTGTAATACTTGCAATTTTCTTTGGTCGAACATTTGCATATGCACGTAACATTGCCTTTTAATTATGATAATTTGTAGAACTTCAAGAGCACCAAAAAATGTACATCGATTAATTTTTAAAGAAACATTGTCCTTCCAATGCAAATCATTACTTTCTTCTTTGACATCTGCGTTAGTCATACCTGCAGTTTCCGATTGATCAGATCTATAACTGTTACGACATAGGACGAATAGTTTCCACTCGCAGACGAATATATCCTTGACTCAGAGACAGAGATTGTTCCTGGGTGTGTCGTATATCTATGAGAGGATGGGGAGGTTAAATGAGCCAAGTGTCACTGATCTATAGATCGGCAAACCACGCATGACCGGGCATCGATTTGTATATCTTCTAGAGGAATATGCTTGAAGAATTTATGAGACTATTTCGATATTCAGTCATACACAGTGAAGTTTACTGTCAGATTAGGGAACGAAGGCATAAAATTTCCTACACGTAGGCGTATTTTTCATTTCAAATTCGATGTTAAATAATTCATGTATAAGTTGCAGTGATTATTCAAATGTATTTCTGTGGTACGTATACTTCTCCGTGTTGTGTTCAGTACACTTAAGAAAGATCAATCGAAACTTATGCGTGTTGCTAGAGGCGACTGAGAAAGAACTGAGGAAGTCAACGGGAAACCAATTCATAAGCAATATTATCCGAAAGCTATAAGTTACATTCAGATTTGGATAATGCCTAACCTTTATGAAGTGATTAGATCGTTAATCGATGGAATGCTCTTTAGGGAACAAGAAAGCAACATGTGATTAGGAATATGTCCCTTGGACCTGCAACTTTGCAGAATATTAGAGAGAGAGAGAGAGAGAGAGAGAGAGAGCGAGAGCGAAAGAGAGAGAGAGAAAGAGATTTATATAGTAGAAGATATCGCTGTCCTGTCAAATAGAAATCAATACTATTTTTTATCAATCGGTGTCAGCTTTTGCAAAATTTCAAATAAAGAATTCAGCTATATAAAGATATAAAACATTTATCCGATGTACATTTTAAAATTAATTAAATTAACTAATTAATTAATTAATTAATTAATTGAGAGATCTGAATGACTCAAATTTCAACGTCACTGACTGGCTAAGTAAAGAAAAATCCTATTTTGCATTATTTCCCTTTCCACACAGAAAATTAATTCATCTTTGATACATTCTATGCCTTACTCTCCCGGATGACTTTCTTTATATCAAAGAAAGATTAAAGACATTTACAGGAAATCTGTAAAACAAGCTATAGACATGTATGTAGATATCGATTGCAATGTAATAAATCCATGTAATTATACTCAGTAGATCAACTTACTTTTGTCGATTCTTGCCCGACTGCCATTTCTCAGCAATATCTTAATTGTAAAGTCTCCAGTAAAGATAATGTTCTTTACGAATTCCAGGTTTAATGGAGAATCGCCATAACGAAAATTTATTTCACTAATATTCAGTGAGTTTTGACACTATGGCAATGCAGCCCCTAGGCTTGCAAACTTGATAGGTTGCATTTGTAACAAGTCTTTAATGAATACTCGCTTAGAATATAGTCTACCTATATAGTTACTGTGAAAAGATTTACATACTGAATACTAAAACTTGAATATTTATCGCAGCTCTATCAACATGCCATGTCCGTATCAATAATATTAAGCAAACAAATAATCAATCAAACGATCAATCAATCAATGATATTAATCAAATGAATCAAGCAATTAGTCAATCAATTAATGAATTGATTAATCATTTAATCAATCAAGCAGTAGCTCATTCACAAACACCCGCTTTCACTCATTTACTTATTAGTCATTCACTCATTCGCTCATTACTTAGTCATTTACTCATTCACTTAGTCATTCACTCATTCTCTTATTCGCTCTTTCGCTCATTCACTCATTCACTCATTCGCTCATTCGCTCATTCACTCATTCACTTATTCACTTATTCACTTATTCACTCTTCCACTTTTGTCATTAACTGGTCCACCTTCTACATGTATATCTACATGTTTTAGGAAATAAATAGAACAATACTGGCGCACTTTGTAATTGACAAAGATAAAGTAAAATATCGGGAGAAATAAATCTAATTCACCGCACGACTGCTCGCCTCTGATGTCAATACTGGACGAGATAGCCCATCCTTGTCCTCGAGTCCCATTGAGTCCATCCGCTGGAAAACTGAGAGAGAGAGAGAGAAAGAGAGAGATAGAGAGAGAGAGAAAGAGAGAGAGAGAAAGAGAGGAAGATGGTAGAAGAGAAAGAGGTGGAATTAGGAAAGAATAGAATATAAAACCACTTAGATAGGCAAGCGAATGGAACGAAAACAACACACTTGATGGTAAAAAGAAACATAGAGAGAGAGAGAGAGAGAGAAAGAAAGAGAGAAAGAGAGAGAAAGGGAAAGAGGTAGATATAGATTGAGAGAGAGAGAGATTGAGAGAGAGAGGTTTGCCTTAACTAAAGCTATACCGGCTCCAAAATTTTTCTTATGAAAGGAATATAATGTAATTATCATATAAAAAGTTACCTTACAGTGAAGCAGTTACCTGGATTAAAGCATACGCTAAATAAAATAAATAAAAATTTGAATAGGTATTAAATATATTCAAGGACGAACGAAAATCAGTGAAACTTCTACAGAATTAATGCATTATTCTCAAACACACGTTCCACATTTCTCCAGTAATTATCCTGGCATCCTCATGTGATCGATCATCGTATAACTGGACTTACTCAAATGACTCCGATTTTAATTTCCATTACGGACTCAAGTCTTATGAAGGATTAAAAACAATGCAGGGTATGAAGGGTGTTGCAGCACTATTAGCAGCATGCAATCTTAGTTCAATTAGTTAGAATTGACTGCTAGTCTTTGATTAAAATACAGGTCAGTCTTTTAGTTTATACGTATTAGCCACAATGCACTAGTGGCCTGGGTGTGCCGTTATCATATTGGGACTAGTTCATTGAATATTGGATTTGAGCTGCTTTGAACTTAGCCGACTTGATTTTTATTTATACAGTGCTCGATGTTACCGTAGACGACAATAGCACTTTAGTTATCAATTAATTATTATTGTTTTTGTTGTTAGAAATAAGTTATCAAGATTATGCAAAATTATGTGTGAGGCGTCAGACTTAAGAATTGGCAAAGGCAAGAAAATAAAGTTAAGCCAACAACTCAGTAAATACGCATTTATGACAACAATAACTTAAGCAATAATAATTTCAGACTTTCAGTTGTTTCAGTGGTTTGATAATTAATCATCAAAATAACTTTGTAGTAAAAGATCTACCCTTTAACACGATGGGAAATAACTTCTTTCTTCCAATATAAAAAAATTGGAAATGTTTCAGGCGGTTTAGCGCGAGGATGTGGCTTTCTTCGAAACAGAAAGCGGTTGAAGTATTAGGTTGCTCCCTTTTCAAATGTTCGCCTCCAGTAGAAGAAATTTATATAGACTAGTTGATGATGTTAACACTGGTGATTGTGTGACCAGCTGAATAGGGTATCACTGGTGTTCTCCAGTTCCCTCAAATAATTCATATGATAAAGGAGAGGAGTAAAATCTAGTGCCATCTGTTGAATAACTAAAAAACAATATTCAAGCGTTGGGTTTTGATTTCTTCAGACTTGATTTTAAGCTGGATCAACACTACTAATTAGAGATGGGAATCGAACCGAACCCGAACCCAGACTCTGGCCGAACCCGAACCGAACCCGAACCCAGACTTCGTCCTAACCGAATTGAACCAAACTCTTGGAGTTCCTTTCTCCTTCATCATCCTGGCATTAAATAAAGATAATAAGAACAATACTAATATACAGTGTATATTAGTTTTTGCATTTACATGTCTTACAGTATCTAACAACATATATTCAGGTAAGGCTGGTTCCGACACAAATTTTAAAATGGTAGCGGTACAAAGGAATGGTAGCGGGATGCGAGACGATCCTACAGAAGATAATGGATAGTCTGAATGATACGGCATTGAAATATGGAATTATGGAATGAAGATTAACATCAAAGAGACAAAAGTGATGAGAGTATCCCATAAAAGTCTGAATATGCTTGACTCAATCTAGTTGGATTTGTTTCTGTTAAATTCAACTTATGAATTTTTTCTAATTTTAGTGTGCTACCTCAATATTTTTGCAGCCAGATTTACAAATAATTATATATGACATGCTATATGTGTTAAGGCTATCTGGAGTAAATAATTTTGCACCATAGCAATACAATAATTACATAACTATTTTCGTAACTTCATAATTGATCTGAGAGTTTAAAATTTGAAAACCCTAAGGTAAATTATGAAGCTTATTACTGGCCAGTTGATAGCAAACGGTGTATATTATGATCATTTTTCTATGGAAGTACACGTGTTTACTAAATTATCTTTATTTGACATTTTTATGTTACTAAATTGCACTTTGTCTCTGAAATATTGGATCAAATTTTAGCCAAAACATTTCCACTTAATTATAAACGTATCTAATATATGGGCCTATAGTGACAATAAAAACTTAAAAATTGATGAAGCATTCTATTTGTTCGTCATCATCAAGGAAAATATTTCAGATACAATAATAAAGCTAATTATCTATATTATGAACATTTGTTGGTCAACTAACAATATTTTAAGAAATGTACAGGAATAAATATCACTTCTCTCCTTTTTTCATTGTCATATTTTTATCCAGGTGAAAAAATGTGGCAGCTATTATGACTTAATTAATTTTTAAGCATATTTACCATAAACCATTTTAAACATGTTTGTCATAACCATAATTATTATAAGTAAAGTTAAACAATTGTAACATTATCCAAACCAAACCATTTCGAACGCGAATCGAACTCTTGCGAGTTGGAAAGCAAGCCGAACCCGAACCCTTGTTAGAACCGAACCCGAACCGAACTTTCATTTTCAACGAACCGAACCGAACTCTCAAACTGTCAACTGCTAACCGAATCCGAACTGAACCCGAACCCGAACCCGAACCGAACCGAACTTTCATTTTCAACGAACCGAACCGAACCCGAACTCTGGAAATTCATAAAATTCCCATCTCGACTACTGATGTTCGTCATAACGTTGTCATTTATTAAATTCTTAGTAGGACGAAGATACAGGTATTATCTTACGTTAAATCTATGTAGCCTAATTTCAGATTTTATTATTACTTTATTCAACGCGCTGCATTACTTGATTATATCAGGCATATGATGCTGCTCAATATACTACAACATTCCTTCTTGCCAGTCGACGCTTCTGTAAAATGTTAACATCTTTTGTGCTTTTACTGAAACTAATTTTTACTTTTCTACATACAAGTATTTCAATCGCTAATTGTCTATCTATGATTCTGTACTACAAGCACTTATCTAGACCGATTCTCTGGTTGTCGGATTTGCACACTATAGTGTTGATGGCTTTTGCTTCTCGGCTTAGCTTTGGTTTCATAGAGCTCGATGCTGTCATATACGGCCAGTAGTACTCTAATTGTTGCCATTGGCAACTTATCGTTGTTCTAAAACATCTGATCTGGTTTTAATTAGATCAGGTTTTTTCTTAGTCTTTCATTCAAGACACAAATTATCTTCTACACGCGGAGGACTCAGAATCATTATCAAATGCAGAGTAGTAATGTGTGACTTGAACCCGTTTCTATACTGAACTGGATAAGAGTAATATTTGGAGAGAGGAGATTCATATCAAACTGATTCGGATGAGAAACTCTTCGAACAATTAAAAGTAAATTAAAATTAAAGTAAAATTACTCTTTACATAACTTGTTTGCAAATCAATTGTTGCTAAAGTTGAAGTCGGCAAAAATCTCTGTCTAACTAATTTGTTCTTTTTGAGCAACTTTGTTAAATACAGTAGTAGTATACGCGATAATTTTGAAAGTTTGAAAAATGATTGTTTTAATATTAATAATTATAGCGTTTCATACTTTTAAACCAACCAAATCAATAAGAATTTAATGTCCGGTTCTTCGCAATAAGGCAATGCCAGAGCGTCTCTTGTCTTTATCAAACCTCGTTCAATAGTAAAGAACTACACAAAGTTGTAATTTTATTCTAAATTATTTATTTACAGCGCAGTTTGACCCTTTCATAACTCTTGCTCAATTGAGTAGCTGTTTAATAATAAAACAGCCTTTATCATAAACCGTATTCGTCATGTAATTATATCTGTTTAGAGTCACAAAGAGACTTTTCAGACACAATCGCTGAGCTTTCTCTACAAATAAGATTCATCTTTTCGAGCCATACATCATACTAGTTTTGACAGATTTCTAACACTTTGCTACTATATAACACTGATATCATTCACGCGTGTATTACAATTGCAAACGTGCATTCTACAATGAGTATAACCCCCGCCTGTTGACGGGTCAGAATTTCATTGAAGTTTACGTACCTTTGAAAGAGATAATAGATGGTTTAGGGATCAGTCATTTTCAGTTGATGGTTCAGGGATCAGTCATTTTCAGTTGATGATTCAGGGATCAGCCATTTTCAACTGATGATTTTGGGATCAGCCACTTTCAGTTGTTGATTTAGGGATCAGCCACTCTCAGTTGATGATTTAGGGATTAGCCCTTTTCAGTCGATGATTTAGGGATCAGCCATTTTAATAGATAGTCAGGGGATCAGTCATTTTCAGTTTATGATTTAGGGATCACACTTTCAGTTGATAATTTAGGGATAGGCCATTTTAAGTTGATGATTTATTGAGCAACCATTTTTAATTGAAGATTTAGAAATAAAGACTCTAACCGAAGTCATACAAACATTCAAATAGAGCCTCTGAATTTTTGAAAGTCATATTTTAATGGTTACTTTTTTAACCTTTTCAACTTGTCTCAAGTTTAAATAACTTTAAAAATGCGCTCAAGTAGGTAATTTTGTTCCCTTCGTGTATAGAACGCTGTTCTATCCCATGTTCTTGAATAATTTCCATTAAAGCGATTAAGTTGGAACTGTTATCTAAAATACCCCATTGTTAGGCATGATCAGTTAGTTTTAATTTACATTTGACCAATGTTATTCTCAATAATAATATACAATACTTTTAATGATATTGAGAAGCAATTGTTTCCAAAAGGTTAATTTTAAATTTTAAATACATCTCTCCGGCCAAATTAATTTTTTTGTAAAATATACTTGACGCTTGCATAATATTGACATTAAAATATCTATAAAGAATATTTGGAAATATTTAATATTAATTATACTAATAATTTAAATTCTGAGATGTTACTAGTTTTCGATAAGCTAAACAAATAACCCACTTTAGACTTTAAAAAAATCTATTTCACTGGTAATTTGTGTGCCAAGTATTACCCACTGCCCCTTTACTGCCGGTGCTCAAGAAATAGAATAATTTTAAACATCATTAATTTAAAACTAAATAATAGACGGGATCGAATCCCGCATATTTTCAAATAATCGCGGTCTACTGTCATGAACATAAATGAAATGATAAGAGCATTAACACAATAGCCACGTTCATTGACAAGTATTTGCATCACTGCGAAGCCGTAGTATGTTCCACACTTGACGCCTTTTGGTCTCTGACACATAAAACTCGTGTGCAAGTATGTAAGTAAGCTAGAAGCAAAGAATGCAATGCTAACTGCCTCACACGTGCAAAATGAATTGTTATTTGAACCGTTAACGTAGGAGTTTTATTAACTTTAATTTACATATGCACATCTAATTTGAGTAAGTTGATAAATGCTATAAGAATTAGGAAGAAGAATTAATAGTGCACATTCCAAGGGAGATAGTTTCTAAAGGTGGTAATAAAGGGTAGGATCATCTAGAATGGAAGGAAAGAGAAAAAGAAGCAGACCAAGATTAGGTATGTTAGATGATATTTAAAGATCCATGTGAATATGAAGAGGAAACGAAAGACAGAGAAGAGTGGAGGCGTTACGTACCATGGGTATGCCAGTATGCAGTGAACTAAGAGAGAGAGAGAGAGAGAGAGAGAGAGCACTCCAAATATAAATATGCATTCTTGAACTTATATAAGGAAACTAATTAAAACTTTGTTGCAATAATTATTTGCTGAACGCAACTATTTTACCAGGAATTTACAGTTTCAAGCAAAAAGTTGTGACCACATTATTGTGACCACATTATTAAATTCCAATCATGGCTTTTTAGTATTACAATTATCATCAAAATTCGACTTAATTATCATAAAAATAGGGGATTGACTAATGATATGGTTTGGGACTGAGAGGACTGGAAAAGTCTCTTCGTATCCCGACCCTGATTAAACTGGGATTTAAGGGAAGATGATGATGATTATTATTATTACAATTATCATCACTTAATGCTTCGCCTTAATGTTATTTCTTTGTAAAGCTTAATATTTCTGCCACTCTGGTTCGCTCGCGTACAACTGCTTCAAGGCACAAATTCTCAGTTATTTTGTTGGCACCAGTTGTTTTTATAGTCTCAATCTTCAGATCAGACATCTCGCTCTCTCTCTTTCTCTCACTCACACACTATCTCTCTCTCTCTCTCACTCTCTCTCTCTCTCTCTCTCTCTCTCTCTCTCTCTCTCTCTCTCTCTAGAATACTGAGAAATAGAGAAGCATACAGTTAAATATTAACATCGCGGCTAACTCTCTGCGAAGAATCGGTCAACTAAATCCCAAAACTCGTACTGCCCATTAATCTAAAGGACTTCATGGGATTAATCTTTTCCACATTAGCAGGAGCCCAGTCTGTCTCTAACGATTCCGACTCAAGTCGTGACATGCATATTTCTAGTCTACTTGAAGGTTTCACCAAATATCTCTCAGTCAGTCTGCCCGGATGTCTGAGTTCTCGACGTTGCACCTGTCCGCATGTTTGCCACGAGTTTCTCTAAAGAAACGCCTGACAATAGTTCGACTAACGGCTGCTTCTGAAATCGTTGCGGTTCGATGGGCATGACTGCCGGCCCAACAATACAGGCAGCGCAGTCTCTGCCGCAAAGCAATGAAAGCAAAACTCAGGTAAACTGTCTGCCAAATCCTCGTCCTTGCTAGAGATTCTTATTGCTCTGATACCTCAGGACTTTTCAGCCGATTCCTAAATTTCTATGTTTTTTTAGAAACACCTTCTTTAGTATCGGTGTCATGCGACGTCAAAATAGTATTTATTTAAAGGAAAAAAATATTAAAAAGGTAATGTTAACGTCAGTTTCCTCACTCGAAAGTGATGTCAGTGAGATATGTAATGTTTCCTCATGAACTGGAAAAGGATGGTGTAGATGGGAGTCCTCGTTTCTCATTATATTATGCCTATATTTCCCTTGTCGTGCGGGGGCCATTGCAGAATAGGTCAGCCGTAAACTGCACGTGTAGTAGAGGCATCTGATCAAGAACTGAGTACGGCAAAAGGGAACCATATACATAAGGACAAATATGTCTTCTCTTCTGAAGCACTATTTTCCCCGAACTATAGGCCAAATTAAGATGTGGTAAAGGCATGACCTTTGTAAAGGAATTAATTTTTTAACAGTGGAGAACTTTACGGAGCGTGAATACGTTAGAATATGGCCCTTGGACTTTCCACTTTGCAATGCATTTTAAAGAAATATAGAATGTCTCTAAAAAGGTTCGTGAGATGATGGCACTCGATTATATGTTTCTATCTTTAACTTTGATTTAGATTTTTGTATAAAAATGTAAACAAGCATTATAGCGAAATGATCAACTATGTTTATATCTATCAATTTTACTACCACATGTTCAAACCGTTACGCAATTTAGACCATTTCCCGTGTAACCAGCGTAGTGAATATCCGAGAGTTTACTCAAGATTTATGTAAATCTAGATTTCCAATTTAATCTAAAACAGGTTTACAAATGACTCGACACTGGTTTGTTTCCTGTTTCTTTCTCTTAGAAATAGAACAATTTGTGAGAGATAAAAACTGACGTTAACATCGGCCTAACAGATTCTTACTAACCCAACGCAAATATTACTTTTATGGTCTAAATCTAACTGAATCCGGCTTATCGTTGGTTTCTCATTCTGAAAGTATTACGATGGTTAGGCGAGTTGTGGATTTGAATCCTGTATCATCAAATCAGCAGTCTGAACCCTTTACCCATAATTCCGCTGCCTAAGCCCAAATTCTAATTAACTGGAACGAACGAGAAGAGTTATTTGGTAAGTATTATATATATATATATATATATATATATATATATAGACAAATATATATATATATATATATAAATTATGTATATAAATATATATATAACTGTATAAATATATATCTTTTTATATGCATGAAACTTAGATACTTCTGATACATTTTTATACGTTGTCTATAATTACGTCATTTGTCGGTTACGCATTTTAGAAATTCTTTATAATATTTGCAATAGCACAGAGAAGTAGAGTTACGACACGTTGACGCTACTGCGGTGATAACGCCCTGAATGCAATAGTATACTTAGCTATTTATCACTCGCTTGTAAGCTTTAACAACTCATTTCTGCGAGGTTGTTAGAATATATATATATATATATATATATATATATATATATATATATATAATATGACTTTTGAGGTGGTTTCCCGTGACCTTTCACAGTTTTTGTTTAGGCGCCTCTTTCGACAATTGCAGTTAACAATAGGTCTATTTCTCAGTGTCTTGGACACATCACGGAAAAATTGCCTCATGAAAAATCAATTTTTTAATAAAAAAAGGTCATAACTGCTGTAGCAGCTTGACCTCTGCAAGTAAGGAATATGGAGGAGCAATAGTTAAAGACTCTGAAGTTATTTCCACTTGTTTACACATTTAGCCATGTAACGCACATTGTTACGTTTTTGAAAGGAAATCCTTACGTAATCTCGACTGGTGATGCAATCCAGTAGATACTGCCACTTATTTAATCGCTTCTTTCTAGAAATATATCATTATTATAATTCAGTATCTTTGTGGGAGAATTTGCCCCCAACAACATACTATAAGAAAATTAAAGGCACCTCTCGCAGATAAATGTCGCAGATAAATTCCACATTATTCATGCGTTTTAAACGGCGGTGCAATGGCTCACCTGCAGTCCTTTGTTAAGCCCCTATAGGTTACCTCTACAGTTCTATTGGAACTGGGAGTCTATAAAAAGCTGACGTTTACAGAATGCTCGCTCGATTGTCCACGTCAAAGCAAAACTGTTAAAAATTTCACTTCGTAGACTAGCGCTAAATTTTTAGGCACAGCTTACAGTGCAGTCTCTCGTGTCAAGTAGAGAAATTCTAAGAAATCTAATACTTCATAAACTATTACTAAAATG
The DNA here is from genome assembly GCA_905160935.1 of Enchytraeus crypticus. Taxonomy (NCBI): domain Eukaryota; kingdom Metazoa; phylum Annelida; class Clitellata; order Enchytraeida; family Enchytraeidae; genus Enchytraeus; species Enchytraeus crypticus. The sequence continues at coordinate 1,703,150 of CAJHZI010000548.1, read as the reverse complement.
CAGCGACATAATCTAGCTACCGTCAGGTGACGAATATTGGAACTTACACATAAGGCAATGTTAAGATAACTTTTCAGCTGTTTACGCCCAATGCTTGAAACTGTTTTAATTTAACAAGTAATTTTATTAGTAGAAATATAATTAGATTTACTGAAGTTTATTCGAAAGTCACATAATTACAATGTTTTCTTATTTTAATCTAACTTTTGTACTCTTTTAATATTTCAATAAAACATATATTACTTGTTAATTATTAGATTCCAAAACCCAGATGGTGAAGGCAATACGTAAATTATGATTAAAATTTAAATTTTGCGAAATATCACAGAAATTATATTCAGTTAAATAGACGACTTACAAATTTTTGTCTACTCAACTTTCAATTTGAAATCAGTGATTTTAGTAAAAGACTTCGAAATATTCGACAAACTTTCTAAGATAAATTTCTTATTTATTTTGATAGTTTTATGGAAAGAATATTCACAGAAAAGCAAATATTGCTTCGAAAAATTATTATGGGGGTAACATAGTGCACTTTATTGAACACTATTTTAAAATTGTCATTTTGTTAAAGCCATTCCTACTAGATTATGTTTACTACGATTTTCAGAAACATAATGACAGATTTTCTCCAAGACGACTTGACATACTCTAGCTGTCATCAGAGGAACTGATTAAGTGTATCAGAGATGTTCTCATCAGGCTGGAGCCCGTGGCGAAGTCGGTAAGATACTCGACCGCGGATCAGTATGTGCGGGGTTCAAATCCTGGGCCCGCCAGTCACTGACATCGTTTTCGAGTGAGGAAACTGACGTTAACCTTAACTTCTATACCGCCTGGTACAAGCTCGTCCAGTGTTTAGAACAATGGAATCGAGTGACGGAAAATGCGGTAAAGTTAAACGGTAAAGTTAGAATTATCGCTGTGTGTCGGGTTTGTGAATAGTAAGACCATTACTCTTTTGCAATAGCCCAATGTCAATTTTATTACAATAAAACATGTAAGCTATGATTACAGTTTAAATTATTCTAAATGTCTAACAAAATATTTTTCTAAACTTAGTGGACGAATAAAATCTAAAACGTTTCTTTCTTAAAATTTCAAATTTGAAATGAACCTTTCAGAAAGATATTTCGAAAAATTTGATCATATTTCAGAGACAAAAATGTAATATATATCCATAAAGTGACCGCTGCTGTTGTAAGATAAGCAAAAGCTAGGGGAATTTTCAAGAAAGAGCTTTGGGACTTTATATAAGAATTTGAATAATTTAAGCCAATCGGTTCTTTAAACACATATTTCAATCCCTGAATTCGATGGAGATTCATTTAATCTTTTTATAAAAGTTGAATATTTTAAGCCAATCGTTATTTGAAACACTTCTTTTAATCGCTAAATTCGATGGTGTTATATTTAAGCTATGAGCTTTCTAACAATCACAGCGTAGGGTGCAAAAGCATGATGCCTGAATATAAGTAGACCTAATACAATTTCTTCAAATATAAATAATTTTGTATCAAAATTATTAATACGTATTGACTAAACTACTTAAATAGTTTACTATTACCGAACATCTTTCTGTGTTGTTAAGTTTAACTAAAAGTCATTTGAAATGTAAGCAAGCATAAAGTGTGAAGTAAATTAAAGTAAGAATGCTTTAATATTTCACAAGCTAAGATGCAAATAAACAGGATGCGGACACTGATGGCATTGTATTCTACGTGCATTTTGAGCAGCAACTACATGTGCAGAATATCAGACTATAGGCCACGTAGCAGATGAAGATTCGTAAATTTTGATACGGAATTTTAGTTAAATATCGTCATATAATACTTTACCATACCCTATATAAATGATGCAATCAATATTTAAGTTATGCTCTTCGCTTTACAAATTTTTTATGGCAATAAGTTAAATGTTTATGAATAAATCTTAGTTTTTATTTATTGACAAACTTGTACTGATTAGATTTGTGACTTTTTCTGAGTTGCTGACGAAACCCATTCTTCTTATCAATGTTAATTGCTATTGGTCAATTGGAAGCCAAGACAAGAAAAAAGGAACTGAGGAAGACATAGAAGTACTTGATTCAGCACGATCAACAAAGATTTGAAGACTTTGAACATTGCATGGTAAGATGTTGTGAGGGTTGCTGAAGACAGAAAAGAATGAAGGAATGTTGCCGCACTATGTTCTCTTCGGAACTCAAGGAACTGATGATAAATGGTCATTACAGCCACTTCACTATGTTAAAATTATGCGCTTCGCCAACCAGATGTTCTTTAGAAGTAACATTCAGATGCAGCGCAGCGACGAAGACTAATCTCAGAATCTGAGACCAGCAGTGCGAATATAGAGTTAGATTCTTTCTGATAGAGATCGAAGAAATTATATTAATTTGATTGACATTTGCATGCATAATTCTTACGTCGACGTTAAAATTATTTTCATGTAGTGATGAAGACAGCACAGAAGTTATTTAACGTTGGGTTAGCAAACTTTTAGGCTACTAAACGTTATTAGTAAAAACGTTTGATAATTATAGATGTAGAGTTCCTGGATGGCTTGAAAACTGAGCAGCAAGGTTCTGTCTGAAAGGCAAGGCAGCTTGATCTACATCGTCGCTGCTCTACTGCTGTATTTCAGTACATTAACAAGAAGTAAGCTCAGGATATAGCTACGCTAATCATCACTGTATGACACAGCTGCTATAAATCAGAGTTTTATTGTTCTACGGGATGTCGATATCGTCTTACGTGACAGTTTGTAGATTGGTAAAGATTCTAATACTGTCAGGTAAAGATGATAGCGCACATCTGCACTCAGCAAAAACTCAATCAACGTCTGGAACATTAATCGAGTCCGGTATATTGTTAGAAAATGAAGCCTATGGTGTCTAGATAGCTGAAGAATAGACCAACCGTAAAAGGCGTAAAAGGCGAATAGCTCTACACACCTAACGAACATTAGGAAGGGCATTCTGTTTATAAGCGCCTAAGCTCCTGAAATTGCAACGAAAATTCCTAAAACCCTACCAAAGCTAAACTATGATTCAAGGGAAGATAATGATGACACTGATGATGATATTGGTGGAGCGTACAGAAACTTACGATTGTTCGTAATTACAATGATATCAATTAATTGATATGAAATACCAGGAGAAAACTCATGTTTAAAAAAGAAGTTTACTATCATAACTATTTATTAGCTATTTAGTAGAAAAGGAAATATTACAAGAACTGTGATGTTACCAATGACTTGCTGATGAAGAATTAAAGTTTAGATGATTCCTGAAGTGCTTCTAAAGAACAGAGATTGATGAATGAAATCTTAGGAATTATTTTGTCAATCAATTCTATGTGATATGTCACACTGATGTTATTGGTGAGCCATTCAATCAATGGCTCAGTAATCAATAAATTAATGGCCGGGTTGTTTAGGCCACTGGCTTTAACGCTGGCTTCAATAAACCAGTAAATACAACGTCGGACTCGGATAGTGCTTGGATGTGTGACCATCTTGGAAAAACCCGATTGTTACAGATTTGAACAAAACCCCGGAGTGTTGAAAATCTCTTCTTTACCCGAACTGACTGGAATGGACTGTTTATATAGGCACTGATTATTAGCAATCATGAAAAGAAGGAAACAACGAAAACCACCAGATGTGCTACGTATGCAAAAGAAACAGCAGCACATGCGTCTGGCATGTGTGAAACCAAAAATATTTTGTTAAATTATCAAGCAGTCGAACAATGAATCAATTCATCAAAAGACAGCTAAAATGCAAACGCAATAGGTCTTCGAAGAGTTTATTGTATGATAATGCATTTTAGCTGGAAACACTCTTTTTTAAATACTACCAGACTCTTATCCTTCTGCAGGAGTACAACGTATTGCCTATTTATGATAAATATTTTTCTAATGTTAGAAATCAGCATTTAAAGAAAGATATCTGTACATGGGAGGTTGCGAATTTTTAAATAAAAAATCACATTATTTATCAAAGTTATTCCCATTGTCGTTACCATTTTCATTATTATTACCAGGTTATTGTCAGGCGCAATGAAGCCTACTTCAACTGCCACAAAGTTAATTTCGCCACAAAAGCAATAACCGTACCAAACCTTTCATTAAACCGGTGGCTTTAAATATTTATTTGCTGAGGTGAAGTTGCATTGCTTTACATAGCATCTGAAGACTTATATTACAACAAGGACGGTTTGAGGTTGATCTATTCTGCGATGTTCCCGACAAAATTAATGTAAATTAAAGGAGCGATTAAATATTTGTGCTCAGAGTAAAGCTGGTAAAAACTAATGTTAACGTCAGTTTCCTCACTCGAAAGCGATGTTAGTGACGGTCGAGCCCAGGATTTGACTCCCGCACATACTGATCCGCGTTCGAATATTTTACCGACATCGCCTCTGGCTCCAGCCTGGTAATACATAGGTAATACTTAACTACATTTGTCAGTATTTCGATATAATCTGAGATTAGCATATTTCAGCGTCAATATTAAATCAATGCTATTGCATATGATAATATATTGGCATGCCAATTTCATTACTATCAAATTACATGCTTCAACACGATTTATTTTAATTCGAAGGCCATATTGTGATTGCAGAGTAAATATCATCGTCATTCAAATCTTCATTTCTCAAGTTTGGTCGTCAAGAAATATATATATATATATATATATATATATATATATATATATATACGTATATAAACATATATATACATGTATGTATGTATATATGTATGTATGTATATATACAGTATATATGTACACACACACACAAATATATATATATATATATATATATATATATATATATATATATATATATATATATATAATGAGAAATAAAAGTTTACTTGCACTAACAAATTCTGGCCTTTCATTCTTTGTTTACCTTCGTCTGTCTGCTTTCATGCCTGATAGAGTTCGGCTAAAGAGTCGATGCCGCTAGGCTGATTTAACTTAGAACTTAGATTTTACGACAAATATGAGGCTAGGTCAACAGACCCTGCTTAACTAGTTTTGAGTTTTTAAAGCTTTTCCATTCATATCAGAGTTTTCGTTAAAGTGTGTAGGTTTCGTCTACACTTATCTAAACATGAAGACCATTCCTGGCCTCTTTTCATGCTATGATAGAGTGTAATTAGATTATTACAATTGAATATTAGCAAAGTTGTTAAATGCAGTAGCCTATACAGTTCGTGTGGCAGATATTTTATAATTACTCAATACTTATGGCAGTTAGTTGATCAGTAACTGCTTTGCCTTATGGCGAAAATTGTTGGTAAATGGATGACTCTAATTTGAAAATGATAACGAATGCAAAGAATCTGAACATTCCATAGTTCGGTGTATTGAATAAATAGCTTTATATAATTATTATCTACATTTCTTTTCAAATTAGAAGCTCACAGTTAGAAGTCTGCTTTCTTGCGCTCAATGCTAATTCTTAGATCTACTAAATGGTGTTGCTATGGGTAGTTAAGCGTGCTGCAGGTTTAAACAATAGCAGGGTCGATAGAATGCTTCACGCTTTTTGTTACCTTCCTTAATCCATTGTTCCAAAATCGTCTACTTTCCCTTCCTCCTCCTCTCATAGTCTTTCTTTCACTACTGTGTGTACTTGTCTGTCAAACATAGCGTCCTTTTCGGCGTCAATTGAGTTATATCGATGTAGATATATTTTAATTTATCTAAATCGATATATATATATATATATATATATATATATATACGTATATATATATATATGTATATATATATATATATATATATGTATATATATATATACACACACATATAATATATGTAATATATGTATGATATATAATATATGTAAGATATGTACTATATGTATGATATATATATATATACATGTATATATATGTATATATATATATATACGTATATAACATTGCCATTGAAGTGTTTTTGTTGCCTTTATCTCAGTCAGTGTTACTAATCAGTGGTATGAAACCTCCCATAAAACATTTTATTAACTTTCTCTCTACTATCTCTCAATTAACGTAGCCAGCTAAGAACTGTAAATTTTTATTTTAATTTTATTTTATTATTAATTTTAGAATAGGGCCGAACTTACACTTTAATAACCGTCACCGTACTGAATCTGTATAAGTTGAGAATTGAGCCAAAGACTACTGCTTGTGTTTTATGAAACCCGTTGTAGACACAGAGATAAGCTGCTGAAACCCCTGAGGAAATTGAAACTTTTAAAGCTCAAATTTACACGTAGCAGTTGTTAACGCAGAGAGTTTCTGAGATTTGAAACGGTGCACTCCCCTAAATAAGTAGTACGTTAGGTTATTAAGGTTGGACATGGAAGATATTGTCTTGGACTTGCCAAGGCCTATCTATAAGTTCCGTCAGATCTTGATTGTGAGATTCATCCGATCTATTATGTTCTTTCAGACTCGCCAGGTGGCGAAAGTTTACTGGCTTTTCTTTTCATTAATTTTCTTATCACTAACTGGAGCCAGTGGCGATGTCGGTAAGATATTCGACCGCGGATCAGTATGTGCGGGGTTCAAATCCTGAGCTCTCCCGTCACTGACATCGCTTTCGAGTGGGGAAACTGACGTTGACCTTAGCTTTTTAGCTTTACTTTAATTCTCTCAATTGCATTGACTTCAATAACTTCAGAACTCGTCAGCATCGTCATCATCCTTTGAATACCAGTTTAATAATTTTTATGATCAGAAAATTTTGTAATAATTTCAATAATTATAATTAATTTAACAAGTTAATTAATTGATGCAAGCAATAAAATATATTATCCGTGGAATAAAGAACTATGCACCGAGCGAATGTGCTCAATTGTAACTCCATATCTCGTTTAGAGCCTGAATCTTGTGCCACGGGTTCGAACCTAAGCTCAAACGATTATTATAGATGTCACCTTGGACAATCATTGCGCTTGTTATGTCCGTCGTATATTTGCTTGGCATTTAAAATGCAATATCTTAAATTATTTCAAAGTTTCACTCTCTCAAGTATAGCCATGGTAAGGTCCTGTATACACATAAATATAGTAGTATATTTATATTTTAGTAGTATATTTATATTTTAGTAGTATATTTATATTTTAGTAGTATATTTATATTTTAGTAGTATATTTTCAAATTAAAACATGATTAATATTTTGAAACTACTTTTATATATCTGGACTATGACTAGAAACGGTCTTCTAGAAGACTTTACAAACTCATGATGTAGACGAACAAATTATTGACTGTCAATTATCGATGGCGCCAAGCCACTTAGCCTTGTTACGTCATTTATTATGATAATCATATCGACCTTGAGAAGCATTAGGAGCTTAATTGAGATGTAGCTATGTTCAAATAAATGTTGCGGAAATTATGATATAACTACTAATATCTATAAACACTAGCAGTAATGACAACCGGCTGCCATTTAGCCTAAATTAAAACAAACAAGTAGGCGAACTCAAAATAATCTTGTATTATCTGGATAGTGCATAATAATAGTAACATGCAACCCAGATATCCCTTATACAATTGTCAGTATTAAACATGTACGCTAAATGTGAATATATCTACATGTACAGTATATAATAGTACAGTCTATTTGTACAGTATATAACAGTAGAATTAAATTGCTGTCTGCAATAATGGATGTAGATTGGGTCATCTATTGACAACAAAAGGGAGCCTAAACCTCTTTTACTTTAATTTCCTTTTCCTTTGGACTGATTTTCTGGATTTTGGAATTTGCACCGTTTCTGAACCTTCCTTTTGCTCGCCGGCTTGATTTTGTCTCAAAGTGCTCGATGTTGTCATTGATGACTGTAGCACTCTAATTGTTGTTGTTGTTGTTGTTGTTGTTGTTGTAGTTGTTGAGATGAGTGTGCATATTATTTAGAAAGCAGTGGAACGCTCATTAGTCGTCAGTTTATTAAGTTCAATTTAAAATACATTTTAAACATATCGTCAGGCACCATCAAATGGTTGTAGAACGAAGTTATAAACTGACCTAAGCCATAGTTCTTTCGATATATCACGAGCAATTAGCTGCTATAGCAAAAGACCCTTGCCTTGCATAGTTATTCCAAGACTGCATGCACAGTGTTTTCAGCAGTGCTCGATGTTGTTACGGACGACAGTATCACTCTAATTGCTGTCATTAGTATTATGCATAGGCGTGGTAATTTTGCAGTGCATTTGAAACAGAGGCATGAAGGAAAATATGCATCTGAGCATAGTGTACATCATTGCATACTAGTGTATATGTAAAGGCACTTTAGTGGCTGCATAGCTGGCAGTGTAGAGTGCCAACTGAACATCTACACTTAATGTAATTAGACCTAATTATTGTAACTTCTCTTGGCCCTGAAACATCAGGATGGAGCGATGTTTTGTCAGTTGAACTGTTTCCAGCCAATCGACGACATGTTCACTAGACTGCTAATTCTCTGTGTGGCACTTGCCATGGTGGCCCAGGTAAGTGATTTCATTTAAATAATTTAATAATTTCATATTAGTGATCTTAGTAAGTGTGTAATATTAATGTTTAGTAAGCAGTGATATTACAGTAATGTTCAGTGTTTAGTAAACAATTTATTGCAGTATATAAGTGTTTGCCTGATGTTCATTAAAAATTAAAAAGTGAAGTAGCAAAGGAATATGGCATATTAATTGTGAATAATAATTGCTCTATCTCTCTCCATTTATTTCCGTCTCTCTCTCTTTTTCTCTCCAGTCTTCTGACAAGTGGTAGGTCCTAGATACATATTCCTACTCAATTGCTGTATTCAATGAATCTAGCATTGTTTTTCATGCGTTGTATTGTTTATAACACATCTATGAATTAATAACACATGTATATTATATTATTTCTTTCTATTCCTGAATATATTTATATAATAACCTTGCACTACTTATTGCTTAACCTTGATAAACGAATTTACTCGAGAAATAATTGAATGAAAGTAATATTCACAACACATTATTAGAATTGTGTCGACCTTAAAATAAATATCTAAAATAAAAAGTACACTAGTTAATAAAAGATGGTTAAAACCAGAAGTTTTATTATTTTATACTAAGTTGCGGCATGGATGCTACCCTCTTCGTTTGGCTGTAGTACAATAAACTTGTACAATAAGGGAAATTGTTATAACAAGATTTAACACTCGAGAAGTTCAGAAGTTATTATTTGAAAATTTTCTCTGTTAACGATTTCATATTAAAAAACTTTGCGATGGCAAGACTTGTTTCTTTGGATATTTTTGAAAATTGGTTGAGTGCAAATAATTTGCAAAAAATATAACTACACTTAGTAAAAACTTTACTGATTTGTTTTATTTCACTTGTTTAATTTTATTCTTTCATTTTAAAATATTACTAAGTGAATGTACTGACGATTGATTTTAATCTACTAGTTTGGATCTAATTATTTCGTAGGAATTTCTAACTATAATTAGAATAGTAAATACACATTAATCTAATTTTTAACTTAAAAGGTCAAATTGCACTTACAGTTACATTTATCATCGTCTTCTTGCCTTTCAATAATAAACTAAAATTTTTCTAATCACCTAAATGCCAATTTCATCTGGATTAAATTCGAGAAAAATAAATGTGCATAGTTTTTGTTTGAAATCTGAAACATTTCTATTATTCTTCACGGTTTGACTTCGGTTCCGTAGTGCTCGATGTTGTCATTAGAGATAGATAATTATTATTCTCCATTATTTATTACTATCATTATAGATTTATTATTATTATTATTTATTATTATTATTATTATTTAATATTATTAATATTATTATCTATTATATAATAATAATATTATTATTAATTATTTTTCTCTGTTTAAGGATTTAGATGCGAGGATAAGGCATCACAATATGATGCACAAACACCGTAAGCCTCACCAGCGACGGATCATCGAGGATTCAGATGACTCGGATGGACCAGAACTGACGATCCTGAGCTCCGTGTTTGATGCCGAGGACGTCTCCAACGATCTGGAGGTGCGTCCGTATAATCCTGACGACTACAGAGACCTCTACGCACCTTTTGAAGATTCGTTGTTGAATAAAAAGGAGACGTAATAGAAAATAGTTCTGATTATTGATAAGTTATAACTTGGATTATCGAAAACTAATATCAGAATAATGTAAATGTAACTCTTAGAAGTTTATCTTTCGTTGTTATCACTCTACCGATTAACTCTTTATTTGACAAATAGAGAGGGGGAGGGTGGGGGGTAGAATTGAGATAGAGGAATATTGAAACTAAGATTGTAGGATGAAGTCAGAAAAAACGAATGATTGATTTAATAGCAGATGATCCAGAAAGCTATGGTCGTTTTATCATGGCCTAGCCTTTAAGCAGGGCACTAAACTGACTGGGAGAGAGTGAGATAGCGAGAGAAAGAAAGACAGAAAAAAGAAAAAAAGAGGGAAGGAGCGCTAGAAAGATGAGAAACAGAGATATCAAACATAATTTAATTCGCTTGACATATTAGGCAAATAGAAAGAAAAAAACAAATTAAAATTTAGAGACACAGATAATTTGCAAATCTAGTAGTCCTACACATTTCTAGAGACTTACAGGACTGTTGAACACGTTGCTCATCTAGACTTCCATCGTTTTAACTTCATTGGGCAATTGAAGCCATAATTGACCCAAGTATACGCCAATTTAGTAACTCGTCAATACGAATCTAGACATCAAAATGAAATAAAATCATCTGAAATGAAAATATCGAAGAGAAATCTTCTCGAACATTTGCTCGGAAATCTGGGTTTTATTTTGTATTGATATTTATTTACTAATTATATATATATATATATATATATATATATTTTATATTTTTATGAATATAGGATTTGTGGATTGAGTAAATGCCCCAACAATACTTACAAAAATTCAGAGTCAATCTAGTTCCATTTCAATAGGGTTCTGACAAAAAGATATCAGAAATAAATATGTTTTCAGAAATCTTACCAAAATGCACTGCCTCTTTAAACTTGTATTTAAATATATATATATATATATATTTATATTTATATATATGCACATATGTGAGTGTGAGTGTGTGTGTGCCTGTGTGTAAACAGGATTGTTTTCTCAGGGAAAGACGCCCCTGCTCAGTACATATTAGTCGAAGCTGAGGAAGGCACAGGACAGGGGGCCCACCTCGTCAAAAGCAGAATCCCCCAAGAATAATGTCACATCAAAAGGAATGTTATGGATGAATTTAAAGATCCACTCGCATGTGGACGTGAAGAGGAAAACGGAAGATAGAGAAGAATGGAGGCGTTATATGCCATGGACCTGCCATTAGGCAGTTCACTAAGATATATATATATATTATATATATATATATTTATAGGCCTATATATATATATATATATATATATACATACATACATATATATAAAATATCGGCAGGGCATTAATGATTCTCTTTCAGTCTCTCTCTCGCTCTCTCTACAGTTTTATGAAACCTACACTTTCAATATGCTTATTGCTATTCCTACTCAACGAGCATCTCTGATAAATTAATATCAAAGCAATGCCTGCCGTACGCCACAGATCGGCTTGAACGAAACAGCTCAAAGTATGACTTACCATTGCCCACGTCATAATGCTCTGTACAGTAAGTACACTGTTTCACTTCTCACGTTTAGCTTCAATTGTAAACTGGAACTTTCTGTAGATACGTATAATATTAAATTCAACGAAACGTTGAGTTCCCAGGCAATGCAGTCACAGCGTTAACTTTCATTAGCATAAAAATATATTAATTAGAGGAATAATTCTAGTTCTAAAACGAAAAAAAAATTAAGTTTAACATTTGCAATGCAAATGTTTGTAAAATTAGAAATTTCTCAGCTTACAGCAGCTGTCAGCTGCCCTGTGCAGAGTTTTTGACACAGCACAGCTAACAACATATACAAGTAGATTGGAACAACACTACAAGTTAGCTAACCATATAATACATGTATATAGAGAGAAGATCTGTGCCAAGGTTACGTTCTAGGTTATGCTCGTATGTTAAGATCTTCCAGATTTTTATTTGGCGACCTTGACATTGAAAGAGGTAAGCACGAAATGAGCACGTGATTTTTTCAGCCAATAATCTTTTGAATTTTAAATGTTTTACGATGGCATGTTATTTTACCTTTACAATAGCTGAAGTGCTTAGCAAGTTAAATAGGGATCCGTATTGAAAATTCGCTTTGAGCTCACATTTTTGGACAACCAAGAAATGAAGATTTTTTAAATTTTTTCATGAAATCCTTTCAGCTCAAGTTAACGCATCAAAACAGAAAGTAATAAGTTTTAACCGTTCAATTAAAATTTGGATTAACTGCAGCCATGGCCTGCAAGTCTTTTCACGAATAGCTAAGTCATATTTTACGACAATTATTGTTGATAACGTCATATGATTTTGTCACATGTTGTTGCTGTTGTCCCGCCGATGCCAGTTTTCTCTCGCAGTATCCAAACGTCTGGACGATATTGATTCCGTGAGTTGTCTTCTGGGTATTGTGGTAGCACCAGTTTACTTCGTTTTCTATAAATTTTTGAAATTGTAAGGTAGAAATTGCGATAAATCGAAAAGCTCTGGCAAAAAGTAGTAAAATGTATCAGACAGGATGTAAATTAAGAAATTGAAGCTTAGCAATTACAAACACTTACAGGATTATAGAAAAGTAATTAACATCAGCAGCAAATTATTGATTAAATTTAATCAAAATTATTTGAAATGAAATGTTCTAGAATTAATTAAATATGCTTTATGTTTAATATAATTTATAAATCGCTGGACAGTTTTAATATCCAATATACCGATCCAGCGAGTGTTCGTGAACTTCTCGAAAAAGGCTCTTTAAAGTTACTTTAATTACTCTCCGATTACTTCGGCCAGAAACCGAACCCAAGAGAACGTAGATCATCACAGTTTATGTCACTTAAACTTTCATGTCTTCTTTACTCTGCTGGCACTCTACACACTCAGCTATTATGACAGCCTAATGGCGATTAGAAGTGCAGTTAGAAGAATTCTTACAGTGTACGAAGATCTTTCTATAATGTATCTCTCTCAGTGCACTGACTACAGGCAGGTCCATGAAATATAAATATATGAAATATCTGTTTTCCTCTTCATGCCCACATACATGTATAAGTGCGTCTTTAAAACATCTAACATTCCTAATTTCGGTCTGCCAATGTTTTTCCTTCCTTCCATTCTACCATCGATGACCTATTTCACTAACAGATTTTACTAAAAGGCAGCTCCCTCACCCGTAAGCGATGTCAGTGACGGGTAAGCGAAGGACTTGAATCCCTCACTTACTGATCCGCGGTCGAGTGTTTTGCAGTCTTCGCCACTGGCTCCAGCCAGTGGCAAAGATATAATATATATAATCGCCACTAAACATATATAATCGCCACTAAAAGATAAAATGTATAATTATAGAAAGTAGTAATAAAATATTAGAAATGTAACATACACTTATAGAACGAAAGCAGAGGTTGAAAACCACTTATGACGTGGCTTGGCTGGTATTCATGCATCATATGGGCCTCCCTAGGCCTTTCAGGCAGACGTAGACCTCTTAGCTGGAACCGGCTATTCTGGGATTCCTGGCCGTCCATTGCAGCTGCCTAGAGATCTACACGAGTCCGTCCTGCTGTCTACACGTGCTGAAGTGTGCATGGTTTGTGACAGACCCCACTTTGAAAGTTCCATTCTACTTTTCTTCATTTAAAGGAACTGAAGTTTGAGAACGAATCAGAGTCTGTTCCAGTCCAGATGTTTAGAGAACTCTAATCAAAGCCAATACATGCATATCTTAATATTATACTAAGTTCATGTTCGCTTTGATAATTTCTCTCTCTCTCTCTCTCTCATGCTATTCTCTTAATTTGTGTTGGTTTCATGTTCTATTTTTATCTATTGTACACAACCAAATGGCCGGTCCAAATAATCGAACTTTACTAACGCCGAAAGCTGGAGATCTATTTGTCAATCCATTCTTCTCTGGTCAACAGGTTGATCCACTGCATGAATGTCAGTCCATGTCAGTCCAAGTGTAGCTCGCGTCCTCTAAAATTATTTTATGTCATCACGAGAATGTGATTAAGCTAATACTTACGAATCACTTACAGATTTCCATTGATTCAACTTCAATTTTCCTGAAAAAATTTAAATGTCAGAAATTTCGAAAAGGTGAAGACCAATTGAAAGTTTTAAATTTGACGCTAAATCGTCACCTTTCGTCACGTCACAGATCGACACACGTCACGTCACATAAAACGAAAGTAAGTTTTAGGGGCAAACTATATCTGCTTCTGTTACAGATTTTTATTACAGCACATTTTAATTAAAGCGTTCTTCGCCCCAACTGGAAATTGTTAACACCGCGCTCAATCCTCTATCCGTATTGCTGGCTGTGATACTGTGAGACTCTGCGCATATCCGTCAATCCTCCTGCATCTCATTTAGCTCTACTGGATGAGAACGGATACGGTTTGGCATCAGAAGGTCGCTGTGAGGCCTGTGGAACGTGAGTATACAATCCTATGTTGTATGTGTTAGCACATGTTCAGTAAATTAACAACTAATAGTGACTAAGTTTTCTAGTTAATTTGTTTCTATACATTAGTTTGTTTATTATTGTGTTATAATATTTTAAAAATTAGCTTAATAGAACGATTTTGTCGAATTAGATTATCGTGGTAGAAATGGACTGTTTTAATATAGCGTAAAGAACAAGAATGTTCTAGAACTGTGGGAAGCGAATTTATATTTTTTTGTAGAGAGGAATACGCGAAGGGCGGGGGGAAATTCCCTAAGAAATTAGCAGGATAATTACGATCAGTTGTGAATACAATTCATATTGTTTCTCAGTCACTGAATAAATTGAAGAGCCATGTATGACACCAATGTGCACGTGACGTAAGAGGCATAACTAAGCAAGAACTTAGAAAGACCAAGTGAATCATATCAGAAGCTATATTATTCTCGAGCTATAGGAAATTTCAGGGAGTGGAGCAGGTATCGACTTTTGCGATGGGATTAAGTTGTTGATCGATGGAGTGCTCATATGGAACGTGAAAGCAATATGTGATTATGAGAATATACATTAGGCCTAGCCTGGCACTTGGCAGAACCCTAGGGACAAAGAGAAATGAATACAGCAAGTGTTGAATATATATCCAGTTTAAGGCTTCATTTAAAGATTTAATTGAAAAATACAAGAATGACTTTCAACGATAGCGTCTACATGTATATCTTCAGCATAACACATTGCTAAAGATTAAATGTAAGATCCGAGATACCAATTAAGATCTGATGAATCAATTAAGATCTGAGAGACCAATTAAGATCCGAGAGATCAATTAATAGCTGTGAGATAACGTAAGACCTCGGAGATATAAATTGAGAACTGCGTGATCAATTTTATTTGAGAGATCAATAGATAACCGAGAGATAAAATGAGATATGAGAGATCACATGAGATATGAGAGATCAAGTGAGTTATGAGAGATAAAGTGAGATTTGAGAGATCAAATGAGATATGAGAGATCAAATGAGATCTGAGAGATCACATGAGATATGAGAGATCAAGTGAGTTATGAGAGATAAAGTGAGATTTGAGAGATCAAATGAGATATGAGAGATCAAATGAGATCTGAGAGATCACATGAGATATGAGAGATCAAGTGAGTTATGAGAGATAAAGTGAGATTTGAGAGATCAAATGAGATATGAGAGATCAAATGAGATCTGAGAGATCAAATAAAATCTGAGATATCAAGTGAGATATGAGAGATCAAATTTGATAGAGAAATAATGTATGATAACAGAGATAATGTGTTATCAGAGTGGTTTTGTGTGATATGACAGATAATGTGTGATATGAGAGATTATGTGTGATCATAGAAATAATGTGTTATCTGAGAGAACAAGTGACTTGGGAGATTAAGACATAAATCATCATCATCATCATCATCATCATCCTCCCTTGAATCCCAGTTTAACTTGGGTCGGGATACAAATAGACTGCCTCAAATCCTCTCTGTCCTACACCACACCATTAGTCAATCCCTTATTTGAGACTTTTTCATTCGTTTAAATTTTAAAGCAATTTCTGGAGCCTGGGCGCTCACCAACCGGATGCCATTTCTTACGTTGGTATGGAGCTTAGTGCTTTAGTCGCCTTCTACGACACGTGCAGTCACCGGTTGGTCAATCCTTCAGACAACCAGACACAACACGGGGAGTAGATCAAGACATAAATAAAAATGGAATAATAATAAAATCATTTTTATTTAAAAAAATAGTCGATAACTTGGAGCCATGCTAGCTCGCTGGTAGATGTATTGCTGGCTGCAGCTTTTTTCACATCTGCCTTGAGTTACAATTCGGTGAAACGAATATCCCATTGGCAGTGCTCCAGTGATTAATGGAAGAAAATGTGCAGGAGAGTTTGAGTGAAACTAGCGTCTGGTTTCGGTGTCGTAAAGAAAAACCGGTTGAAATGTAGTTTTTATTTCTAGCCAAGTTTATTACGACATTGTCTGCGACTAAAACCACGGTTTGTATTTTTTTGGCAGAGGATATTTTTAAGAAAAAATAATTCTTTGCCTAATACGAAGACAACTAATTGAAATATAGAGGAGGTCTTAGGTGAAAAAAAATAATGTTGCTAAATGTTGTACTAACTAGTTAAGGTATGTATTTTGCAAATGTAACGAATGTCTATTGCAGATTTGGTTCTTAATTCAGTTAAAAACGGAAATGAGGTCTCGAGGTTTTGTATATTTGCTCAAAACACTCTCAGTGTCTAACTAATTTTTAAAAAACAGCTCTGCGACAAATCCTCAAGTTGACGCCTTATCTCTCTCTCTCTCTCTTCTCTAGTGCTCTACCAAATGGCAGGTCAAAGGTACATATTCATACTCAGAGTCTGCTTACATGCTCAATACAGAGCCATCCATAGATCAGCAAGTTAATCAATTTACAAAAGGCTACGCCTTTTCTTATATAGCATATAGCTTGGAAAAAATGCGGCTTCTGGGGCGTTTCCTAGGTATAAAAGAATTAATTACATAGACCAGTAGGTTCAGTATTAGTTCTTTCGCGCTTTCTGTAACTATAATTAGTTAATGTTTGCTGATTCGTGTTTTTGTTGCCCTTATATTAATTCATATTAAAAGCAACAGCGAGTCATTTGAGTTCACTACTTATGGCTAGGGTAGTAAAGATTGGAATTTGTTCTAGTGGCAAACAGTAATATTATATTTAGTTGTGTGCTTCTAATTCAGGCTGTTAGCACAGGAAATAACCCGACTTGAAAAACTTTTAGCAGATTAAAAAGCCATATTTTATAACACACGTATACCATTACAGGAATGCTAGTAGAGGTCAATGCTCTAAGAATCCGCTCGTAGCATTCGCTCATTTGTATCCGGCGATGCTTCCTGAAGACATGTCTAAGCTTAAGGGTGCGTTTTAGAATTTTTCGGAGGTTTGGCCTACGTACATGAATACTATGATTATTGATTATATTCTAATTTGTTAATAATTATTATTGACCGTGATGATAGACTGTAAGTAGGAATCTGAATCTTAGATCAGCAAATGGATGAACGTTACCGTAGCTGAAATATGTATTATATACATGTACATTTTAATCGTAGGTAAAGATTGCTATTCCACCACAGATTTCCTTAACTCTCTCTCTCTCTCTCTCTGTCTCTCTCTCTCTCTCTCTCTCTCTCTATCTATCTATCTATCTATCTATCTATCTATCTATCTATCTATCTATCTAACTATCTATCTATCTATCTATCTATCTATCTATCTATCTATCTATCTATCTATCTATCTATCTATCTATCTATCTATCTATCTATCTATCTATCTATCTATCTATCTATCTATCTATCTATCTATCTATCTAATCTATCTATCTATCTATCTATCTATCTATCTATCTATCTATCTATCTATCTATCTATCTATCTATCTATCTATCTATCTATCTCTCTCACTCTCTAACTCTTTCTCTTTCTCTCTCTCAATGTCACTTAATAATCTGATAAATGACAATGTATTCCTGCACATGCTATTATTTTATGGTCTCCAGAGGTTACACCATCCGGTCAATACTTAAGCTAAAAGCATGCAAAGTATGAACTAGGTTATTACTACTAGCATCACATCTTTGACATTATCTTTGTTTGCAAAACTAAGTGAAGATATTACCGATGCTTTCATAGGAGAGCAACAAAACGTGTGTAATATAAAAACGTGTGCAAGATAACCACTTGTGTAATAAAAAACATTGTGTAATATAAAAACGTGAGTAGGCCTAATATAAGAACGTGTGTAATATACATGTAGAAACGTGTGTAATATAAAAACGTGAGAATTATAAAAACGTGTGTAATGTAAAACTTGTGTAATATAACGACGTGTGTAATTCGATGCGGTAGATCAGCTCAACTCTAATTCGTAGACTGAATATGGAATATAAAAACGCTTTCATCTCATTTCTCCACACTGGCGATATCAATCACGTGTTCCTCTGAAAATGCCTTTCGCAATCCTATGTCTACGTGACAAACAAGCTGCCAAATAAGCTATCTATGACAGAACTATTTCCTCCCTGTGTTCTGTCAATGGGCAGGTTCAATGTACATATTTCTAATTATATTCTGCCTTCAAACTTCATAAAAAGTACTCCAATGACTACTGAGCTAATCCGTTTATAAAAGGTAATGCCTAACCAAACGACTTAATGCACAGCTTGAAAATGTGGCTTCTGAAGTAGTTTTCCTTTGCCTTGTTCAGTTGATATTCAGTCGCCTCTTACGAAATGTGAGTCTTAAGGGTGGTCTACTCTTTAGTGACCCGGACGCAAAACAGGATGCCAGAACTACTCTGGATTCTTAAAATCACAAAGTACCTGAGAGTAACAGGTGGAGCCACTACTCAGCTATAAATATTAATTCCTTGGAATTGATTAGTAAATTCACAGAAGATATTTACAACTTACAAAAAAGCATAGAACTCCAGTAAATTAACTCCTAGAAATTGTTGTATTGCTGGAACGGCTGCAGAGAATAAAACTTGACCTCTGGTTGTCCTTACTGCCTTCCATTTGCTAGATGTTGATTTATGACCAACCTTCAAGGTCGACGATAACTCCGCGATGATCTAGATCTCCACACTGAGATCTGTGGATGATGAAATAGAACAACAGCGGCAGCTGAAAATAAATTCATATTATTAGAATTATATGTAGCTTTCGTATTCTTTATTGAATCAATGTTTTGTTTAAAAATTGATGTCGTATCTATTCATTAAGACACACTATTATGGAGGAAACACACACACACACACACACACACACACACACACACACACACACACACACACACATATATATATATATATATATACACATGCATATATATATATATATATATATATATATATATATACATGCATATATATATATATATATATATATATATATAGGCATATATACAGTATATACGTGCATATATCATATTCGGATAGGTGGCAGATACAAAGTACAGATTTTTCGCTGTCCATTTTTCATTGAATAAAATAATAATAATGATAATAATAATAATAATAATATTATTATTATAATAATTATTATTATTATTAGCAGTAGTAGTATTATTATTATTACTACTATTATTATTAGATCTATTATTATTTGTATTTTATTTTTTAGTTTATTATTATTATTATCATTATTATTATTATTATTATTATTATTATTATTATTATTATTATTGTTATTATTATTATTATTATATGTCTCTCATGTTGTGTCCGGGTTGTTTGAGGGATATATCAACTGGTCACTGCACATGTTGTAGATGGTGACTATAGCACTAAAAGACAAACCAACGTCCGAAAGGCCATTCGGTTGGTGAGCGCTTGGGCTCCAGAAATTGCTACAAAATTTTCCAAAACGAAGGTAAAAGTATGGGATTGACTGATATCATGATTTGGTATTGGACAGAGAGGAGTGGAGAATGTCTATTCGTATCCCAACCTTAGTTAAATTAGGATTAACGGAAGATGATGATGACGATGATGATGATTGGTATGTGATAAAGAAAACGTTAGTTATGTTTATGTGTTTGTACCTGCACTTAAGACTCCACTCAATAAATACTCGCTTATAGTTATTTTTGTTCGCATTCTAGACAACTAGTCTTATCCAATTAATTTCTTCATCCAAAGATAACGATTAAATAATTATTTATTAATCTTAATTTATTTATTAATGAATGAATGAATAAATGAATTATTTATTTATTTGCTGAATCTTTCAGGCGACCACATATATAATGAAGGACAAAGCGTTCGGATGCTCAAATGGATCTCTACTCAACAATAATATTGACGAAGGAGAAAGCAACGGCCTACCACCTGGTCTTCCATCGACTGTCCCTGCTGAGCACCTGCAGGGTGGAACAGACTGCCTCCAGACTGGCCTCTGTCACGCTCTCAATGGATCTGTAGGTATGGTTATGTTAGTTAGTTAGTTAGTTAGTTAGTTAGTTAATTAGTTAGTTAGTTAGTTAGTTAGTTGGTTGTTTGTCTGGTTGGTTGGTTGGTTGGTTAGTTAATCAGTCGGTCATTCAGTTAGTCGGTCAGTCATTCAGTCAGTCATTCAGTCAGTCAGCCAGTCAGTCATTCAGTTAATTAGTCAGTTTATATAACCTCTCTACCTACATGTGTCAAAAAACAAGAAATTAGTCAATATGTATAAATATTGCACACATACACGTATGTAATTATACATGTACGTGTTTCAAGATTTAATTTAATTAAAATACTTGAAAGTCATTTTACTACACTATGTTTCCTTTCGGAAGCATATGCAATTCGAAGATTGCAGTCGAATTCTTGACTCATCCGCCATTTATAACATTTTCCAAAGATGAAACTGACAATAACATCGGCTGTATGTATGAATATCGATAGCTTTGTGAATATTACTAACATTATGAAGATTTATCGTATTATGAACAGTTTATTAAAAATTTTAAACACAGGTTATTAGTAGTTTTAAAATCTTAATACATGTACATGTATTTTTTGAATATTAATATTCTTGTGAATATCAATAGAGTAGTCCTATGAATATTAACAGTTTAATAAACTTTAGCGAAACATTTATACTTTGAGGTGAGTACAGGTACACCTAAAGGTACACCTTTACATTTATTAGTATTATCAAATTCTCTATCACTCTTTTTCAATTGGTGTCGCTGTGTTATCTTCCATTAATAATAAATAACGAAATACTAACTAATGGCAATAAAATATAGCAAATAATAACAAACTAATAAAATAATAAAAAAATAGTAACAAATACTAATAAAATTAATAATAGAAAGTAATAGTTAATAGTAAATCTTCATGTTTATTGATGACAGGTGGACAGTGCGCAAACTGTCAAGTGTACGCAGTAACTCAAAACAACGGCATCCTCTCGGCCTGTAGAGTTGCTGATAACCGTCAACAAGGAACTTGTTCACCTGATTGGCTCCCCTCTAACGGCCTTGTAGCGCTCAATCAGGGGGTTCAAATCATAGACAATCACTCACTGATTGATGATTCAGTCCCTGAGGTTGAAGGAGGAGTTATAGAGTTAATGGCTCCGCCTCATTCTGAAGAAACAGCCTATCGGCGCGTGGTATACGAGAGTCAACCACGTGACCTTCACTTTGTGTCCTCTCCACCAATAGCAGAGCAGCCTGAGGATATAGGGGCGGAGCTAGAGCAGGACGAGGAGGAGCGAGAGCATGTCGGTCATGTTCCGACACGCCTACAAATACTGATTGATCCCGCCAACATGTGTACATTTGCTGGAGCATTGATGGCCGTGCTAGCAATGGCTAGCATGTGGACTGGAAGGTTCGTGATATTCACATCATCCAAGTCTCGGTCTTCCTCTAACATTCCTTCCTTCCGTTCTTCCTTCAGTTACGTCCCTCAGTAAACCAGCCTCTCTCCGGACATGACCCATCCATTTCTCCATTATATTCCTTTATATTTTTTTGCTGGTGCAAATTCCAAATATTAAGCCGCCCTCAACTAATAATTTTCTTGCCTTGCAGAGACAGAAGCTAAAATTAGCGCTATAGGTTTTGTAGATTCTGCAAAGAGGTGTTCACTAAAAATACTCGGCTCGTGGTAATACTGTAATGATTACAGTAGTAATACTGTAATGATTACGCAGTTTGTCGTCATAGCCCGGGGAGCTGGTTTCTGTAAAACCATAATATCGCATGAAGCTTGTTTCAAGTTAGCTGAGAGGTCTGTTATCTCAAACTTCTAGGATCAGGCCTTTCCCTGCAGGCTCAGAATTCATGTCGATTATAGGTATCTGGTTTTCAGTACGTCGAAACGAATCTGCGATTCGCCGTCAGTTAGAGAATGATGATTCAGATTTTATAGAGCTTGCTAGGAGTAGTTTTCAAACGAATTTTTATTCAGCTTTATCATTTAGTACCACACATTGGCATTTTAGTTATTGAATCTCGAAAAATCAAATCAAAACGTAATTTTGCTGTCCATTTGGCATTCAGACAAAGAATACTTTCAACGCTTTTCGTTGATGTTCTCAAAATCATAACAACTTGGCTAGTTTCTTATTTAGTTTAAATATTTAAAATGCTTAAGTGGTTATTTTCTAGAGTCTAAATTTGTGATTTTTGCACTTTTTGTAGGTACTATCTTGGAATGTTCTTCAACGTAGCAGCAAACATCGCTGACATCATAGACGGGCCCATTGCCCGCTCAACGCCCAACCGCCATCACGCCTTCTCATTGGTTGGCTCAAAACTCGACTGCTACGCCGACCTGGTGTCCCATTTCGTCGTCCCAGCCTCTCTACTGATGCACATAGGAGACCTAAGTCTCTTCTCTGTCCTACTCGCAGGAATCTATGTCTGCTCCGGAATCATGCGGCAGTCTTACTTCGAGATAACTGGGCGATGTGAAGGTGGATCGTGCATCTTTGGACTGACGTCTGACTACATGGTCGGCTTCTACACACTCACTATGCACTTACGACCCCTGATTGGTCAGTGGGAGAATTTGATGCTTGGGGCTCTAGCGATCACTATCTTGCTCATGATATACTGTAGCCTTACCTTCAGTCTGCGCAGCCGACGATATGATGGGTTTAATCTCGTTCTTGTTACTGTTTATAATGTTGTGCTGTGCGCATCTTGCGCGCTGCTTGCTCTGTATTCTCACAACGATAGTGCTCTGTCCGTAATTGCGTCCATTTTCCTCCCCGTTCTCTCAATTCTGGCTTATCCGTTCTACTTTCGACACGTTGAAATCAACCGCTGAATGTTATTCCTTAGGTTTCTTACCAAAATAATCGGCCGCAAAATTAATATAGCTTAGAAAAATTCCGATAGGTTTAAATAAAATTCCAATAACGATATTTAATTAATTAATTTAAATGTATATAATATTTTAGTGTATGACGGCGACCAAGAGTCTTATGCTCATTTCCATTGAAACATGTAGACCCACATCTAAGTTGATCTAGTTCTAGTGGAAAAATTCCTCTTCTACGTCAAGCTAGACTGATAAAAATATGAAAGCTTTCTAAAACTAAATTAAGATGAAAAAGACTGATAGCTCATTTTAATACCGAATAAAAACTCGGTGACCACAAAATGCATAATATTTTATTGAAATTAATAAATCGTCTATATTTCTATAATAATATATTAAATAATTTTCGTTTTATACGTTTTAAATTTATTCGTGCGTAGTTATATTCATAAGATATGTACCCTATAATTCTACTTCAGTCCAGTCGTTGAATATTATTAAAATTAGAAAATTTAACTAGAAGTCCATAGTAGGAATAATTTATAAGTTACTGTATCATATTGTACAATAGTTACTTACGCAAGTAACGATTTGTTACTAGAATTTTACTCTATAAATTCACATTGTTATTAATTCCTTAATTACATTTAGAGGTAAAGATTTTACTGTTTTTTAATCATCCGGTGAAATTTCGGTGTAGTCCACTTTAAATAACTGATTATAAATGCTGTATATATTTTGGTGCAAAGCAGAATACGTAGCGTGAAATTGAAATAGATCTATAAGTTTTAATGAACATTTTGGGAAAAAAGTTAAAACCATCACTAAGTTTCATAGATTGATCCAAACGGTACGCTAACATACTTTTTCTCATAATGCCTAAATCCTACAAGTTGCAGTCTGATTATGTGCCCTCAGATATAAGCCTAGTCAATTTATTGTATCATTTCCTTATTGAATATCTCAATAGCGTAATGGTTAGAGGCGTAGATAACGTCTTGAAGTTTTAAATGACAGATCCTGAGGTGAATTGAACCCTCGTGGGTTCGAATCCCAGCCGCGCCGATCTGGGAGTAAAATCTCGGACATTCACTGGACTGGCTATATGGAAAATTGACAAAATTGCCTAACGGATTTAACGTATGGTATTAAAAGTGATAGATATCAAAGTAGTTGATCATTTCACTATAATGTGTGTTATTATTATTACAAAACTTACTGCAAAGTATTAAATGCAAAACTGCGAAATTTCAGATATGGTTTGTCGTCAGTTCTGCTGTCGCAAAGTAAATCAATAACCTTTGAGATTAAACGACATACAGTATATTAATGCTATTAAATGTCACGAAATGAATTCCTTGGCATTCACCAATTAATTACTGCTTTCGATAATAAAAAATGTCTTATGCTGTTTATTATAAACTTTATACTAATATCAAAATCTATCAAGTGTTCTTTATGGACTTTTTGACAGATAATCTTTGTTTCATAATAAATATGTGTCAAAACTTCATATTTAAAGCCATTTCCATGTAATTTTAAGGATAACTTTATACCTTAACTTTGATTCTTAGGAACCTCTCGAATATTTCAAATGATTGCATCAAATAAAAATATTTTGTCAAAACTCTAATAATATCATGACGAGTATATTTCATTTGTAAACATAAAAATATTTCTCTGTCTAATACGTCGTAAATTTTGACTACAGAAACATAGTACAACCATACGTGGCATATCGGCCAATTTGTTTTGTTTTGCATACAATTATTTATACGGCGTGACTGACTCTTACTGTATTGTAAATGTTTAATACAATAATGTTTCTCGTACGTGGATTGTTAGATAAAATTACGAATATTAGCTGGTTCGGAAATTGAATTTGACGAATTCCAAATATCTCATGAATTTCAACGAATTGTAATTTTTAAGAATTTTTATTTTATTTACAGAAATTAAATTCTCAAAAATGATTTAAGTAACAAGAAACTTTCAATTTTTTTCCGAAATTTCTTGTAACACTTTTCAGTATAGGCCTATTACTTGGAATGTACGCAAGACTTTCAAACTAACCCGTAAAACAATATTTCTTAAAAGTAATTTAATCTTGTTTATCGCTTAATTTATTAAAAAATTTATAATTAAAATTTCTAAATAATGTCTTTTATAATTCTCTTTCTCATAAACTAGTAATTAAAATTGAAATTCGTTGAAATTCGTGAATTCTCGAACTATGCAATATTATTTTATTAAGTGTGTTAATCGTTGTCAAATTAAATCCTGTTCAATGTACATAGTAATCTAGTGTGCCATTTGCGGTGCTGTTTTCTATGTGTATATGTTATATAAGATATTTTTAGTTAAGCTGTATTGCACAACTGTGTTGAAAATGTGTCAAACCGAAATTCGAAATCTGACCGCATTGAACCAGTATTTAATCTATATCAATAAATCGGAGTCTTTATTAAAAGGCAAATCAATCAATCAATAAGAATTTAACGTCCGGTTCCTCGCCATAAGGCAATGTCAGGGACGTCAATGGCAATTACAGTGTAGAATGAAATTTAAATTGTGAAAATTGTTGTATGCGGCAGACAACGTTTTGTAGAGACAAAGAGTTATAGAGACAACATATACATGTAGATATAAATTCTTCAACAGTCTGATATTCAATAGTTTACTATTCATTTGCAATTTAATATTTGTTTTTGCTGTAGATGACATTTTCACTCGGTTCTTATGAACACATCGATTGAATCTTTGGCAGCTCGGGGTGTTTAAGTTCAATTGAGCCGTGAAAATTATCTCATTAAATTTACGCTGTCGCAGCACAGAAAAAAAAAAAAAAAGGAGAGGCGATAGACTATTCATAGTATATCTTGATTAGTTCATAAAAGGATTTCTTCACCAGAGGCTCATTAATTCGTGCTTTTTAAGTATTAATGGTCGGGATAAAGTTTGTAATACTTCAGAATGAGAAAGCTGTGAAAGCCTTGCTATTATTCTTAACAAAACTAATAAGTTTTGCGGTTTAATCTTTTACATTTTGCTCCCTTAAAGTTCAACCCACCACGCATATCAAGAATCGTTCAGATGCATGGCTTTGTTGAAATATTATTTTATATACTATTATATTGAAAGAATATGTAAAGTAATAACACCCGTTGCGTTGTGTTTTATCGGTAGAATTTCAAATCTAAGTATTTCAATCATGCTTGCATATACTATAATAAAATGTTTCATTTAAACTTAGCTCAAGTATTTTGTGTAAAAATGACCTAAATAGGAAGAAACGTATGCTTATAATTTTTACTAAAATAAATAATGCCACTTACATTTGTCTGCTTGTTATTTCCCTTTAATATTTCTAAATGATACATGTATCAGTATATTTTATATAAATGCTACAGCTCAGAACACTTTTAAAATATCCGATTCCAAAAATAGTAACGTCTATAACAAATTGTAGGTATAAATTATTTTGTACAGCTAATTTTGCGCATGACGTAGGTCGCATATTTACACATACCTGTATTTATTATAAATAGTTTATCAGTCGCTTATCAATTGTTGTCTTTTATCTATTTGTTATCTACAATTCATGGTTCACGGTACTCTTGCTCATCTGAGTTTATTCCACTTCAGCACAGACGCACGATTAATCTTCTGATCTTGTTAGAGCTTCCTAACAGTGGTGCTGCTAGTCACTGGCTGCAGAATTAACTCTCTGAACTGATTTACTTTAGTAAGAAGAACTGATGACTAAATCGAAACGACAGCCGGGTTACTTGATAGTGAATTATTGATATTAAACATACAGTTAGTTTACCGACGTTTCTCTATCGATACTGCTAGTGACGGTCCGATTGGGCTACGAACCCGTAGCCCTTGCATGTCGTGAAAATTTGCTACCAAATTGACCATGCAATCGTAAGATTAAAAGCATCATGTCAACCACAGCAAAATTATTGAAGTTTGCAATTCTAGAAGAATAGTATTATATTGTATTTTCCCGTGTTGTGTCCTTGACACCGAAGAACAGTACAACCGTTAACTGCACGTGTCGCAATAGGCGACTGAACAAGAACTAATATAAAAACTTACGCTGAGTATGAATATGGACTTTGGACCTTCCAATTGGCAGAACACTAGATAGAGAATATTAAATAGTTACTTAACAGGACACTAGAGAAAGAAGGAGAGACGGAAGAGACAGAGAGAGAAGGAAAGAGAGAGTGAGAGTGATATTGAGAGATTGAGGAAAGTGCTGACGTTTTATCATTCAGTGAACTTTGCGAATGATCAAGAAATGTGAATACAATTTTAGGAACGAGTGTAAGATATGCAGAACCAGGTACACATCCCAATCTGATGATTAAGGACAAAACTTTATATTCATCTTCTCACGGTGTGCAGTCAATAAGATCCAGTAAAGGTTCATATCCCTGGCAAGCACATCAGATAGTAAAGTCTTATATTATTAAATACATACTACGCTTGATTAATACCTTATTATCAATTTACAACATTCACATTCACAGGTCATTCACATTACATACAGACATTCAAACATATAGAATTATGAATAAATTTTACATCCATACATTCACACTGGGTATTTACTGGACTGGTTTCACCGCAAATGATGGAATATGTTGCCTAGCGATTTTAACATGTGCATGGCATAAAAATTGATTGATACCAACATAGTTGATCATTTTACCTCAGACCGTATTATTGTATTTATTTATTTATGGAATATGTATAGTGCAAGTCATCATCATCGTTGCGCAGTAACATTACATTTTATTTTACAAGTCTTTCAATTTACTTTCAACGTCACAAGCGTTAAGTGTTTACTATACAGAACCATTTCAAAGAAGACAACTAAAGAACAAAGAAGACATTTAAAAGAAAACAACTTCAAACGGTTTGTACATTTTGAGATTCGATATGCAATAGAGAACCATATGAGTTTAATTATATAGAATTGTGATCATTTGAGGAAATTGTTTATATACTCTAAATAATAAGTTGATAAATATATATTCATTTCTTTATTCGTCAAAAACAGACAGGTTCAATATGCATCACATAAATATATACACACAGATACACACATAAACACAGGATCATAAATATAGGAATATATATATGAAATATAGGAAACTTAACTAGAATTCCTAATTCCAGCACTAGCATTAAACGCTTTCGTAAATTAAATACCCGCTTCTACCAATAAAATATAATAAAGGAATGCCTTTAAGGAAAATGAACGAGTTCTGTGCTAATATGTAACAGATTTTCCACTGAAAACTAATAGGCCTAATATCTATCTATAGGATATATATTAAAATTCGCCAATCTAAAATGATTATTATATAAATATTTATTGAGCAACAATTCTCATCTCGCTCTATTATAAACGTCATCAGATATTAATGTTTGATAGAATCTCTCATTTTTATTGCCTGCACAAGATGACATCATGGATAAGATATCAAGCTAAGCTGGTCAAAATATAATAGTATAAAGAACGGTATATCGGATAAGGAACGCATTCAATAATTCAACGTGATAAATTAATTAATTCATAGTGATGAATTCATTAATTCGGCACAATGAATTGCGCACCTTTAGAACCCTTATGACACAGACAATCGATCATTGGACGAAAACTAGACAGATTAGATAATAGCAATGTATATATTTAAGTAATATACTAGCAATATATAATAAGTTCCTCACCAACGTCAGAAAGGGTATTAGGTTGGTGAGCGCCTAGGCTCCAGAAATTGCTACAAAAATTTAAACGAATGGAACGGTCTCAAATAGAGGATTGGCTGATGGATGATATGATGTAAGACAGAAAGGATTTGAGACTGTCTATTCGAATCCCGACTCTACTTAAACTGGGAGTCAACAGAAGATGATGATGATGATGACTAAAAATAAATAATAAATAATTATTTAACGATGACGACAGGATCGCCATGGAGTTCCTAGGTAGAACTAACAGCGCCACGTATATGACGGGTGCTCGACTAGGGAGCAGCGGTACCACGACCTTCCTGCCCTCGATAGGGGTGTGCGAGCTCGCCTGCAAGCCCTACGACACCTACCCAGCACCCACGCCGATGAGGAGGTCCCTGACGACCCTGCCCTGGCGACCCAGCAACTACTACGGTCATTGCAGAGTGGACCCCTGCGTCCCATCGACTGCGTCAATGCCTGAACCAAACTCTGAGAGGAATAGGTTGACTGAAATAGATAGCATTAAGGTTAGTTCTAGTCTCTCTTTAGAGAACTGCCAAGTGGCAGGTTCAAGGTACATATTCGTACATAAAGTGTCCTTTCTCACATCATAAGAACTCCTTTGGTCAACAAGTTAATCCCTTCACAAAGTCTATGCCTAATCCATACCTTATGTAGCCTGTAGCTTGAGAAAAGTATGGCTTCTGAGGTGGTTTTCCGTTGCCTTCTTCAGTTAATTTTAGTTGTTTTAAAGTCATATGTATTTCTACTTCCTAGTATTTAATGTTTGAATAGCTGAAAACTAATTTTCTATGCGTATATCACAGAGCGCATTACCATAGAATGTATATGATCTTTATTCACCAAAATACATAGCAGTATGAACAGAATAATGTAACGATAACATATCTGCTAAATATATCATAGAACGTATTACAATTCACTATAACAACAACATATCTGCTACGTATATCACAGCACTCTTCACAATACACTATAATGACAACATAATTGCTATGTTCATACAGGTCCCGCCAGTGTTTGCAGCAGCTCGTAACAATCTCTACACGCGCTACTCCCCCGACGACTGGTCTGCCTCTAATCTCAGTCAGTACCGAGCTTCAAACCGAGTGCGAGCCGGGTCTGAACTGACCCGAGGTGAGTCTCATCGGCTCTGTCGAGAGACCGATGATAGGGCCAAGAGAACTGCAGAGGATGTGGGCAGGAAGTATGGGCAAAGAATTGGCGACATTAACTACTGGAAGAACGAAGTAGGAAATTAATTTTTAATTTACTTTTTTATTTTTTTAGTAATCGTAGAAATGTTAACAGTAAATTTGCACTGATTTCGGTTTAATTTAGACAATTGTATAGTAACACAGACTTTAAGCTATTCCGGCTATAAATTATAGCTATTTTATTAGAAGCGTTTCTATACACAATTAAAGAGTGTAACCCAATATACGAATGGAGACTGTAACTATGTTCCGTTCAGATCGCAAGAAACTGATGGAGAAGATGAATCTAATTTACACGACTAACATTATCTTATCATTGTTCTTCGACACCTTCGCAGCTCCTTTCATTAGAATCAACTGCAAGGTTTCCGAAATTAATGACAGTTAGGTGCTGAGGAAGGCAATGGGAAACCACCTCAAAAGCCAAACTTTTCCCAAGCTATAGGCTTCATAAGGTATGGAAAGGCATAGACTTTGCGAAGGGATTAACTTGTTGATCTAAGGAGTGCTCCTATGGAGTGAGAAAACAGACTTTGAGTATGAATATGTACCTTGAACCTGCCACTTGGCAGTGCACTGAAGAGAGAGATTACTTAAATAGTTAATGACATTTAAATTACTGATATAGTCAATGACATTTAGATTACAGGTAGAATAGCTTGACGTTGTTTCAGATAGAACACGAGATGGACAAGATGGCGGCAGAGATAGACGCCCTGCACAAGGCTAAGTGCTGTCTAGAGCGAGCTCTCGCTGAAGCCCAGAGCACCCTGGACATCTCACAGGAGTGTCTGTTCCATCGGGAGAAGAGGCAGGGAATCGACCTAGTGCACGACGAAGTGGAGAATGAGCTGATAAAGGTTAGGGAAAACTCTGGCCTACCGTTGATTTGACGGCGGATCAGTACGCCCGGGGTTCAAATCCTGGACTCACTCGTCACTGACATCGCTTCGAATGAGGAAACTGACGTTAACATTAGCCTTATCTTACATTGCCTTAAGCTAGACTTTGGGCTAGAACTTCAAGTTAGAGCTTGACAGTTGGATCGTGAAATTAGCCGGCAGAGCTGCCTTATGATTTGTTCAGGATTTTTGTGGTAAATTTTAAAATTTCTTGAAATGGTTGATGTCAAAGTCAAGCATAATTAATGAATCATTATTGATATCTAAGAGTTATTAGAAACTGTTTGTAATAACTTTTGATTTCGACCATTCATTATTCATAAAATATAGCATTAAATGTGTTATTATTAAAATATATTGAAACACGACATACATACACGTTTAACTTTGTATTTTATCTACATGTAATAACACTGTAAATTAAGTGTTAAGTTATATTAATTCGAATTAAGATAAAATAATTGTAATTAATCAATTGTAATTTTTAATTATTATCTCGAGTCCATAAGAACTTTTATAGTAACTTTTGACTTCGATTGTTCATTATTCAGAAATCATACCATTCAATGTATTATAATTATCAGAGAGCATTGGAAAGCGCGTCAGACACGTTTGACATTGTACAGTGTGTACGCGTATCGTTCATGTATTGTACACGTATTCGCATGTAATAACACTATAAATTGAATTAACTTATAATAATTAGTACTAGATTATTAACATTGTAATTAAATAATAAATTACTATACACGGATGATGTCAGGGACGTCTGAAGTGATAACATTGGTAAATAGTATAATGATAACTCAATATCCCTTCTCTATGTAAATTAACCATTGCCTAATTTGCATAACTAGAAACAATAGCTCTCTAATTTGTATTATATAAAGCATACCATGAAACTCTACTACTATGATGATATCCATCAATCAATCAATCAATCAATCAATAGGAATATCTAAGATACGATATCAATAAGATATCTCTGGAACAGGAAGTGGATAACGTGAAGAGGATCATGGAGGAGATGAGGAGAACGATCCTGGACGCGTTCAATCAGATAGCGCTAAACCGCTCCGCCATGCATGAGCTTGAGAAGGACTCGGCCGATAAGTTCACTGCGCTCAATCTGGACACGATCACACAGGCGCTCCGCTGCTCGTCACGTGATATACACTATCATGACGGCATCGAAAGAATCGACAACACGTTGGTAACCGTAACATAGCAACAGTTGGAGTGCTACTGTCATCCATGACAACAGCGAGCACTATTGAGACAAATCCAAGCCGGCGAGCAAAAACACTTTGTTACATCTCTCTCTCTCTTTCTTAGTGCACTGCCTACTGGCAGGTCCATGGTATGTAACGTCTCCACTCTTCTCTGTGTTCCGCTTTCCTCTTCGTGTCCACATATGAGTGGGTCTTTAGACCTAAATCATCTAACATACCTAATCGCGCCCTTCCTCTGCCTCGTTTTCCTTCCATTTTACCTTCTGTGACCTCTTTTAATAAACTTTTCCCTCTAAGAATGTGTCCTATCCAACTCTTCTACCTATTTCTGAATACATTTGTTCATAGCGCACGTATAAAGAGCGTTATTTCACCATTATTGTAGCAATAGGAGATTCGAGTCAATAGCACAAAAAATTAGAGTAAAATTAGAAAGGAAATATTTGACGCATACATAATAAACTCCATTTGTCATAATTAGCTCCAATTATTTGATGGGCATGAATTAGTCCAACTAATTTAAAATTCTAAACTTTTTTGTTTTGTGGATAGTTTTAGTTTCAAGTTAATGCAATAGTTTCGTTATTTATTTCGTTACTTATCTAATTAAATTTTAAGTTTAAATGTAATTTTTAGCTTATTGATTTTGATCTCTCTCAATTAAGTAATCTCGAAGATCGATTTCGGCCATAACATTGCTGTACAAGTTTTCGTTGTTAATACTAATAATAATATTGCGTTATGCAGTAACTCCGTGGTTGAGACGTGGGCAAGATTCAGCAACAATAATCTTCAGAAGTCCATGGCAGAAAGAAAGGCGTCACGTGACATGAGAAACAGGATCGAACATTTGCTCAATGTTGCCGCCAATCTAATGATTCATTTCTGGAACAGTGTTAACACTGCCCTTAGCGACAGAATCAAATCACACACTGAGGCCAAGCATCAGATTCAAATACATCTGACTAAAGTTAGTCAGTTTTCTCTGCTACTGTTTCCCTCAAATGCATTACCTTGAAGATTACACTTAAAATGCAAGCTGTGAATTTCTTTGTACACAATGAAAGGGTAATTCTTTGATTAATTATTGAAAAGGTCAAATGTTGATTGTCTGGCTACTTTGGAATTTGCCTGCTGTGTACATAAAATCCAATTTGTTTTGTAAGCTCAACAACTACTGATACAACAGGTGTACTTCGGATAAGAATGGTGTACCTAGCTACATTTGTATTACATTAATTACATTTTAAAACCAATGCTTATAAACTATTTTAAAGGAAATGTGTTGATAACTCTACCATTGAGACGAGATCAACTTCTTATTCAAACTTTGAGAGGGAAAGATATTCTGATAGAATTTTAACAAATTTTCAATTATGACCTAAAATAACAACAGTAATACATGTACATCTTGCAGTCATACCGGGACTTAATGTCAATATCATTACATCTTTGCAGAATAGACCAACGGTTAACTTCCCAAGTCTTAAGAGGCACCAAGGCCAGAACTGAGAAAGGCAATAGGAAACCCTTGGCAGAACAACATGCGCATTACAGTGAAGTTGCTGGTGCTAGAATTTGACAACATGTTTGGTTTTGAACTGTTGTAGGTTCTGCAGGAGATTTTTGACATGGAGAAGAACATAGAGCTGCTGAAGAAGATGATAGCTGAGGAAGAGTGCAGGATGAAGGTATCTCAAACAAGACTGGAAGTAAGAACTAGAAGACCCAACATGGAGGCCTGCAGAGATATGGTTCAGCACAGGTTTGAAGCAAAAGTCGTGAATTTATTATGCTATCCACTCTGCACACTTTAACGAATACTCAAGTATGTGCTTGTATGAAAGAACCTGTGAAACAAGGAGTCCCACTGCATAGCTATGAACCTATTGTGACCAAAATCAGTATAAAGATAAATAGTCACTTTGTGCTTTATATTGTGTGCTTATTGTACTTATGCTGCATATTTTTGGTGAAAGATGTATATATAATTAGATATAATTAGAACAATTATAATTATAATGAGATGAATTTTTTAATACATGCTTTAATAAATCGAGTACAGACACATTTCTGTCTTGTTAACTGCGCCACACTGTTGTACCGCCACATTACTGTACCGCCACATTATTGTACCGCCACATCATTGTACCGCCACATTGCTGTACCGCTACACTGTTGTACTGCCACATTACTGTACCGCCACATTATTGTACGGTCCACCCCGGTTCAGAAGATGCTAGAATCGAGAACCCCTGATAGTCTTCGATCCATCGCTGATGAAGTTTTTGTACAGTTAGCAACAATACAAGTTGAATTTGTCTTTTTTTATCTTTCACTAATTCTAGCACATGAAGCTAAGACACGTAATATTGTAATCCAGTGGCGATGTCGGTAAGATACTCGACCGCGGATCAGTATGTGTGGGGTTCAAATCCTGGGCTCGCCCGTCACTGACATCTCTTTCGAGTGAGGAAACTGATGTTAACCTTTTTTAGCTTTAATGTACGGTCAAATGCATTGCTATATTTGTACGGCAGACTTGTGGAAGAGGTTTATGAAATAACGGAGTCAGTGGATCAACTGAAGGCAAAGCTGAGAGAGAGTGAGAACGCCCTTCAGCATCTACTCCGCACTAAGTCCTCACTGGAGCATGACCTAGGCATCAAGAACAACAGCCTCTTCATCGACAGAGAGAGGTGTCTGGGAATGAGGAAAGCCTTCCCAATGTCACCGAAGGTCGCCTGCTATTAGTTTGATATAAATGGCCATCATCACTGCTCTTTTTGTGAGATAGTTAACTGTTGTTTCCTTAGAATTTATCTGACAATTGTTTTTATTCTAGAAAAGATTGAAGTTTGATGTAGTATGCAGAGGGGAAGAGTTTCTCTATCCTTTCCAGCATCACTGGAAGTTAAAAACCCCAGATTAGTCAGAAACCCCGGATTAATCAAAAACCCCTAAAGTAGTTTTTATTTTAGGAAATTATCTTGATTCGTGTGATTTTATAAAATGTAGCGTCCAATTCAAGAGAGTCAATATTTAATTGACTTTAGCGATTTTTATTATTTGTTAAGTATACTGCTATGAATGTTCATTTGTCTATATTTAAAATTCGTTGTATCAATAGACGACATGGCGTTGTAATATTTATTTGGAGGCTTATGACAAGTTCAACATCAACCTACTGGACTTACTGCAGAAATGAAATTCAGCAGAATTAGACAGTACGAAGAGATTAGAAACGTTAAATATTAAAAGCGTCTATTAGTTAAGCTTTAACAAAGAAAATTTTGTCTAGCTCCTAAAGAGAGCTTGGGATTTAAATTTTCTCAATGATTCTATGTAGTCTGTATTAACTGTATATTTTAAGAAATATTATACGATATAGAAATGTTATATGCAGCATATATGTGTTAACATCGTTACTCTTAAAGTTTCGTCAATTTCTAAATGAACTGAAGTTACTGTGTTTATTTTATTGGCAAATACTACAGCTTAGCAAATAGCAAATACTACAGCAAATACTTAGCAAATACTACAGCTTAGCAAATACTAGAATACTGCAGCAAATACTTAGCAAATACTACAGCTTAGCAAATAGCACAGCATACTACAGCAAATACTTAGCAAATACTACAGCTTAGCAAATACTACAGCTTAGCAAATACTAGAATACTACAGCAAATACTTAAGCTTTGCTTAAATAATAAGCAAAGCGACTCTCTAGTATGTTTTTAATTATTGCGATATCAATTGTTCGAATATGTGATATCTCTTTCTCTGAATTTAGTCCTAAAATTAAATTTGTAGATATTTAGTCAAAGTCTGATTTGACTCCATTAGAAAGCACTGCACTGGTGAACCCAATGATAACTCTACGAAGTCGACATCTTTATGAAATAGCTGTTAAACTTTTATCTATAGACTTTAGCCGTAAGAAAGTCTTAGACAGTTTCGATAGAATTGATCGGAAACAAATGTGTGGATCATCATTGAACCGGTAAAATGGATGTAGCGAGTTGAACGTGTAAATGTTTGCTAGTCACCATTATCAATAGAAGTACAATACAGAGGAAGCGATATCCTGAACTGTCACTAAATCTCTGTCAGTGTTTGCATTACGTCACGACCATGGCATATAGCTCTTCCAATCAGGTCTATCCTCAACTTTTCTTTTCATTTTTTTACACGAATATTTTTAGAGTACATATATAGTTCAAAGTTCAGAGGATAGAGGATGAGGTAGAGTCATGAGTTATTGAAAGTTCCTGAGGTCCTGGAATCAATTCCAGTCTAGCCTAATACTTAGAATATTCACAGGACTGGTATAACGAAAACGTAACTACAAGCTGTCCAGTGATTTGAATACATAGCATTAAGGTGAAAGATATCACCATAGATGATGATTTACTACGATGTGTGTAGTAAATGTTTTTAATTCTTCAGTCCAAGTATTTTTCGATCTATCCTAATATGCTCTCAATGGAATCATTTAGCTTATTAGTATCATTTTCTCTAACATTCAAGCTTCAAAATATATGGTAAATACCGGTTTAAATATATATTTTCTGTTTAAAATGGAAATAGGATTTTAGGATTAACCGTTACCATAGTATAGGAGAGAGGGCTTTGCATACACGATTTTTCTACATATTTAATTTTAATTTAGGGTTAGTTTGTAACCTGTACTTTGTAAATACAATACACAATTTAATACACACGATGCACTGAAAACTCGTAATTAATTGTATATGTAAAAGAACTATTAAATAATAGCAAAAGTTTTTTAAACTATTAAATTCGATTTTAAATTCATCCATTTTTGTAGCGTCATAATATGTTGTTAGTTTATTATTTACAGAAGTTACGACAATTTCAATTGATTGCTTTTAGTATGTAAAGCCTCGTTTGAATGAATTAAGTAAATAATTTGAAATAAATATTGAATTTGAATAAATTAAAGGTTAGTTATTCTGTATCGACAGTAACAATGTCTCAAAGACTGCAAGAAGTCGAGCCCGAGAACGCTGAGAGAAAAGTCAAGTTTGGAGATTCCTTTAAACAGAAAGGTTTACCCAAGTTTATTTTGGAGTAACACTACATAGTAATAATAACAAGAAAAACAAAACAAAACAGAATAACAATAAAAACAATTAGAGTGCCATTGTCATCAGTGACAACATTGAGAACTATTGAGTCAAATCCAAGCCAGCGAACAAAAGTAAGGCCAAAACGGTGCAAATTCCAAAATTCAGAAAATCAGTACCAAGATACGCGGAATTAAAGAAAAGGAGATTTAGGCGCTGTTCGCAACTCATGGACACTGGATGGAAAAGAGATGAAAAAGATAGGTCTTCAACTGCCTCTGGAACAAAGGCAGTTGAAGACCTACAGAGGCAACTACATGTGTCATTTATAGCAATTGTAACAATAACAAACAACAAACTAAATAGTAGCAAAATTGAGTATTGTATCTATCTTTTACTAGGTATACTGACATTTGCTCGATGGATGGTATACAGCTACCCTTTGATCCTCTACCGGTTTATCTTGGTGTTACATTGGATCGTACGCTGTCGTACAAGGAGCATTTGAGTAAAACGGCAGCAAAAATAAGTCAAGAAATAATCTGTTGCAGAAATTGGCGGGAACAACATGGGGCGCGGATGCAGTCACATTAAGAATATCAGCGATTGCTCTGTGCTATTCGGTGGCTGAATACTGCTGTCCGTCATGGGAAAGTTCGCCTCATACAAAACTCGTCGATGCGCGTCTAAATGACTCCATGCGCATAGTTTCTGGGACAATCAAATCTACTCCAACGCTGTGGCTCCCAGTTCTTTGTAACATACTGCCCCCTCATATCCGTCGAAAGGAGATAACACACAAGCAACTGCAGAGGGTCCGTGAAAATCATGCCCTCCCTTTATCACTGGACTTTTCTAATCCTCCTCCGAAGAGACTCAAATCTCGATATCCTGCTTGGGAGACTGCAGCAATGTGATCCCTTGGCGTCTCTGTCCCAGTGGAGATTAAAGTGGTCAGTCGCTGATGTTAGAAACCACCATCTGGTTCAGGATCCGTCTCAAGCGCTACCAGGAATGAATCTCTGCAGAGGAAGTTGGTGCCATTTGAATCGTTTCCGTAAGGGTCATGGTAGATGCAGAGATAGTGAGTTTCGCTGGGGTATTTGTGATTCGCCGCTTTGCGACTGCGGCCAATCGCAAAACATGAAGCATATCGTTGAGGAGTGCCCTCTAACCCGCCTACCGGGTGGACTGTCTACGCTAAGTTGCCTTACAAGTGAAGCAACTATCTGGATTAACGCTTAGGCTAAATAAATTTGCTCGATGTTACCTTCATGTTTGTTCATCTATGTTGTATTCTTGTTTTCATTGTTTAATTTTACTCTAAAATTTATTATTCGAAGGTAAATCAACGGAAGAACGTGCACAGGAAGCGAGTGAAAAGGTTGACTACTCGGCGTCTCCCGCAAGATTTAAGAGAGTCTTGTTCGAGTTCTATGAGCTCTTGTTTCACGTCATCTACACCGCTGTCCTTCTCGCAGGTATAAACAGTCCTACAAGCTGTCAGTAACAACAGAAGTACTATTTCTTGTTGTTTTATTTGCTTTTAAGTAGTAAATTACTCAATCAATCAATAAGAATTTAACGTCCGTTTCCTCTTCATAAGGTAATGTCAGGGACGTCTCTTGCAGCATCTACATAAACAGGCGCTAAAGCACTACACGATGATGACTGAGTATACAGAGACCACAAGAGAAAGGGAGATCGAAACAGCGCAAGTCCAAGATCCAAGGAAAGAGGGCCAAACTTGAGACCTATGGCGGAAAGAGATGGGTTCAAAGCCCACATTAGCATTCTGTCTTGAAAGCCTATAAATGACGTTAGAGCTCTAGACTAGAGCCCTGTACCGAGTGACATACTCGGTTGGACAGTTTGTCAACATGCTACCGGCTCAATCCATAGCAGATTGGATATATTTAAGTAAAAGTAAAAGACGTTGTTGGCCATTGTCAAATAATTTCAGAGCAATAGCCATATGGCTTTTAGAGACAATATTGTAATTAGTGATTCCGTATATACGAAATTCAAAGATTCCAGTCAATAAGGATCAATGGATATAGGATCTTAACGTTAAACCTAAAATGCCGTGACGTATATATTGTATTGAATTGAATTGTAGTGGTATTTACTCTGCTACGACCTTCCGCCTACTACATGACAAATGCCGTGACGTGTACTTTATTGTATTGTATTTCATTGTATTTTAATGTATTTTAATGTATTTTATTGTATTTCATTGTATCGTAGTGGTATTTACTCTGCTACAACCTGCCGCCTACTACATGACCAGTGCTGTCAAGGCTCAGTTTGTAGAGAACAGGATTTACAAAACTGAGACCTCTCTGCCCGGAAGTCCTATGATAACCTTCACCTTCACCACGATGAAGAGCTATGAAGATTTCTGGAAGGCTAGTGCTTTCAGTTTTCAGAATATTTCAGCGCAGATTATACCAGCAATAGAAATCTTCATGTAGTTA
Organism: Enchytraeus crypticus; assembly: GCA_905160935.1. Taxonomy (NCBI): domain Eukaryota; kingdom Metazoa; phylum Annelida; class Clitellata; order Enchytraeida; family Enchytraeidae; genus Enchytraeus; species Enchytraeus crypticus. The sequence continues at coordinate 1,663,012 of CAJHZI010000548.1, read as the reverse complement.
AAGAAACAAATATTCTTTCTCCTCTTCTACTTTTACACATTTCGCACTCCCTGAACAAATAATATGAATAATGAATAGTTGTATGGATAATGTTGTTTGTGCTATATTGTATTATATTGTGTGGAGAGACTAAGTCATCAGTTGTCTTGTCAGTTTTCAAAATTGACGAGCCCACACACGATCAAATTTATCTGTTCAGATATCTGAACATATATCTGAACAGATAAGTTTCATGGCAAAACTTATCTTGCATGGCAACTGTTAGATAGTTATTGTCAAGAACATAACTAGGTTTGCTCCTCAGAACTTATAACGTATTGTTGTTATTTGTGTAGTACGTATATATCTGCAATGCGCAAGCAGTGCGGTTCCAATTGTCGCTGATTTTGCGTATTTTACGTTCGTGTTGATGTCTGCACAGTACGTGGAGGTGGCAATACTGAACGGTCTGTACAGAGCCGAGCTAGCCAGTCCTGGTGATGTGGATGACGACGATGAAACCTCTCTGTCGAGATACGCCAACAGGTTGATTGGACTTTCGAGGCTGAGAATGCAGAGAGCCAAGAGTGACTCGTGTGCCGTTCACAAGTTCTTCAGTGACGTCGTCAAGTCCTGCTACGCTCCCTTCTCGATCTTCAATCCGGGAGTCCAAGACACGGTGGATCTGGTGGGAGATTCACCTGCCGGCAGCTGGACGTGAGTGTAGCGGTGGACGACAGTCTATGCGATTAATCAGTCAATCATTTAATCAATCATCAATCTATCGATCAATTTATAAAATCAATCAACCAGTTACTCAATCAATCAATCATTCACTCAATTAGTTATTTAATTAGTCAATCGAAAAGCTGTAAGAACTGTAGCTGCATATACTGTACATCTCTGACATCATCCTAGGTAATTGATATCATGCAACTTGTATAATACACACTACTGACATCTTTCTATACATGTACATGTATAAGTTTGATCTCAAGTTTTAAATCTGGCTTCATGTTATTTATATAGTTTAATAATATATATCCCCGCGTTGTGCTCGGGTGTGGTTGGACCACTGCAGAATAGGGAAACCGCAAACAATCTGCCGCGTGTACGTAAGAGGAGACGAAGGCAGGAGCTGACGATTACAAGAGGGGACCCATCTCACCATTAAATATTTTTCCCCAGGATTAAATGGCAATTTTTCCGTCAACCTGAGGAAGACAACGGGAAACCAACTCAGAAGCCATACTTTTCCTAAGCTATAGGCTACATAAGGTAATTTCTGTATTATCAGGTATCAATATCTGGAGCCAGGCGTAGTTAACTCGATGACTTATATGGGGGAGGTAGCGTGGTACAATGGTGGGGGGTACGTGGTTGAACTGCCGCCCAGTAGATCAGACGCTGATCAGGTTGTGGAAGTTCTGTCTGCCTCTGACTTTCTTACCCCTGCCACTAGAGTCATCTTCATCGAATTCATCCTCTACAATGCCCAGATAGATCACTATAGTCTGGTCAGGTACGAATCTCTCTCTCTCTCTCTCTCTCTTAGTGCACTTCCTACTGGAAGGTCTATGACATATAAATCCTCTGCCTGTCTCTACATATCAATATATGCAATAGTTATCAAATTATTTTCTATATATCAATATATGCATTCGATATCAAATCGTTTAGCAATCTATGTCTCGGTCTTCCTCTCACCCTTTTTCCTTCAAGTCCTTCTGCAATTACCTCATGAGTACATGGCCTATCCAATTCTTTTTTATTTATTGTGATATCTAACAATTGTCTATTTAATCTAACCCCATTTAACACTTCTTCGTTCGTAACTTTGTCAGTCCATCTGATAGTCTTCATTCTTCTCCGAAACCACATTTTAAATGCTTCCAGTCTCCTAATATTCTACTTTCTTACTGTCTATGTTTTAAAACAGTACAGGAGCGTGAGCCATACTAAAGTATTTACAATCCGTAGCTTCGTGGGTTTCTTCAAAAGTCGTGCACGAATTATGTGCGAACACTGTAAATTTTTCAATGCGAATACTATACATATAGATTTCCAGTTGCGAATACCATAGATTAAGATCATCGTACATTGTTATGTATTTAAACCTATGTGTATGTGTATATACATACATATACATATGCTGTTTGCATAATTCTATCTTTACAGTATTAGACAAGATGACATTTTAAATGTATGTCTACATTTATCTACTCAGAGACCGCTTTCAGACCTCAGAGACCGCTCTATAATTAACACTTCATAGATCAATAGTTTAATTCCTTCACAAAGGCTTTGCCTTGCCCATCCATTCGTTCTCTTGTCTATAGCTTTAGAAAACAAGACTTCTCAGGTGGTATCCTCTGTTCTTGCTTAGTCGTCTCTTACAACACGTACAGTTAACGGTTGGTCTATTCTTTAGTGTCACGGACACAGCTTGAGAAACCAGGATGAAGAACGGAAAGCTACTGTAATTTCATATTTATTAAAAACATCCTTGATGTAAAAGGCTTGAAAGATTGATGAATGAATTAGAATTATTAAATAAAGTTGTTATTTTATAGTGGTAAAGTTAAACGCTAAAGTATGATAATGTTAACGTCAGTTTCATTACTCGAAAGCGATGTCAGTGACGGTCGAGCCCAGGATATGAACCCCGCACATACTGATCCGCGGTCGAATATTTTACCGACGTCGCCACTGGCAATTTGTTGAATTTTATTTTTATTTTTATTGTTTATTCTTACCTTATTATTTATTTACCAACTGGTACTTGAAACTCCCAATCGCATTTATCTGTCGGTGATTACCTAGAAGAACGCTAAAATGTTCTGTAGTCGCGATTAAGGCTTCATGAAACCCAAATATTCTTGATTCTGCTCAAATCAGTAGTTACGCTATTGTTAAGAGATAATCCTCCTACAGTCATGACACTAATGCTAAGATAAGATATAAATGTTGGAAATATTTTGAAAGTATTTTGCCGCTATGATGTTTCTAGTATAGTTTTGCAAAATGACCGTATAGATCATGCAAGGGTAAACCTAATTCTTTTATATTTCTTTTGTTGCCTGTCAGTTTGTATTATTATGTTGTCTTATTTTCCTTGCGTATACTACCGCCCCTTGTTTGGTGAATGAAGATTATATTTTAAACCAATCCTAAGTGATTCTGCAATCAATTCAGCCAATCAATTCAATCAATCAAACAATTCAATCAATCAGATCAATTCAATCAATCAATTCAGCCTAAGTGATTCTGCAATCAATTCAGCCAATAAATTCAATCAATTAATCAATTCATTCAATCAGTCAATCAGATTAATTCAATCAATCAATTTATCCTAAGTGATTCTGCAATTATTTGTCGATCAGATTGGCTGCGGAGTACCCAGCATCAGGAGGCGTCGTTGCCTCCTACGTTATTAGAACACCTCGCATGCCTCGATATTCTACTGGGTTACAGAAAATCTCATGGGGTCTTCAGATAGTCTACGCTGCAATTAATATAGGATTCGGCATTTTCTGCCTGGTGATGGTAAATACCGCTTATAAAATCTAATATAGACATTTCGCGTTCTATCTCTCTTGTGTTTTGTCAATTGGAATTCACCTTTTCCATTCACATCGTGATTTCTTTCTCTTCAAAGAGACATCCGTCGATCAATAGATTAATTTTATTATACATTTTTTATCAGAGATGTTTTGTAAAATTTAATGTAGGTTTTAAACTGGAAACAACCAGCGATGAAACAGTATTGAAATCCTAAGTATTTGGTCTATTTATTTACTTTTAAAGGTCTATCCAGTATCTATTAGTCAACTTATTGATTGCCATATTTTCTGAAGACATATTTAATTGCATCTGATAATTGGATCCATACGCAACTTAACAATTTCAGTATGTCTGTGACAACAAGTACTATGAGGCTACTGTATAATCCTGATTGCTGATGATTAAATCTTAAATTTATTAGCTGATCATTCATAGTGATCATAATATTATTATCTGGAGTCAAGTAGTGCATTTCTCAAATGTTTTGCTTGTTTAAATTCAAAGTATATGAAAAATAATTAAAAACAACAAATGAAAACAGAAATTGTTATTAAGTCTATGACTTATTAGACCAACAGCAAGAGCGTTTACTAGTCAAAGCATGAATCAGTAGGGTCAGGGTTCAAATCAAGGGTTTGACAGGTCACTGATATACCTACGAGATAGAAAACTAAAATTAAACACTTCCCGTTTTGACACTTTGTAGCAGCAATTATCTCGTTGAGTTTTACAGTACCTGAAGAGAAATAGGAGTGAGAATTGCTGTAGTATTTCACTCAGCGCTCTCATCGATCCACTTATCTTCATGTTTGGCGTCATCACTAGCGCTGTTCTCATCTTCTTGTTCTACACCGAGGACTTTCTGAAGAACAAGGGGGTGGATAAGGGTCTAACGCCCCCTACCAGCCGAATATTCTACGTCTTTGAAGTTTTAAGTCTAAATCAGCTGATCGGTGACGTGTGCATGGCTATCACGGTTTTCCTGTGTTTTCTCAAGGTTCGTTCGAGTAATGGATGTATTATTCCGTATTCTTTATTAGTTTAAAGTTTTAATAATATAATTATCTTTATTTCACCAAATTCATGGCAGTCAAAAGAGTGAACTTAATATAGCTGGTATTTAGCTAATATTAACGTCAGTTTCCTCACTCGAAAGCGACGTCTGTAACGGGCGAGCCCAGGATTTGAAATCTGCACATAATGATCCGCGGTCGAATAACTTACCGACATCGCCACTGGCTCCAGCCAGTGATACAAAACTAATGGAAGTTTAACTCAATAACGATCTCTCATGCTCTCTTAGTATCCTAATTGTTAGCGTCATCCTTATGTTATAAAAGTATTCTAATACTCATTCAATGATTAAATTTTTTATATTAGTAGATTTGAAGCTAATTTAATTAATAATATTATAATCACTATTACTGAATCAAGCATTGTTATTACTGAGCCAAGCATTGTTATTACTGAGCCAAGCATTGTTATTACAGAGCCAAGCATTGTTATTACTGAGCCAAGCATTGTTATTACTGAGCCAAGCATTGTTATTACAGAGCCAAGCATTGTTATTACTGAGCCAAGCATTGTTATTACTGAGCCTAACACGTAAGCCTCCATTCCGCCAGTACCCTTCATTAGACTGATTACCCGGATTTTGGCTCGCACAGTTTATTGCCCACCCGCATTCGGCTCATCGGTTTTGATTTGGCTCTATATTGTCCAGTATCGTCATGAACAACAGTCGCGCTCTAATCGTATTGTTGTTGACGTTGCATTACACTAAATCGATTGAATCTAATTGCAGTTTTAGCAGGCTGCTATTTCCATTAACTGCTCCATGATTCTTTGTTTTCTAACTTAATTTAATATCTCTTATAGTCCAATGATTTATTAGATTTTGAGTGTATTTTTTAAATAAACCATAGTTCTCTCTCTCTCTCTCTTTCTCTCTAGATTGGTTAAATTATTCGTTTATATCTTATTTTTCAACAAATTGCTTAGCAGCCTTAGCTCTATTTTAAGAAGATATCTTCTGAACCACTTACAGTTTCTCAGGTTCTTTGGAGTGACAAAGGGCAGCAGTCAGCTGACTAGAACCCTGACTCGCTGCAGCGCTGATCTCCTCGCTTTTCTCTTCATCTTCTTCATCGTTTTGATAGCATTCGCTCAGCTCGGCTACGTTCTCTTTCATCAGAATCTCGCCGGATTCAGAACATTTGGAATGTCTATGTTAGTAGATTTGTTAGTAGATGTGTTAGTAGATGTGTTAGCAGATGTGTTGGTAGATGTGTTAGTGGATGTGTTAGTAGATGCGTTAGTAGATGTGTTAGTAGATGAGTTAGTAGATGTGTTAGTAGATGTGTTAGTAAATGTGTTAGTATATGTGTTAGTAGATGTGTTAGTAGATGTGTTAGTAGATATGTGTTAGTAGATGTCTTAGTAGATGTCTTAGTAGATATGTGTTAATAGATGTGTTAGTAGATGTGTTAGTAAAAGTTTCATTAGATGTGTTAATAGATGTGTTAGTAGATATGTTAGTAGATGTGTTAGTAGATGTGTTAGTAAATGTGTTAGTATATGTGTTAGTAGATGTGTTAGTAGATATGTGTTAGTAGGTGTGTTAGTAGATGTGTTAGTAGGTGTGTTAGTAGGTGTGTTAGTAAATGTGTTAGTAGATGTGTTAGTAGATGTGTTAGTAGATATGTGTTAGTAGGTGTGTTAGTAGATGTGTTAGTAGGTGTGTTAGTAGGTGTGTTAGTAAATGTGTCAGTAGATGTGTTAGTAGATGTGTTAGTAGATGTGTTAGTAGATATGTTGATAGATGTGTTAGTAGATGTGTTAGTAGATGCGTTAGTATATGTGCTAGTAGATGTATTAGTAGATGAGTTAGTAGGTGTGTTAGTAAATGTGTTAGTAGATGTATGGGTAGATGTGTTTGCTATTTAATTGGAATGCCTAAAAGTCACGGTATGTACATAAATGTTTAAGAATAAAATCTATTGAGATTTAAGTTTTCTGTTTAGAAATCAAGTCAGTGACAGGGATTGAATCCTGCAACTAGTGATTCACAATGATCCAACGATTTACTTGTAATATCATGAATGTAATGGTACTACAGAGTGATAATCAATGAACCGAAATTTTACTTTTGAAAATCATGGATGAAAACCATGAAATAGCGTTAAACATCTAATGTGGTTTCGTAACACATTTTCAGTATATTATGAAAGTTTACCGGTAAAGTTTAACAAAAAATTAATGCTAATTAAAATTGATGTTGTATAAGTTATTAGATCTTATGATATTTGTATTCAACATTTTTCCAGCAATCTAGCGTTGATAATTTTTCTCTGATACAAAGCCGCCAGTTTAAGTGTTGTAATTTTCCGTAATTTAACAGATTCTCCCTCTTTCTCGTCATACTGGGAGACTTCAGATTTGCAGACATGCTGGCCACCCATCAGGTTCTCGGTCCCATCTACTTCATCCTCTTCATCATCTTCGTCTTCTTTATCCTCTTCAGCTTCTTTCTCGCCATCATCTCTGACACATATGCCATGGTCAGATCAGAAAGCGCCGGTAAACCTGAATATCATCTTGTTCAGCTCTTCAAATACGTGAGTTGTTCGTGGTGTTGATTAAAGAATTTGATGCTTTAAATTCGATATTATAGCAATAAAGTAAAGTAAAATGAAGGCGCAGAAATTTGATCTAAGATTTTTCTACCCTTCCTTCATGATGAATATTCTACAGTAGATTATTAGATTAAAAAAAAGGTAAATTAATAAAATTGATTAGATTAATATATAAGATTAGTAGATTAGATTTAGAGTGAATTAGTTGAAATTACTGTCATTAGATTCTTAAAATAAATGACAGTTTTCAGTTTGACAGTTTCATTAAATTGCATTGATGATGCTAAAAACTTTTCAAATTCAATTGATAAATCAGAGTATATTGAAAATAAACAATACACAGTTTTGATATTCGTTCATATTTAATGTTCAATAAAATAAATGAAGCCAAGACAACTATACTTTTAAATGTACAAAATTTATATCAAGAATTCAAGTACTGATAAATTATTTTTTATTTTTTCAAAGTTTTTCAACAGATGCTGTTATCGACAGAAAATTCTTGAAGCTGAAGACGCAGCTTATAGTAAATGGAGAAGTGAAATGATAAGGTACAAAAGGATAACATATACATGTATTGTGAGAAATGAATAATGTACACATTTTTAATGGAATTACACGCATTTATTGGTAATGCCATTATCATTATAGTATGTTCAATAAAATTTATTTAGATAATAAAGATTTTCAAGTTATATTCATTGCCTGACAAATTATAGTATAATGCTATTATTTTTACTAATAAATGAAGAATTTTATCAGGTGCAATTGATTCAATCAATCAACCAATAAGCATTTAACGTCCGGTTCCTCTCCATAAGGCAAGATTTGATTACGATTATGCAATTGAATACGACTGATACTTCTATAGTTCACATGAGGTTAACTATTAAGAATTGTTTAGGGCACATGTTAGTGCTTTCGTGGCCTTTGTGTCCTTTTTCACTTTATCTCATGTATTTCTTGCGTATGATGTAACCTAAAGTGAAATAAATATGATTCAATTCAATTCAATAAAATGTAATTTAATAGAGTCTTTCTTGTTGAATATTTTAGTCGAGGGAATGACCCAGAGAGAGTGGACAAGTTCATATTGAAGCATCGCCACATTGGTTCAGGCCCTCCATCATCTGGTCAGCTCCTTGCCATGCAAGTACAGCTAGAGGTGATTCGATATCAATCAATCATTTAATACTGTCCGATTTCTCTGCAGAAGCCGATGTCAGGGACGTCCCTAGCTGACCCCTCAATAAGTACATTGTCCGATCACTTACGCACATCACCTAAGATACATGCTGCTTGCTTTATCCTTGTTGTGTCCGGGAAGCTGAAGAATAGACTAACCGTACGTGTCGTAAAAGGCGACAAAAGCATAGATTCAAACCAATGTCAGAAAGAACATTTGGTTGGTAAGCGCCTAGGATTTAAAAATTCCTAAAAAATTTGTCTAATCCCGACCCCAAATAAACTGAGATTCAAGAGATGATAACGATAATGATGAGAGTATATCCAGAGCGGTTGGATTGGGATTGAAACCCTATGCGTCCAGATCTGCAATTATAAATTCGGCTCTGCATACCAATCTATGCAATATATCAAAACCCTTACGAAGTCGAATCTTATATTGAACAGAGATTTCAGATTACTTCACATGATTAAATACATAATTGAATGAATATTACCTGTTGTAATATACTTATTAATAAAATTACCTATTACTTAACTACCAGGTAAAAATTACCAGGTAAACTTACTAGATAAATAACAGAGATTTCAGATTACTTAACATGATTAAATACATAATTGAATGAATATTACCTGTTGTAATATACTTATTAATAAAATTACCTATTACTTAACTACCAGGTAAAAATTACCAGGTAAACTTACTAGATAAATAACAGAGATTTCAGATTACTTAACATGATTAAATACATAATTGAATGAATATTACCTGTTGTAATATACTTATTAATAAAATTACCTATTACTTAACTACCAGGTAAAAATTACCAGGTAAACTTACTAGATAAATAACAGAGATTTCAGATTACTTCACATGATTAAATACATAATTGAATGAATATTACCTGTTGTAATATACCTATTATTAAAATTACCTATTATTTAACTACCAGGTAAAATTACCAGGTAAACTTACCAGATAAAATAACGACAAACTCTTATTTATCTTATAACGCTATTTAGTTCTTGTTCCCTGTTCAGCATGACTATCCTGTCGGCGACAAATCAAACCTGGAGGACTCGGGTACGACGCTGACGGTGGAGGGAAGGCTGGCTCAGCTGCAGAAGAACATCTCCGAGGTCATGCAGACAGTCGAGCAGGTCATCAGCAAGGCTGAGGAGAGCAAGATGAAGAGACAGGATGCTATGACCCTGTTGCTGGATAACATTGTCAAGGTCAGTATTTAGCGCAAACATTAGTTAAAGGGATTTTAGGCCGGTGAATTTCCATTTTAAGTCATTGGTTCTATTCCCACTTTCAGGAAATTCTGTTCGAAGGTGGTCACATTGATTTGCTAGTTAGATAAACTAAATTTTAAAATGATCTATATTATACAAAAGGATGTCTATTTAATAAACTGTGGAGTCATACTCTGGCTGGAGCCAGTGGCGATGTCAGTAAGATACTCGATCGCGGATCAGTATGTGCGGGGTTCAAATCCTGGGCTCGCCCGTCACTGACATCGCTTTCGAGTGAGAAAACTACTCACACGAAACTTTCTTTCTGTCACGTCTCACTTTCGTGTGACGTTAACATTAGCTGTACCAGCTTTTTACTCTATTGGTCTTGCAAGCTGAACCGATCGTACCGATAAGGGGACCAATCGCAATCCTCCTAAATAAAGACTTCAATAGAAATATTACCCTTATTTTTCATCATCATCATCTATACTTAAATCCTAGTTTAACTAGGGTCGAGATACGAATAGATTTTCTCCAGTCCTCTCTGTCCCACACCTTATCATCAGTCAATCCCCTATTTTCATATCCTTCTTAATTACCGCATCCCACGTCAATTGTGGTCTACCTCTCTCTAGCTTAACATCCAGCTCTTCCCTCCAAACTCTCTTTACTACACCCTCATCTTTCTTTCTCACAATATGCCCATATTTTTATCATCATCACCATCATCATCTTCCCTTGAATCCCAGTTTAACTAGGATCGGGATATGAATAGACTGCCTCAAATCCTCTCTGTCCTACATCACATTTTATTTTGATGTAGGACGTTTTATTTTATTTTACTTTATTTGCATATGTCCATTTTTTTATACATACTCTTAAATTAAAACTCTTATTTTTAATACAGAAAAATATACAATTATATCGATTGGCAAAAATAATTACTACATGAGACTATATTTAATGTTATATATAATCTTTATTTCACCAAAGTCATTGCAGTAAACAAAAACGAAAACAGAAAACAAACAAGTATCACCTACAGATACAACATAAGATATATCATAAATAAAACTAAACAGAACTAAAATTCTTACTAAATAGATAATTGTTTAAACCAAAATTTACCTATTCAGTATTTAAAACTAGACTTTCAAAATATGACCAAAACCTAAACCGAGTCACAGCTGGTGAATCTTTTGTCTGGAGTGCATATTTATTTTTTAAAACTTTGTAATCCAAATAGTCAGAATTGTCTAATTCTATTTTATCATTTAACTGATTAACGGCAATTAATTTACTCAAAAAGTTATACCTATGAAAATCAAGTAATATTTCAAATGGCCAGAAACCACAATACCATTGACAATTCAGTACAACATTTTTATCGTAAGATTTAAATGTTTTAAAGAAAATACTGTTATATACATACGTAAAGTCTTTTAATTCCGAAAAGGACAAACCGGAGGCCGCAATACCATAGAGTAAGATCGGCACCGCCTGAGCGAATATTAATTTTAATAAAACATCAATATGCACCTTTGTTCCAAGTCTCCCCAGTATAGTGTTAACTGAAGTATAAAATTTACATTTACTCTCTTTCCAACAACATTTAAAAGATTTAGCTCTTAAAATATTTATTCCCAAATACTTGATACTATCCACCCAATTAATACAAGTTTCTCTAATTTGCAATGGCTTGCACTGAAAATTGTGCCTAGGACCGATGCGCATACAGTGACATTTCGATACATTTATTGGTAAATCTAACTCTGTAAAAGCCATGTCACAAATATTAAATAATTTCTGAAGATCAGTGACAGAGATACTCAATAAAATAAGATCATCTGCATACATAAAACTATTATAACAGTTATAATTTATGAAACAACCTAATTTAGAAGCTTCTAATTTGTCTAAAACTGTGTCAACAAAAAGGGCAAACAAAGAAGGTGAAAGAACCCCACCTTGTTTAACTCCCGATAGCAGTTGGACACAATCCGATACAGAATCAGCCCAATTTACAGTTGTACTATTTTTGCTGAACCAATTTTCAAGAGTATTAATGATACATGCATTTACTTTTCTACATTGAAGCATATGTAATATGCCATAAACATTACATTTGTCAAATGCTTTACGCAGATCAATAACACCAACATTGACAGTACTCAGCTTGACATTGAAATACTTTATGACCTTTCTTACGGTATGTATTGCATTAATACATCCAACATTATCTTTGAAACCAAACTGCCTACTTGAAGTTGGTAATTGAATGAACTTTTTTATACTATGTTCAAAAACTTTGGAGATGACGGGGCATATAGTGATCCCCCTAAAATCATCAGCTGAGACGACCCTTTTACACCCTTTGAATTTTGGTATAGGTGTAGTTCTACCGATACCAAAAGCGTCGGGAACCAATCCAGTGCGAAGCATTATATTGAAGAGCGTTTTAATTATTATCAACACAGATTCATGGGCATACAACAAATGTTCGATCATCAGACCATCACTACCTGCAGCTTTATTTAACTCAAGACAATTAAAAGCATTTCCCAAGGATCTTACATCGATAACAACATCATTTGCTTCGTTATTGCACAATGAGTATTGTTTCAGATGCAAGGAAAGTCAGGAAAGGATAATTCAGCTCTAATGGAGAAGATGATACGCGCAGAACTGCTTCGCATGAAATCCATGTAAAACGGGACCAGAGAGTCCCTGTCGATAGTATCAGTGATGTAGAACGTACCACTTATTGCGATGACGAACAGTTCAACGGTGGTAACGGTCTTGTGCAGTCAAAAAGCTAATAAAACTAACTTTAACGTCAGTTTCCTCACTCGAAAGCGATGTAAGTGGCGGGCGATCCTAGGATTTGAACCCCACATATACTGATCCGAGGTCGAACATCTTACCGACATCCCAGCCATTGGCTGGAGCCAATCTTACCGACATCGCCATTGGCTCCAGCCACTGGCGATGTCGGTAAGGTATTCGACCGATGTCGGTAAGATATTCAGACATTTGGTACCACTGTAGGAACATTGTACAATATCTGGTATTTAAATGATGTCTATATGGACAGGTTAAATGATGTCTATATGGAACAGGTTAAATGATGCAATGTAGAACAGGTTAAATGATGTCAATGTGGGACGTTCCAATTAAAAAGTGTGGTCACAGTAATTAGATTTGTTATCTAATTTCAATTTAATTATTGTTCAATTACTTAGGTTCAATATTTCAATATTTGACCTTCCTGATATCAACCCTGGATGAGGAAACGGACGTTAAACCTTTATCATTATTATTATTTCCCTACTTCGTCATAGACAGTAGCAGATTTATTTCTATTAACGCAATGCATTTGAAATGAAGAATGGAGTGACTTCAGTCTAAACTTCGTTTTCTATTATTTAGTTATTTTAGACTCAATATGCCTAGAAAACCAGTATTTTAGGACTCGCTTGATTATAGAATGTATACTGCATATAGAAATCACAGGATGATAATAATCATCCCTCTACAAAAGGTCAGTATCTGACAGTATACTTACGATATAGAAACAGTCGTCAAACATTATGCCACGAAATGTAATACACGCAAGCGGTGTTTGTTTTACTGCATTCCATTATTTGTTAATGGATATAAGAAAAATTCACAACAATTATTCTGTAATTATAATAATGCCCTTTTGTTGAAGCTACAACATCCAGTAGTTTTAAAAATGTTTTACAATCGTTCATAGATGAAATACTATTTTTATAAAACCTAAAACTTGAAACTCAATCACTTTGAATGATCATTTACTGTGGCGATTCTATTTGATCAAATCATACATCGTCATAATCATCATCATCATCATCATCTGAAACTCAATTACTTTGAGTGATCATTTACTGTGTCCATTCTAATCGATCATCATCATCACATCATCATCATCATATCATCATCATCATCATCATCTGAAACTCAATCACTTCGAGTGATCATTTACTGTGACGATTCTCGAAGGCAGGAGCCTAGGCTTGGCTTGGTTTCCTTTCTCACTTTGGTTTGAATCATAGTGCTTTGTCGCCTTTTATGACACGTGTAGACGACAGTAGGTCAGTTCTTCAGCAACCAGGAAGAACGAAGTTCTTCATACGAGCGAAGTTCAAATTGATCAATGAAACAATTCCCGAGGACGTCACTTTTTATTTTACAAGCTGAAAATATTCTGTCGTTAGCTTGACTAAGGTCACTTTTTGAGTTTAATTCGACATTTCTACTAAAGGCACCATCAGTGATGAACAAGCCTAATAATAGCTGAATTTTATAATGTCCAACGTAAGCAGAGCTGAGAAAACATGTGACTTGTAATAAAAAATGTCAGATCGCTTAGCCCTATAGTAGTATAAGCTATATCATCTAAAGAGAAATAATTCATCAGATTCTCTTTGTCACCTTTGTCAGATATTTATCTTCATCTCATACGAATCGAAAAAACCTACAAAGGCCTTTGGCGTTTAAGCTGTTATTCTGACATTTTCACTGTTTTCCTGACGTTTAATTTAAGCTGTTGTTTTCACGTTTAAGCTGTTGTCCTCACTTTTAAGCTGCTATTCTGACATTTGCGCTGCTGTTCTCACATTTAAGCTGTTGTTCTGACATTTGCACTCTTGTTCTCATGTTTAAGCTGTTGTTCAAACATTTAAGCTGATGTTAATTTTTCTTATTATTATTGACTTCGCTCATGTTGTCTCTCTGTTGTCTAAACTCTGTAGAACTGTTGCTTGTGTTCAGCAGAAGATGATCGCGACTTCCGCAAGAATCAGCTCTTTTCCTTGACGACTGAGATAGTGTTTTACATTTTGCGTCTGTTTCGTCGTCGACATTTTCTTCAATAGAACAGCGGATTGATTTGCGCTGATCCTCTTGCTCGGAACTAGACGCAGTGGCTAATACGGAAGAATTCAGAGGAATATTCCAGTCTGAGATATCCATACCATTAGTGTTGTAGTTGTCGCCTTTAAATTTATTTACTAGTTTCGTTAGTCTATTAGATGAAGTATTGCCTGTTACCGCTCCAATTTTGGCATCGATATGAAAATTGTCGGATGGCAGAACATCAGAATCTTTTAATCTGCTGTGATTTATAATTTCACTGCGCTTAGTTGATAGACTGCTGAAAGCTAGTTTGTTGAACGAATTATTCTCAAATTGTTTAGTTTTAATTGTGTCATTTGAATTGGAAGCTTCCGACGAAGTACCCCTTTCAGATACAATAATTTTAGAACCGCTTGCGTTACCAACTTCTGAATAAATCTCACTGCGACTGTTCTCAGCTGAATCAGGATTACTTTCTTTCAAAATAAACGACGTCCATCCATGCTTTTCAAGATTTGGATCAAATGATTGTTGAGACTGACTGCTCATTGAGCTTTGTCTGGCAAACGAGTCACTAGGAGCTGGCGCTATCGGGTCGTAAGGAGCTGGTGCAATCGGTTCATCAGGAGCTGGTGCTATCGGGTCGTTAGGCGCTTTTGCTATCGGGTCGTTAGGAGCTGGTGCTATCGAGTCGTTAGAAGCTGTTGCTATCGGTTCATCAGGAGCCGGTGCTATCGGATCGTTAAGAGCTGTTGCTATTGGGTCGTCAGGAGCTGGTGCAACTGTTGAATTTTTCTTGCGCTGTTTGGAACTTCTAGATTTTGACTCCGAAATTCGGTGCGCTGTACAAATCTTTCCGTTTTCAGATGGTTCCTTATCCTTGCTATTACGAGTTTTTGAGATATTAGCACTGTTTACTGGTTTTATATTCTTATTTTCGTCTAAAATGTGATATCCTTTAGATTTAATTATTTTATTATTACTGTTCGCACTAAATATGCTTGCGAAATCGTTAGCATCTGTTTTAGTTTTTGATTGACTAACTAGTGAAACGTGGCTACTACCATTTGAAGATGACTTTATTTCTGAACCTGTTGAACGATTGCAATTTGCGGCACAGTTTCTTGCATTTTCGTCTTTATCAGCAGTGAAAATATTTGGATTTTTGAATTTTTCACATTTTATCTCTCCGTCTTTCTTACTCTCGCTTGTATGACACGAAATACCTGCAGATGTGTAGCCGTTACGTGACGATAGCGTCGATATGTTCTTTCCTTTGTTACTTCCCGTGCACGTAGAGCTGAACGACGAAACTGACGTTGAGCAAACATCCACCTCGCCGTCAGTATCAGAAGCGCTTTCACTGCTACGCAACTTCTCGGCCATAGCGCTTGCTAGACTTCTCTCGTGTGAATAGAGCGAACCGAACACATCGCAAGGCATTTCTTCAACACTACCCGTATCCGGTTCTCCGCACTTTTCCTTACACTCTGACCATTTTGAAGTCGCTCGTTTATCTTTCAGAGAGTCGGATTTAACTACTGAGATGGCTGAAGGATTTTCCGATGATCCTGATTTGCTGCTGCGGCCGCTGTACGTCCTGACGTGGAGTCCTTGATCAGTGGCGAAGAGAACTGGAACGTTGAGCGTGACCTGCTGGACTCGGCTGTCGTAGTGAGCTATCTGACGCTTCTGGAAGCCTCCAGTGGGTCCTCGCCGTGGTGGGGATCTTGCGGATGATTTGGACTTCCGACAGCAAATAATTTTCCACAATCTCTGCACTACCTTTTTCTTCCAGGTAAGAGTGACAAGTGGAAGTACAGTGGGATAGCAGAGATACAACCAACTTAACCCTGCATCTAATTGATGAGGATATAGTTTAGATTGAAGGCCGATTTCGATTCCGTAATTAGTAGATAAAGCGGAGATAAAGGTCATTGAGAGAAATGGAGCTTGCAATATCATAAACATGATGAAAACGGCAGTGGAGAATTTAGCGATGCTGAGTAATTCGTTCCAATCGGCGTTGATTGAAGCTTGACTTCTGTAAGGTTGTCCCATTGGATTTTGTTCATGGACGATCACGGGTCTTCTCCCTTGATCCGTCCTTCTTCGTTGAGCGGAGGGAAGGACAGCTGGATGAGACGGGAGGTTTAGGGGACCCGCCTGCCTCTGAGGCACAAATATTTCTGGTCTCTTGTAGGGTAGAAAGCACGGAAAGGATGGCGTACTGGTTAGCACAGCCGTCAGGAACATTTCAACAACGAGCATCATATTGATAAGAATGGGAATAATGAACCCCAGCGTTGCTATCATCCACACGTATGGTATTGGAGTTCCTGGCCATACATAACACAGATACAGTCCTCGTACGATAACCTTGTCGCGTAGCATCAGTGGTGACGAGAGCGCTATAGAATGCATCCACGCGTATACGATGAGTACTCTAGCACGAAAGAGCGACATCGCCATACAGTTGATTCCTCTGAATTCTTTAAGAGCGATGCTTCTGTCCACGGTGAGTGAGAGAAGTGTCAGAGACATAACGCTGCTGGTCATGTAAACAATCGCTGCGTCGAAGTTGCATTGGACACTATCGTAGGGCCACTGCGGACTAATGGCAGAGCCTAGAAACAGGGCCACGCTGAAGGCACAGATGATGACGTTGGCTATTGCATGGCTGCAGAGAAAATGGTGAAAGGATTTAGCAGCACCGGACCTTCTGTTTGTCTTTGCCAGATCACCCAAGAGAGCCCCGTTCGATACCAGGCCGAGGATCAGGAAGGCGACGTAAACAAGTCTAATGGCGAGACTCTCTTTGCTCCCTATCGTTTCGAGAAGAGAGTCTCTGGATGAGCTATTAATTGAGGCACTGCTGGAGTTGTGTGATATGTTGTTTGAAAACTCATATGGATTAAAATCTATGTCACTGGCTTTTACCATTTTACCTATAATTCACTAAATCCTCCTTTCGAAAATATATAGATTAATCCATAGAGAATTTAACAAGAGCCTCAGCATTCGCCTAGTAATGATTGTGCAGCATCTTTCTGCAAACGGCAGACAATGAAAAACATATTTGTTAGACCGACGAATAAGTAATTTTGATAAAAATAACATATTTTATTAAGCTTCTTGTGATTTTTAAAAGCTATAAAGTTATGTTCATAATAATGGCGCTTACTGATAATCATTTATATTTTGAATAATATTCTAATATTAAACAAGAATAACTAAATTCGTTTATAATATTTTCTCACAACTAAGTAACGAATTGTGCAATAGGGACGTCACGTTCTATTCACTAATCCAATAATTAATGTATATCTAAAACTTGTTGGTCAATCTCTTTTCTCAACACAATGCTCTCTCG
The DNA here is from genome assembly GCA_905160935.1 of Enchytraeus crypticus. Classification (NCBI taxonomy): domain Eukaryota; kingdom Metazoa; phylum Annelida; class Clitellata; order Enchytraeida; family Enchytraeidae; genus Enchytraeus; species Enchytraeus crypticus. Next base: position 1,645,156 of record CAJHZI010000548.1, on the reverse strand, counting down.
AAAGACTAGTCTGTTCTATTCGGTTCTATTTGATTAAAGATTTAAATCCTGAGAAAATCTAATTGCCCAGAAAAAGTCTAAGCTAACACTGATTGCGTGACAATCGCACGATTTGAATCTATTGTAAGTCGTGCTAGTAATCGTATACACGTATATAGGGCCTAAATATAGCCCGCAAGGCCTATACCATTTGCATATACAGTACGTGTAAGCTTAAGTAGGCCTAAACTACTTTAGCACAAATATAAAGTTTAAATTTGAATTACCAACATGAATTTCGAAACATAACTTTTATATGTTACTTTCGTAACATATTCACGTATACTTGGTAGTAGAAATCTCTTTAAATTTTGAAATAAATCTCTTCATATTTTCACATGAAGACTCAAAGTAAGACTTTAGTATATTCAAGAGTTACAAGAGTTCTGATCCATGGCTGTCCCTAGCGGGACTTTGGGCAAAGGGAATAGTGTCAACAACATGCCAGAAGGGCCCCTATGATACATAAAACGGTAAGATATATAACAAACAGCGAGCTATGTATAGGGAGCACACAGATTGAAAATGTAGAAAAGGGGAAAGGAATCTTGTAGCTCATCAACGATTTGAATTAGCTAGAAAATATACAGTAGAATGATAGAATTTTCTTATCTTTCATGCAAGAATATGCTGTAGCCTCTATCCACATAAGACACCAAATTTACAAATAATTGCAAATATGGTTAAAGAATAATTTAAGTTATCACTTCGCCGAATTAAATTTCCATTTGGGTTTAATCCCAATAATTTGATCTTTGGCGAATAAAGGCTAAAACGATATTTTATTATAGCTAGCCTAGAAATCCATCGGTGCCGTCTTTAATCTGTACAGCTACAATATGAGTGCCTTTGTTTAATTAACACACGTCCCTACTGGTCTTCTTAATCAATGATATATATTGTTCACACTATAGCCGTTCTAAAAACCTGAAACACTCTACCTATTTTCCAGTGAAAATGTATAAACCTAAAAGCTAACATTGCTTTTTCTAAGGCGCAGCTTCGAATGTTGTCGGTAGAAATCAATCAAGCTTGACAATAGACATGAAAAGTCTAGAATTAGTCAAAAATATAAGTCACATTGACCGGAAATGGTAGGGCATTCACTAGTTTTCGCCGCAGAATATGTCTTTAAACAATCTAATATACTTTTCAAGTTAACTTCAGTAAATTGTAATAACATTTAGTAACATAAATTCCTTAATATCACTTTATCATATTCTTTCTTGTTTACGGGATATGAAATCAACCAAGCAAGGCAATGTTGTGAACGAGTCTGGGCTTGTCGTTCGATGAAAACGATAAATAGTATGATGACTAAATCTTTGTAAACTTGACATTTCTTTATCTTCAGTCTAAAAAGTTATAGCAAAGATTATAGCGAAGACACGGTGTGCGGAAGTGCAGAAAAGTCAATAAAAGTCATGCAATGTGTGCGGTGTGTAACTTGAGAAACTGTTGGAGAGAGAGAGAGAGAAAGAGAGAGAGAGAGAGACAAAGTGACTGAGAGAATATTGGAGAGAGGACGAGTAATATTGTTTGTAAGGATACATACTATAGACATAGGCCCCATTGATATATATATATATATATATATATATATATATATATATATATATATATATATATATATATATACCCCATTTATATAATATATACCCCCATATATCTGCTATATATTTAGCCCCATATATATACATGTATATATATATATATATATTTATATATTTATTTATAGGCCTATATATATATATCAATCAATATATATATATAGATATATACATATGTATGTATATATATATATGTATATATATATATATATATCAATATATATATATCTATAAACATATGTATATATATATAGAGAGAGAGAGAGAGAGAGAAAAATCTTAAGTTTATTCTCCAGACCATCTGTGTCTGGTCTCAATATCACATCGATTAATTAATCAATGAAACATTCTAAAGCTAGAAAATGATGCAATGTAAATACTAAGTACAAATTACAGCAACGTATATTATCAGGTTATTGCAGGCATCTAATATTCCTGAACATAATTTCTAAACCTAAATGTCTTTTAGCAGGCTTTAAACATCTGAGATTGATGCAGATGTGTTAATAGGCCTACTTTACGATTATATCTATTGTTATTCAACTACAGTGATATTACTGACCTGCAGCAGCTCTCGCTTTAGTATAAGCGACGTGGATTACTTTTGTTAATCCAAAAATCAAAACCAATTCACTAATAATATAGGCTCAAATATTAGCTTTAGATTATCGTAAAGTTATTCAGACAATCAGTTTGGGGTCGAGTGATTGGCACTGTGCGAGTGGTGAACGTGATTAAAAGTTGATGTACGTGATGTAAATTCTGCAAGTGTTTTGTTTTAATGTAGGTGTAAGTGTTGATGTAAGTGACTTAAATTTTGCAAGTGTTTTAAGTGATGTAAGTTTCTCAAGTGTTGTAGGTGATATAATTTTCGCGTGCTGTAGGTGATGTAAATTTCTCAAGATACCATTTCGAGTTAAGGCGATGGGTTTTAACTTTAAGCATCAAGCTGCTAAACTAAATTCATGAAAAGATGAAAATCAAAAATCGTGGTAGAGCTTGTGGAGATTTAAAGGGACACTGTTTTGATGACCCAGATATCAGATGACCTCAGACGAGAAAGCTACGACAGCAGCAGCAGCTGCTCTGTTGAATTGAAACTGCTGTAAACTGCTCGTTTATGAGCCGTGCAGCTGCCAGCAGCTGTAGAATGCAGCTGAGAATACACAACAGCTACTCGAGACACACGTTGTAGCTGTAGAAATTAGCTTAGAAGTTAAAATCGCTTCAGCCCAATTTAAAGTTATTGAACATTAACTAAGCATTATAATTGCTTTTCAGCTGAGTTTCATCTACTGGTTTAACAATTGCTGAGCAATTGTGAGATGAAGTGATGATGCAGCTGTATATTCAGCTGAGCAGCTGTTCCTTGGGAGATCTGGGCTGCTGCTACGCCCTCAATAGCTTATAGCAGCTGCGACGTATGTGGAAATGTTAGACTGTTAGTGCACCAAGAGCGTAGCAGCTGCATAGCAGGGGATCTATAATTATACTGCATTAGCTAAGCTGCAGTAGAAGCTAATGCAGTATACTTATACTATACTGCATTAGCTAAGCTGCAGCGAGTATAATGAAGAAAGCTGTTGCATCATATTGTCATTGCGCTGCATATTATAGTGAAAATACATGTATATTTAAAGTGTGGCTTGACTGAGAATTTGTCCAATCTTTGATTCAGTTAAATTTTAAATCAAATGTTAAGCACCCACTGAATCTTCCTCTTAATTTATGATATAAAATAAATACAAAATATACTGTGATATTTCATATTAGATTGTCTGTGACTATCGCAAAAAATTGGATATTATTAGTGACAGCTGTCAGTGACAGCTATGAATAAAATATTTCAACAGTTGCTACATTACAAACTGCCAGTCTGCTAAGCTTAACAGCTTCAGCTAGGGTGCGAAGAAACGGTTGTGAATGCAGCATTAGCTGCTGCGACAGTAGCTGCTGCGACAGTAGCTGCTGCAGCAGCTTCTAGAAGTCTGGAGCGCTAGTGTAACAAAGGATCAAGTGTTGACACTGCTACAGCGTCCGCATAGACTGGCACTTGATGGCTCTCGTTCGGGCAGGATAGAAGTCCAGATGATGATCAATTATGCACGATAACTATTCTACATGCATCTCACTGGCAGAGAGTCAACTATCTAACTAACTGTCTATCTATCTATCTATCTATCTATCTATCTGTCTATCTATCTATCTATCTATCTATCTATCTATCTATCTATCTATCTATCTATCTATCTATCTATCTATCTAGGTGTCTAATTCATTAATTTAATTAATGAATTAAAAATTCATTCACTCTAGAGAAGTGTGCCCGATAGCCGTTCTATTGGACGTGCGCCGCACGTACAACAACAGTTTAAATCTTTAAAACAATCAGTTTATTGTGGTATATATCTATTGCGGTATATATCTGTTATGGTATGTATCTATTGCGGTATATATCTATTATGGTATATATCTATTGTGGTATATATCTATTATGGTATATATCTATTGTGGTATTTTCCTATTGTGACAGTTATCTACATATATTGTGGTATATATCTATTATGGTATATATCTATTATGATATATATCTATTGTGGTATATATCTATTACGGTATATATCTATTATGGTATATATTTATTGTGGTATATATATATATATATATATATATATATATATTGTGGTATATATATATATATATATTGTGGTATTTATGCACATAATGCCGATCAAGCGAATATAAGTAAATCAATCATGATGCACTCAGTCGATTGATTTAAATTCAATTAATTTACTTATATTTAATTGATTATCGAAATAGACTGATTTGCAGAGCTCAAATACGTAATGTGAATTATGTTTATAACTTTAGAAAAACATTGACTTGAATCTTGGAACATGAAACTGAAAATAGCGCATAATTTTGAGGAGACGCTGCATCAAACAATTATTGGTAATTTAAAATTGCTTAAACCAGATGTTAACGTTAGTTTCATCCCTCGAAAGCATCATCAGTGACCGGAGAGCCTAGGATTTGAACCACGCTCATGCTGATTCGCGGTAGCGATTTACTGTTTCGCAATCATAATATGTAGATATAGAAATTAGAATAATCCTCTTCAAGTGTACAATCAAAACTGGTCCTCTTCACTGCTAATGGAAACAATATTCAGAGAGATTGCGTGAGTTAGAGGGTTGAGAGATTACTTTGAGAGGTTATGAGTCAGAACGAGAGAAATAACAAGAGACGACTTAGAAGGGAGAGAATGATTAGACAAATTTTTTGAGAACATAGCAAGATAGAGAGATAAATATCGAATGTTGCAAATAGTGAAAATGTTTCAAAGGTGAAAGAGAGATCAGGAAAAATAATGTGTGAAGCTGAGAAAGGGAGAGAAAAAGAGAGAAACAGAGAGAGAGATAGAGAGAGATAGAGATAGAGAGAGATTAAAAACAATAATTTAAAAACCGGAAATTAAAGCATGGTTATTAAATACTGTCACTTCTCGTGCAGGTGTTCCAATGCTCAACAGATTAGCGTAGATAACAACAAAAACTCAAATTATGAGTTAATATCTACAACGATTTACAATGGTAACATTCTGTGGAAACACTCAACTGCTTTGTAGCGCTTTGTTCTATCTAGTCGAGGAAGAGGGTGGGAAGGCCGCTTGAGATGGAGGGAGGGGTAGGTCCAGTGGAGGGAGGGGTGGAGTAGGAGGAGCTAACAGCTGAGATCAGCTGCTTGGCGCTTAGGTAACAGGCCATTGTTCCTAGAACGCTTTTCCTTATTCTCTCTCCTTTTTTGTCGCTTCTTTCCTTGTTCCGAACCGAAAACTACAAGTGTTTCTAAAAGGAGACTAACATATAAGTTATAACTAGTTAATATCTACAATATCTACTAATTAATATCTACTTTAGTTTTTCCTTCTCTCTTCAATGTCGCTTCTTTCCTTGTTCTAAACCGAAAACTGCAAGTGTTTCTTAAAGGAGACTAACACATAAGTTAAAACTAGGCTCATGCCACAGAAAAGACTTAGTAGGCATTGCTTTAAATTATAACTTTTATGTATTGCAAAATTTAATTTATTTCCTAAGCATACGAGCCTTAAAATTCGATGTAGCCTATTCTTATAATAATTCTTATATATGCAGCATGCTTCGCTAATATATTGAAAACAAATGTATAACAACGCGAAGAGTTTCATTTACATTGGTATTAGTCTAACTCAGTAGAGCGCAAGATCTAAGATAGCTGTCTCTCTCTTAGTGCACTGCTTACTGGTCCATGGTATATAATGCCTCCACTCTTCTCTGTCTTCCGCTTTCCTCTACAACGTAACTGTGTACTGTACCATTCATATATCTAGTGCTTCCCTGTAACAAACTACCAGCAGCTGCCCTCAGCTGCAGAAGCTGCTGCTCTGAGCTGCAGAATCAGCTGTCAGCTGCTGTTAAGGTGCTAAACGCTGCAGGCGCGCACCATAGCTCTGCCGTCCACTGCGGAAAGCTCTCTATGACAACAACTGACAGCTGAGTATGACCACAGCTACAGAGCAGCCTAGTATTTATTTAGCATTAGTATTGTGATTAATTTATTTTTAAACAGTTTTCGTAGGATCAGTAATGTAGGGTTGGTCCTGTATTTAAATGTATTATGAATTTTTATGCTGATTGTGAAATACTCAGAGAATTTGTGATATTACCATTAGACCGATTTAAACAATTGATGGATGATTAGAGAAGATTTTAATGCTTTAGGTGTTACATGTAGCGCTGTGGATAAGCTTAAGTTGTTAACAGGCAGTGATAGTAAATATATAAAGAGATTAAGAAATTTAATTTTATCTTTAGAGGCGACTAAACAAGAAATTGAGCAAACAATCACGTCAGTAGCCCTACTTTTCGATTGAAATAACTTTATAATTCAAAGACATGGACTTCAGATCTGCGCTTCTTACTTGTTTTTCGTAACCTGTTTCAAAAACTGTCTTAATTGGATTACTGCGTAGTAACTTCATTTAAGGACTAACTAAGTTATTGCCGTACAATTAGTTTTGGAAATCAAATCCTCATATTGAAGCCATATGTCGACCAGATCTAGTGGAAGACTTGCCAGTAGAAGTGCTGCCGTAGCGAAAAATGCAACCAATCAAAACTTCCAAAATTTGACGGATAGGAAAAGGACTGCAAGCGAAAAGTCTGACAACGAACCTCCAAAAGGTCGAAAACGTAAGAAAGGAAATGACATAGAAAGAGAACCGGATGAAGTTCCCGGAGATGACAAAAATGGAATTGTATCTCAAGAAGCTATAGGTAAAGGAAAAGTTTCATCCTCGTCGGAGAAATCATCGGAGAAGAAAGGCAACTCCATCAGTAGTAACACGCCGAGTAAGAGATCCGCTACTCGCAGAACTTCGGAGAATATTTCCGCGAGTGTCGAAGGTGCAAGCACCAAATTGGATGTGGAAGATAATAAAATAAAGAAAACAATTTCAACTAGACGCTCGAAATTAAGTGAGAAAACGTCCAGATTAGATGAAGTAACTGAGTTGGATAACGATGATTTATCAAAGCACTCGTGTGATGCACAGCCAAAGGTGATGAATGAAATAGTGACTAGTACTTTCGATGCTGTAGTTGGCTCTGGTAATATATACTGTTCCAATGAATCCGATAGAAGTGAAGCAACGTTCATTCATTCTGACATCTCAAAAATCTCTGATGATAAACTGAAGAGTCCAGGAACAATAGTGGATAATAAGAGGCAAGATAAGCTTAAAAACTCTGACGCAGCGCCTGTATTGGATAAAGGCCTGAGGAATAAAGTGAATAGCAAGGCTCACGAAGTGGTTATAGCGAAGAACCCTGCTTCGAATAGTCCTAGACAACTGAGCCTAATTTCAGATCTAACAATCAATTCGAAGTCTATCTGCGGAGATTTTGAGTCTACAGAGTTAAGTAAGAAAAACCAGGCTGGGCTAACAATTGAAGGATCGAATCTCATGTCAACTGCTGAAGTAACTTCCGTTGCAAGTGATCCAGCTGTCGTCGTAGCATCAGACAGAATGCCAGAGAGAACTGAAGAAATTTCACAATATTCACTGAAAGGAAAAAGCAGTTCAGTTGCTGCATTGGTTATTCTTAACAAAGCGTCGTCGTCCAGCAGGGTTTTAGAATATATTAAATCCGGAAAGAAGCCAATAATAGCTCATGTTACAACCGCCACGAAAAGATCACCGGAAGTGGGTGCAATTAGCAAAGGGATAGGCATCCTTTCTGGATCAAGTTTGGAACAACCTTTAAAGTCAAAGAAAATCGCAACAACCGCTTCCATCAATCCAGGAAGAATTGTATCGACCTTCCAGCCGGTGTTGGACAACAATACTAGTAAGACTCTAAGTATCAACAATAGCATCCGAGAAAGAATTATAAGTAAGAAAGCAAAGGTCAATGTAAACCAATCAGCGAAGGCAAATATTTCTCTTGCTGTGCTACCATTGTCAGGATCCAATGCGCTTCGAAATATAAGTTTAGTGAAACCTTCACTGTTACATCAGCCAAGCAACGAAAAGAAATTCGATTTTGTAACGAATAGCGGTACAGGAAATTCTTCATCGGTAGGCGTAGCTTCTGGAAGGTCCATAACCTCTTCACAAATTTATACGCCTTTATCCGATGGTATAAAATCAACAGTTCCTGCTATAAATTACACAAATACGATAACGTGGCTTCCCAATTCAAATGATGGTCAGCAAATTGTCGCAGGAAATGCTGGAGTATCTAGATGTAATGGTGAATCGGAAAGGACTACTTCGGCGAATTTTATATCGTTACAGAAAGTGAACATTCAGCCTGCGGAATTTCAAAAAGGCATTGTAAGAACGTTACGCAAGATACCAACGGTAAAAACACTCCTTGACTTGTCTGACAGCAGTAAGATGTTAAGTCAACAGCTAACATCGCAACAGCCAGAGTATTCACAACTGCAAAAGCCATCACTGAGCACCCTTCAAAGGCAAAGCACCTCTCAGCAACCATGCATTAAAAGTACTGAGCAAGAATATTCACAAGAGTCGTCTGCAGTTGAAGAAATATCTTCCGAACAACAGATTTCTTTAAGCTCAAACAACCGAACACATTCGTCACTTCTTGATCCATCAGTAGAGCAGTTGACAACTGGCAGCCTAATGTGGGATGACAATAACACGCCAAACAGTCTTAAGAGCTTCGATATGTATAATCTTTGTGAGGAAGATGAGGATTTAGCCTTTGAGGGCTTATTGGGCGGTCAGGACAGATCCAATTGCCACAATCCATGCTCGGACGTATGTCCCGTGGAATCACTGGTTCCAAGTATAACCGGAGCACTCACTCTTGTTCCTTCCATAGGCCTGTCCTCGTCTGCCGTGGGTCATGGTTATGAAATTCAAGAAGAGTCCGGGATGAGTGGTGGTTCTTCAGGACAGGTTCTTCTTCATCCAAAGTCTTCCTTGCTAGCGGCATCAAATCCTGGAAATCTTGTCTGCCAGGTTGATCAGGAAACGGAAAGGAACTCGGCTGATCAGCAGCTTTCTAGACTTATCAGGATAGCGCTTACTCCAGCTGGAACTCTCCTGCAGCGAGGCAACTTCTTTGTGACCAATTCATCCGCTGCTTCTGGCAACCAAACCAACGAATTTATTCACTCGTCGTCCAATCAAGTTATTGGACTGAACCAGCCGATAGTCCCTGAAGTGAATTACTCTGCCGAAGTTTCACTTACGAGTGTTGGAAAATTCCCAATACCGATTACTAGACTGCATTTATCTTCTGATGTGATTAGAAGCAGCTACGGGGTTCAGCATCCAGTGAATATCTTGACGGATTCATACAGAAGGTCATGGGGTCATGCAGTCAGCGGTTCACAATCAGCCGGCTCTAATCCAACAGACGCCCCCGGCTCTTTTCTTACCAGCCCTACAGGAAATGATTTTCAGGACTCGTTTCAGAGGCTACAGGATGAGTCCCGCTCGATAGTCCCAGGTGACAGGATCATTGGTAATCCTTACAGGGCTTCATCGGGTAGTAATTCCAATGTTTATTATGTGTCGTCAGGCGGAATCTTTGCCAATACGTCAGTCCCGTCTCCGTTTAGCATCTGCGCAGGAAGTCCAACCCCTTCTCTGTCCTGCATGTCGTCAGGAAGTGCTGCCAATTCCAACGAGTCATCTTCATCTTCTTCTGGAACGGGTACCAATAATAAAGGCAAGGCAACGAAAAAGAGCATAACGGCTGTTGGGGATAAACTCTCGGAAGGTAAACCAGTAAAAGAAAGAGAAACAAGTGAGTTGGCAAGGGTGATGGATATACTGAACCAGTATAAAGAACAGCTTGCCGGTTCGACTGACAATGATGGTCCGTTGTTGCCGTGCAAAAGAAGAAGAAGCAAGCCGAATTCGGCAGCTGATTGCATATTGAGTTCAACTCAACCTGTTGGTTGCTTGGCAGGAAAATCTAAGACGTCTCCGAAACAGCTTACTGGTAACTCGTTCGGAATTCAACCCCAGCAAAGTCAACAGTCACAATCCGTTCATACCATCCCATCTCACGCCCAACAAGTTCACCAAGAAAGCTCACCAGGGTCTATATCGATGCAGTCGCAGATATTTAATTTGAAATCTCAACAGATAAGTTGCTACACCAAGCACCCGTTATCATCACACTCTAATTACAAGATAGCCCATGAAGCGGACGATAACTTGTTAGCAGCGTCAAATGTTTTGCTTAAAGGTGCCGCAGAGGATCCTAGTGTGTCGATTGATCAAATTAGCGCATCATCGAAAACTTTTCAACTTCCAGAAGTAAATTTGAATAGTAGACCGAATAGGGCTACGGAGTTACCAAGTAAAGTTATTCGCATATTCAAGAGAAGGAGTCCTGGAGCACAAGGATCCATTGAGAATAACTCTTCCTTTGCTTGGTTTGACGGTTCTGGGAAGAGATCCGGAGAAATTGATCCCGAAATAGGAGTCCCCGGCACGAGCAGCACATACATGCATAGCCATTACAATGACTCGTGTCAACTAGAATCCATAGTCTCTGATGTGAAGAAGTCTCAGTCTAACGCAGGCTCTCTGTTGACATTGTGTAACTGTTTTAGTGGGGCTGCAGGCGAAGGTGTGTTATAATTGGTGTATTTATTACGAATTCATTTTATACACTGTGTATCTCGTGTTTTGTTGGAGAAGATTGAGGATAAAGCAACCGTAAACTGCGCGTGTCGCAAGAAGCAGCTGAGTAAGAACAGAGAAAGGCAACCAATATATATATATATATATATATACATACATATATATATATATATATATATATATATATATATATATATATATATATATATATATACGTTCACTCCCTACCGGCAGGTCTATGGTACATGTATATAACGCCTCCACTCTTCTCTATCTTCCTTTTTTCTCTTCATGTCCACATTAGCAAGCAAGTGGATCTTTAAATCATCTAACATTCCATTTGATATACCATTACTCCTAAGGGATTCTGCTTAGGACGATCTATTACTATTACATATATATATATATATATATATATATATATATATATAATTACACACATATATATATATATATATATATATATCTTTGAATCATCTAACATTCCATTTGATATACCATCATTCTTAGGGGATTCTGCTTAGTGCTTAGGACGAACTGTATTATATATATATATATATATATATATATATATATATATATGCGTGTATATATAGAATATTATACTGTATATATATATATATATATAATTATACATGTACATGTATATATATACATGTATGTATATATATATATATATACATGTATATATATATATATGATTGTTATTATTCACTACGACTGATCATGGTCTGCGTGTTGTACAGTGTTGGGCACGCAGACGACACTGGGTCAGAACGCCTCTCCTCTAATCAGAGCGTCCAGTCTCCAATCTCTTCGTCATATGCTGCTCTCGAAGTGAGTTCATGAAATCTAATTTGCCAATAAATTTAACTTTTAACTCTTTAAAGAAATGTTATTGTAATTCTGGACCTGCCAGTAGGCATTGCACTATGAGGGAGAGAGAGATTTTAATTCTAATAATAGAAGATGTAAGTGCTATATTAATAGCCAATATCTAATGTTTCACCTACATACTTGTGAATGTTTCTTATACTTTCTTCATGAATTAAGTGCTTAAGTGATCTTGTGTGTGGTGATAAATGTAAATAAATGAAATAAAGTCTATAATTAATATCGGCCCGTGAGGACTAGCCGGTCAGTAGGAACCGCTAGTAAGGGATAACCGATCGGTAGGAACCGATCGATCAGGGCTAGTAAGCGATAACCGGTAGCTAGGAACCGATCGATCCGACTTCTCCTTTAGCAGGATAGTACTAATTTATCGGATGTGTTCTCTGTTTTCTTAGGTACTAACATTTCTAAAAGTAAATAATACACCTTGTAGAATCGCCTTCTGTAAGAAGTAACATAATAGGGCCTACTATAATGTTATTGCTAGGCTGAAGCCAGTGGCGATGTTGATAAGATACTCGACCGCGGATCAGTATGTGCGGGGTCAAATCCTGGGCTCACCCGTTACTGATATCGCTTTAGAGTGAGGAAACTGACGCTAATACAAGCTTTACTAGCTTTACTATAAATTTAACTGCTAGCATTAACTGTTATTTTTGGTAATTTCAATTTGATTTTACGTAGACTTGGTTTGAAAGACGAGGGTTGCTTAAGGATGGAACTGCTCGTACATCAAGCTCAGATGCAGATAAAGCAACATGGCCTGCAACGAGATAAAGTGACGAAGGTTCGTTAATATTAATTATAAGTCTGATAATTGTCTGATAATTTTTCTTAAAATTACTTTGTACCAACAAACTTAAGGGCTGTCAACGTAAGATTAATTACTAATTACTGTTTTAATTATTAAACCAGTAATTATTAAAATATTACTTACAGGATTAATTACTGCATTCAACAATACTTAGAGAAAATAAGAATATTTATTCATATTTTACAAAAGGTTAATTCGTCTTTCATTGTTATGCGTACGTTTTAGATTTTTCCTAATTTTTTTCATTAGGTAGATCGGTTTTTAATATGATAAGTAAATAAAATTGTAATTCAATTACCTTTATCAATTTTCCTACACACATCATGTTTTATTTCCAGTTATTTTACGAATCAATACAAAAATTTATTCGTCCCTAACATCAACCTTGGATGACGAAATGGACGTAAGACATTTATTATTATCATTATTAATTCTCTTTTGATTTATTTCTGTCGCAGGTTTTGAAGAGATCCAGTGCAGAGGAGAAAGTTCTGGCTCTAGTGAGCGAGATATGCTCCCATGGGTGCTCCGAATCAGTACTCCTGGTGGGATTAGTTCTATGGGAAGCCTTCCAGCCAGAGCAAGTGATGACTTTACGCAAATCTCTTCAAATCAAGCAATCGCATGACTCGAAATTAAAGGACGAAAACGGGTTAGTGTTCGTTTAATTGAATCCAATCGTAATTTATTTGAATCGTTAAATGAAATTTTATTTGAAATAATCAATAAAGTTAAATATTTATTATATATATATTAGTAAATATTTTTATTATTATAATAAATAATATTATATTATATTATTTCTTATAATAAATATTATTATAATATTAGACTCTGTGCGCAAATAAATTATATCTTAATTATCTGTGCAATGCAGATCAGTTTTTGAAGATATGTAGGCTAGAGATGAGAAATGGTCTTTCAAACTAAATTGTCCAGTTGTTTTAATACTTTGTTTAGATTCCTTCACTTTGTTTAGATTCCTTCAATTAACTATTACAATTATTGGAATTTAAAATCATTAAAATATGAAGAACTCTGTTATACCGGTTGCGATGTTACCAGTGTATTAACTTCTTAGCGAAAAGCAACTTCAATAACTCTCCGTCTCTCTCTTAGTCTTTCACGCATTCTGCCATGTTGTTGGTCCTAGGTATATATTCCTAATCGGAGTATTATTATATCATTCTCCATACAGACCATTCAATTGTTTAACAAGGTAATACATTCTAAAAAGGGTATGCCTTATCTATATTTTAATGTAGCCTATATCTTTAGATATTGTTTCATGCGTAGATATTACCTTATTGCTAAAGTTGAGCGTATAACTTATTTTCAAACATTATGTAAATTAATAATTAAATTTAAAACTATTAATCATTTGAAACCAGTCGTAACTCTCTATATAACATACATAAAAACATAACGGCACACTGGGTCAGGAAGCACAGATGCTTGTTTAAGACCCATTTCCTCCTACCTCTCCATGGTTACTAGTAATCGTTGCTTTTTGATGGCGAATCTATTGCAGGGGGCGCGGATTTAAGAATAACCTTCCATCACTCTGGGATAATATATTGTTTTATATTATTATAATTAAAAATTAAATGAGCATACACGATTTTTGTACTGAAGGACGATATCTAACTGCCTGAAAGCGGCTGACTCAACGGAGAGTCCTATGAAATGTGATTCCTACTTGATAAACATTCATCCTAATTCTTCTGGAAGTCAACGAAATCAACTCGACAGAGAAAGTCCCGATTTAACGGATGTTAGTAACCGTTGGATTGATTTCTACACAGAGTTGCTCTTTATATTTGACTTATAGATTATTTAACTAAATGATGGATTGACTAATTGATTGGTTGATTGATTAATACCATTAATTATGTTACTTGTATGTGCGGGATGCAAAATCCTTGACTCGCCCATCACTGACATCGCTTTCGAGTGAGGAAACTGACGTTGATATTAGCTTTAGCTTCGTTACTATCGGATTGTTTTATTGACTGAGTAATGGAATGATTCATAGACTGATAGAATAGTTTAACTAATCGATTAAGAAATGGTCTAACTATTGGTTGGTGAATTGATAAGGTATTCAATTCACACCTTCTGTTTTGTATTTATTAGAAGATTTACCTGAGATACCAATTAGATATTTCGAACACTTTAATTGATATATAATTATTGATTTATGCCAATTCAATCTTTGATTGATATTAATTCGCATCTTGACAGGAATTGAATTGAATTGAATTTAATTAATAATTAAATGAAATTGTGCTCAGACTCTGCGCAAGATTTCTGCGACTCTCAGTTCTACGTTGCGAAGTCTTACAGAAAGTGAATTCCGTCCGATCAGAAATGAAGACTCTACGGGTTCAAATTCGGTGATAGAGAGTCCTCGTTCCGCTATAACTACCAGAATAAATCCTACCACGATGAATATCGCCAAAAATGAATCTAGAATAGATCCGAAAAGTACTGGAAAGGCGTCAGAATGCAATCAGGAGTTGTGGTATCAACTGCTAGCAGCTTGCTGTCAGGCAGATTGTTCTTGTCTAAAGCTAAAGAAAGGAGCTTTATTTGATGGCTATAATGTGGTATGTTGTGAATTAATATTTCTATTGCACTCGGATTGTAGTTTTATTCGCCGTGTTGTGTCCGGGTTGTTTGAAGAATTGACAAACCGGTGACTGCACGTGTCGTAGAAGGTGACTAAAGCAGTAAGATCCACACTAACGTCAGAAAGGGCGCTCGGTTTGTGAGCGCCTAGGCTCCAGAAACTTCAACAAATTACTCGAATGGAAAAGTCTCAAATAGGGGATTGACTGATGGATGATGTGATGTAGGACAGAAAGGATTTGAGACAGTCTATTCGTATCCCGATCCTAGTTAAACTGGAATTCGAGGGAGGATGATGATGATGATGATGATGACTAAGATTATAGTTTTATGCTCATGAGCTGTTCCTGAAGTGAGCGATACAGAACATAAGCTACAATGGCAGAACTGACTCTATAAATTACCATGCCATTACTGTAATTATTTGACTTTTTAGGAAGAACTGTATTGCTCAGTTTTTGTAACTTAATTATTTCAATGGTTATGGTTTGACTTTTAAAAGATAAAAGTTTGTACTTTCATCAATGAAATTTTTTTTGATTAGTCATTCGCTTTCTGAAGTTAGATCTTCATAATGACAGAAGTCGAGACGCTCACCTCATGAGGGATAATATGTGACCCATCGATAATATCTTCGATACTTCATAGTCTTTACTATATATTTTTATTTCAATTCATCTAAGAAATAAATGTAAATATTAATGTAAGCAAATACCGAAAGAGTTAAGGTGATTGCTTTATATCATTCTTTTATCTTCTGTATCTTCTTTTTTCTATCAAAGAATCTAACTCTTAACTGTCGTAACTCTGCTAGTGCTTTACCGTTTTTTATAATATTGTATGTGAAGATTAATGAACCTAATTAATAATCAATGGAAATATTTGCATTTTTTATTTTTATTTTTATTTTATTTAAATTCGGAATATGTAAGTGCCACTTGTGGGCCTTTATTTCCCGTTCATGCGCTTTTACTGTCTATTGTGTATGCCAATTGTGATATCATGTGCGTATGATAAATAAATAAATAAATAAATAAAACCCTTCTAAGAAATGCATTAACGCTATGCTTGCATCTTTTCATAAACATAATTCATGTACACAAACATAACCTAATTTGACTTCACTTTTACCGCAGGTTATTGCATAATAAATTTGGGATTAAGATTCCAAGTTGCACGTAGTTGAACTTGTAATGAGTCGTTTAATATTTTTGCAGGTTCTTTCTCCGGGCGTCAGTGCTTCTGCGGATAATCCTGATCACAGTTCCTCTGAACAGCTGTACGTTCTTCCGTCATGGAATAAAAAAGAGTTCACGTCGACTGAGAAAAGTCTTCCCTTAGACGGCAGCTGTCAACATAAAAACGACGCCGAAAAGGACTCTTCTGAAAGCAATGCCCTGTCCGAGATTTCAATTGTGGATGATAAAGAATTCAGCTCAAGCAAATCTGTTGAGATAAGAACAACTTGTCAACCTGAAAGTGGAATGAGCGAGGCAACAGTAGCTACAGAGGGAGTGGTTATCGAAGTCAAAGTTAATTCAGGCGCTAAATTATCTGCGGAGGGTAAATCAGCAGCTAGTTCTGACGACGCTACGAAACAGCGACTCAATAGCTTACCGATAAAGAAGAGGCCGGCATGTGGAGGAGCTATTGAAACAGATTCTGGAGTAAAGTCACTAGAAATCCTGACGTCGTCTGTGAATTCTTTTCCATCGAAATCGACTACTGCAGTAGCTAGAGACTCCTCAGTTAACCTTCCAGGCAATGCTGTCTCCAGTTCAGAACTAAATCATGAAGTACTTCCTCCTCAAGCTGGCGAAAGTTTCATACAGCTACTGACCGAGTCAGGTAAAACAAACAGTGGATTATTGTCAGGTGATTTATCATTGTCCGAATTTAGTGAAATTAAGCCAAATTCGAGATGTGATGACACAGGTGGCATAGCTGTGGAGTTAACGAATCAGTCAGTTTTGTTTATTCAGGTTCAACAAGAAATAGTCTCAATCTCTTGTGAGATAAGTTCTAACAACTCCAGGCCATTGACGCTTCTTTTATTAAATAAGAATTTAGATGGCTCAAATATATTGTCTGGAGACCTACATGCTGCAATGAACGATGTACATTCACTGAATTTCTCTAACGAAAACACTTTAGATCAAACTTTAGAAGATAAGATCGAGAATGAATCAATTAGCGCGAGATTTGGTAAGGCAAATGAGATTTCAAAGAGCGTCGAAATGAAACTTGAGAATGACTTCCAACTGTGTGACTCCACCGAACTAACAGATTCCAGTGATTTCGCTGAAGAAATTGGAAGGTCGGCAGAACTGGTTCTAAAGGCAATCCAACTTAACGGAGACTTGCTAAAGGCTGTCAGAGTTAACACGCCGACTACTAACACTGTCGTTACCAAGTGGATAAAACCGAAGCTTGCAGTGACCGGACCCTATCAGTCGTGGTAGCAGGATGATGTGAAACCTCTGGATCTGTCACGGAATGAAATCCGCTGACTTCCGTTTGCATGGCGAGCTTTAGGACATCAGGACTCCGTTTATCAAGGAACATGCCCTAATATTTCAATTTATCAAGGAAAATGCCCTAATATTTCACTTTATCAAGGAACATGCCCTAATATTCCAATTTATCAAGGAACATGCCCTAATATTCCAATTTATCAAGGAACATGCCCTAATATTAAAATTTATTAAGGAACATGCCCTAATATTCCAATTTATCAAGGAACATGCACTAATATTCCAATTTATTAAGGAATATGCCCTGATATTCCAATTTATCAAGGAACATGCCCTAATATTCCAATTTGTTAAGGAACATGCCCTAATATTCCAGTGAATACTAAGTGATTCGCTTTATCCTCTTTAGTGTTGCATGGTTTGAAATGTAACGAAAATCTGTTGAATTAATTTCGAGGTTTTAAATTATTTTTCAGGAAAATGTTAAATTGATATTCCAATTGCTGAGGTTTTAGTAAGTATATACAATGTCAGGCAAATATGTCAGACTGTTTCACGCAATTTATAGTCCTGCGTTATGCATATATTTTCTTTTTTCTTCTTTCTAGAGTACATTGGTAACTGCATAATTACAAATTACAGACTCTATCGTCATCCAAACTGATAAAAACGGCTAGAAATTATGTCCTCTTGACTTAGTTTCTAAAGCGTAAGATCTTCTTTTAAAATCTGGTAAAGCTAGTGTTAACGTCAGTTTCCTCACTCGAAAGCGATGTCAGTGACGGGGGCGAGCCCATGATTTGAACCCCGTAAATACTGATCCGCGGTCGAGTATCTAACCGACATCACCACTGGCTCCAGCCAAAGCGAATAAATTCATGCCTGTATTGTGCAATATATTTATTTGTACATGAATTCCTTCTCAATGGTAGCAATAGCAGACTATGTGCAAAAATGTATGTCTGGACCTTAATATTTAAAATTTTGAACAGAAAGAGAGATAAAGAAAGAGAGAGAGAGAATTGGAGGAGAGTGACAGAAAGCGAGAGAGAGAGAGAGAATCTGAGCAGAGTGAGAGACAATGAATTAGTAAACAGGATAAATTTGAAAGTCAGTCTTCATTTATGACTATGTAACGGTTGAGCCATCAAGCAGTAAATCTATTTAAATCGTCCCTCTACTCAATAATTTCACAGTTACTGTTGCGCTAAATCAACAAATTAACAAATTAACAAGTTCACGAAACCAAATGACAATCTGTCACAAACCATTCAGCCACTAGATCCTTCAAGGTCTGGAATATGAGCGACAATTAATCTATTATTTTATCATAAAATCATCCAAATCCATTCCTACATAATATCATCCAAAAAGAATACGTCTAATCGTACTATGCTGCTTTAAGATCTTATTGAAATTCTTAAACTGAAAGAAACTAACTTCAAGCTACTTAATGATCTATATTTGTAACTGTTACGCAATACTAGTGTGAAGTTGTTTCTCACGTAGATATAATATAATTTCTACATGGGGTTATTATATCGCAGTATATATACATGTATATATAATTATATATATATATATACATATATATATATATATATATATATATATATATATATACAAATAATCTTAAATTAATGGTAACATCGCAATATAACAACATTCAATTAGAGTACTACCGTCGACCATGGAACAGCAAGCACTATGTAGCCAAAGCCAAGCTGACGAATAAACCTTAAGACGATTTATAGCATAGTACTAGCCTAAGCTCCAGAAAACCAATCCAATGCCCATCAGCATCCAGAGCATTGGAAAACCGCCAAAGCAAGAGATTGCTGAATTCTGACAAATACCGTTAAAGTCACACCCTTCAATGTGAGGGGAGTAAAACTCTCTGACCTTCGAATATGGGCAGAGTAACTCCTCGCACATAGGCAACTTCATCGGTTGTTCTTTGATAAGAAGCAAGGTCATATTTTGTTGCAGCTTCTCTGGAAATATTCCGACTGGAATAGCGCTTCTGTTTGTACTAATTTTATCCGTGTCGCAGCTGTACTGAACGAAGCCGACGTTGGTGGAGGAAGAATCGATGCGGCCTGTCTGGTAGGCCCTGTTGCGCATCTGGGCGTAGTTACCAGCCTTGAGGGGCTCAGGGTCCCTGAACAAGCCCAGGAGACCCATGAGAGGGACGACCGTGGCCGAGTGACCGAAGTTGAAATGTCCCTTAAAATATCTGAAATTGTCGATAACGTTTACAGTTTTTTGGCAGCATTTCCAAGCTGACACATGAGTTAGGTGTTTGTCAACAGATAATGTTACAATTTAAACGCGTACCTTTCAACACATGTTTATAGTTACCTTCAATGTTTGGACTATTTGTCATAGTTAGAATTTAATTGCATTTCTGGATCTTACTAGTTAATTGTAGTTAACCCTGTTGTGTCCGGGCATTAGTTTAGTGAGCGCTCAGGCTCCATATATTGCTACGATTTTTTTAATCCCCCATGGTCCTAGTTAAACTGGCATTCACAGGAAGAAAACGATGATGATGATGACTACTTAACTGTAGTAGGAAATACATGGATTCACCCATCAATGCTATTTATTATTAACAGGCATCTCTTTAGTAGTGTACAGTATTATTATTACTATTGGAAGCACTGCATTTTATTATAATTAATTTAATAGCGTGACTTCATGTTATTCTGCGCAAGTAGCCTAAATTTCCAAATAGATTTCTAACTTCCTAACTTCTGTGACTGGAGTATTATCAAATTTCTACATTATATAATCTCCAATAAACGCACGTAACCATATTTATGTAAGGAAACATTGATCTCAATGATATTAATTTAAATATATTAACTTACATTAATGAATTAATTCAATTTCAAATTATTTAAGATTTATTCATTGGGATATGGTTCTGATTGAAGCTTTCAGGAAGTAGTTGTAAACTACGTCACCACGACCGCAAATAACTTCTGCTCTGGCGAATCCTAACAAGTTTATGTTAACGTCAGTTTCCTCACTCGAAAGCGATGTCAGGCGAGCCCAGGACATGAAACCCGCACATACTGATCCGCGGTCGAATATCTTACCGACATCGCCACTTGCTCCAACCAGTGGCGATGTCAAATGAATTCTGCGCTAAGGACGAATTTAGTACAAGTCAATGTTGAATACTTACTCTTTACTGGTAAATGCTTTATCCATTTCCCGGAAGAGTTCAGACAGTAACGGACAACTCATTTCAAAGTTTATGGGAAATCCATATCCGACATCATAGTACGACTGTGTAGAAATTGAAGAAATGCAACAACAAAATAAACAAATAAAAGTTAAAGATTATGATGATGAAGAAACCTTGACAGTAGTCTTGAAGACCTGTCTCTCAAACGTTGTGTGCTCGAAAAGATTACGGTTAATATATATATATATATATATATATATATATATATATATATATATATATATATATATATATATATATATATATACATATATACTGTATATATATACACGTATTTTATATAGGGCCTAGAGATACAGTATATATTTGCATCTTTATTTCACCAAAAATATGGTGGCATAAGTACAATAAGTACACAATATAATACACTATAGAAAGTGGCATCATGTTCAGCGAAACAGGGCAAAGAGATAAAGTGTTCGAAACGAAAAGAACATGAAAACATCACACACATGTACTTCAAAAAACCTGAAAGAAACAAATTAATTAAATAAATTAGAGAAAATTATAATATTTTACGTTTTCAGTTATCCTGCATTAATTTTAAGTTTTATTTAGTTTGTTAATTTCAAAGTATAGACACAAATAATACTTCCAGTTTACTTTTGATGTATCCTTAACATTACATTAACATTAAATGTTCATGGGAATCAAGTATAAAAAGTTTTTATTGGAAGTCCAACTCTATACTTAGTCACCTTGGTACATCCGCACCGGCTGGGGTTCTGCTAAAACTGATAGAGTCACAAGCTATCCCTCATATACTGTATGGTATTGCATCAATTGCATTATCAAAAAAGGACATTCATAGGCTAAGTTGTGTATATAACAGCGTTTTCTCTAAGATATTCCATACTGACAGCGATGAAGTAATCTTGAATTCTCAGTACTTTACAAACTCTTTGCCATTCAAGTATACATATGATTATCATAGGTATAATTTTCTAAATAAACTATATAATTTTAATGTTATTGGTCAAAATCGCTCTTCTGAACTACCCCTCCTACGCGGTGTTCCTCAAGGTTCAGTGTTAGGTTCATTGCTCTTCTCTTCATATATCACACCTCTTAGCTACCTGCTTGCTCAGTCCTCCATAAATTTTCATTTTTATGCAGACGACACACAACTATATATTTCCTTTTCTAATCATGATTCTGATCAAAAACTGGCTCATCTCTCATCCATTCTTGACAAGGTTAAAATCCTGGTTTTGTGCTAACCGTCTTGCTGTTAATCCTTCCAAAACTGAATACCTTTTAATTGGCACTCCTTTGCAACGAAGTAAAATTACCAATAACTCTGTTAATTTTCAGAATCTTGCTCATTCACCTTCTCGATCTGCCAAAAACCTTGGAGTCATATTTGATGAAAACCTTGACTTTAAATCCCAATCTCTTCTGTTTGTCGCACTTCTTTCTTTCAGATCCGTCAGATTAGGCAAATACGTCCATCCCTTACTAGAAATTCAGCCACTATCCTTGCTAATTCTATAGTTCATTCAAAGCTCGACTACTGTAATTCATTATTACATGGGTTGCCTACTTCTTCTCTCAATCGTTTGCAGCACGTCCAAAATTCTCTTGCACGTGTTGTTTGTAAGTCCTCTCGACTTTAATTTCGCTCTCTTTCTCTTCTACACAGTCTTCACTGGCTCCCTGTTAATCAACGCATAAAATATAAAATAGCTCTATTAACTTTCAAAACTCTGCGATTTTGCAAGCCTTCTTACTTATCTGAAATTCTTCTTCCCTATCGCCCCTCACGTACACTTCGCTCCACCGATGCCAATCTTCTCTCAGTTCAAAATATTCTCACGTCATTGAGCAGACGTTCATTTTCTTAAGCAGCACCCACAATCTGGAACTCTTTACCTGCTAATCTTCACTCTTATGTTTCTCTTTCAACATTCTCTAGCAAGCTTAAAACTTACCTTTTCCCACCATAGACATAATCAATCTACCTTGACTATTTTTTGATCACCGGACTGGCTTTCGTTTAGGACCTTGCTTCTCCTCAGCACATTTCTTTCGCAGATTGGTCTGAGTGAATTGATCTGTAGTGATATGTGCTGTTGGGGACGTCCCTGACATCATCCCTGGATGAGGAAACGGACGTTAAACCTTTATTATTATTAATTTAATTAATCTAAATTTGAATGAGGATAAAAATGACATTACAGATTATACAGCATTGCAACTAGAATATGGTCTAAATCTCAATGATTCAAAAAGTCAAATAAAACATAAGATATGGAATAAATTTGAGAATATTTTATAATCTAGTAATTAAAATTATTTTTAAATTGTGATAGTTAATGTTGCATGATGTTAACATGGCTAGTGGTGAATGTTTATATGTGTATACATGTGTGCATGTATGTATGTATATGAGTGTGTGTTTATATGTAAATGTGTAGGCATGTTTATATGTGTACGTATGTATGTTGTGTGTGTGAATATAAGTATATATGTGTATGCGTGTGTCTGTATACATTCTATATTGGTCACACATTTTGCTAGTAACTTTTTGCCATTTCACAATATTGACATTTTGCATGTTACTTATTCACTTGATTGCTTTGTAATTTTGTCTTTTGTACCTGTCTACCATTGAATTGGTGAAAATAAATAAATATTAATATTACATCCAATAAAGCAATTGTACTCAGACATTAGTTTGCATAATTCTTCATTCCTATAATCAAACATTTCACTGTAGTGGTTACCCATTGAACGTAGTTTAGAAAAGAACTTCAATCGTCGTGTAGCAATTTTTTGTTCTGCAGGCAATTGACCCATGTAATATTGACTTTGAGCTATAATATTTTTATCGAGTGTATGAAAAAGCTTAGAGTAGATATGTGTATATGCATTTTCAATGCTGCGGATTCGTGACTTAGACAGTACAACACTGTCTAAGTCACACAGTCAATGCTCCTCTTTGTTGCGCCATATGAAACAATGCTTTCATTGTTGATTTATCAGTGTGGTGTAGCCCTTATGGAATAAGTTAGCTATTACATTATTCAATTCTTTATTCGTCTTAAACGGACAGGATGGAGAAGTACCACACACACACACACACACACACACACACACACACACACACACACATACATGGAGCAGTGAACATTTGTAATACAATGAAACTGAAGATAATTTATGATTTTTGTTCTTGTCTTCGACGCTAAAATTCTCTCTACAATCTCATTCGATAGACCGCTCATATTATTCTTACATTATTCACCCAGTGCATTGCCCACTGGCAGGTCCATGGCATATATCGCCTCCACTCTTTCCTGTCTGCCGCCGTTCTCTTCCTGTCCACGTATGCATGACTTTAAGAGCGGTGCGTTGATAAACCGTTCATTCTTTTTGAGTTATGGTTTTGACGATGTGGGCCCCTATGCCTTTCTCAGCTGCGACTAATATTTACTGGGCGGGGGCATCATTGCCAGAGAACACTATTCGTTTACCCTTACTCTATTATACTTAGTATTTATATGATTCATATTTCAAGACTAATATTTAATCGTTTTTGTATAATGTGAAAGCTCTAGAGCAGCAATAATACCCTATCTCCTATCATTCATTGTATTTTTAGATATATTCAACACATGATGTTTTAACTTACATGTATTTTTAAGATTCTTTGTATAAGGATTTGTACTCGAAATCTAAATGTTAAATATTAGCTATTGATTACCTCGAGGTCTATGGAATACTCAAGCTTTAGCAAATCCTCTGGGTGAATCGTTTGACTCCAGTAGGTAGTGCCTAAAGCAGCGACTTCTATCCCAGCCAACTCGTATATGGAGGCCATCTCATCTGAAACAAATTTCAAGGTGTTAATTGCGTAATATCCAAAATGTTTAACAATAGACAAATAGATGCCCGTAAATAATTACTATTAACTTATCATGTATTATGTAAACAAGTACAGAAGGATTTTAAAATTGCCGCCATAGATTATGTGTTAATATTTTTATCAGTAGTTACGCACTTGACCGACGCACGTGTTGCAGTTTCTTTTCTTATGTTGCCGCTTTTTGTGGTGTTTTCTCCATTTCAATCCATAGCTACTAACTAACATTGCCTATCAATTCTAAACTTAACGTAGTGCACAGCGCTCGCATTGTTGTGCAGAGTTTTGAGTAAAGTCAGCACAAATTAGGAATAAACTTCTAACACAATCGGGGCATTTTATTCAAACCTTTCAGCACTCGGCATTCCAAAGTTATCGCATATCCAAGTATTAAGCGAGCTAGAGGCTGTTTAACTTCGTTGACTGAACCGTTCGATATACACAATGCGCTAAGCTCCTCTCCCTCTAGCTAGTCATTAACATTTGGCATTTTCTATATCTTACATAAGACTTAGTTAAAGCAAAATAAATGTACAAACGTACATTTATTTTTTAAATATGTTAATGTACATGTAGGTGTGCCTCAAGGCTTTAATTTAAATACTTGATATTTGTAGTTCTTCATTGATTAAAACTACAGTGAACCGAATCCGGAACAGAAGGTTTAGTTCAGAGCAGTTTGAAGCCAGTGAATCACAGAGACTTCACTACGCAACAATAAACCAACTTCTTCCTAATTGTCATCCTTGGCATTGCCCACGGTTAAGGAACCGGACTTTAAGTCTTCGCGGACTGATCATTGATAAGTATAATTTTAACATAGCAAAATTAAAATACGCAGATGTGACTCTTAAATATATCAACAGTTACCGTGAGATATGTTCACAGATGGAATAGACAGGGCCATGGCGTATCGCTGAGATATAGATGGGTAAGAGTTATTCTGAAATTCCCTGTATTCGGCTTTACCTCGTGGACCGGCCTTAAGGACTTGGTAAGCCCGACAGCTATCGGAAAATCTCAGCACATCATCTCTAAAATATGACTTTAATTAATAGCGAGGTAAGATATTGATATTATGCAGCGAAAACTAAAATTGAATACAACGTCATAAAGGCCAATGCTCAACTCACTTATAGGCGAAACTTGGTAAAAATTAAAAATTTTATTTTTAATATAGGTTTAATATTAAGTTCATTAATTTTTTTGCTCGTGTAGTTACACACATAACATTCCGCATATGCTACTTGGTTTCCTTTCTTGGTTTCTATTTTTGTCGTTTCGGTATTTCCTCCATTCCTCTTCATGGTTATTACTAATCGTTGCCTTTTGTGGACGCATCAATTGCAGCCGGCGAGGATTTAAGAATAACCTTCCAACACCCTCGGGATTTTTTCTTTCAAAGCTGTCAAAACACAGTCTTCCAAGGTGGTCGCCCACAAAGTACTAACGGGCGCGATGGAGCTTAACTTCGTTCTAATCTAATAATTAAACTTGCATGGTGCATTAAACAGTTATTGCAAAATATATATTCAATGAGCAATAATTATTGCATTTACAACATACATGTATGTGATAAATCAATTGAAGAAGCCTTACAAATATAACACTATGATTTATACTGTATTTACTACATGCATGTGCAATTATGCATAATATAAAATTGTGGCAATTAACTTTAAAAACTAGAGACGCTATATTAATAGGGCAACTGAACCTGTTCCAAATTCAAACTGTTAAAATGTAATCCTCAAAGTTTAATTTCTGTATATTTTGTATCTAATGTTAATAAGCTACACAAGGGAATACCTGATTGAAATGTTGGCCGATGCACTTTCGTTATGAAATAATCCAGCTTGAAAAGCCTTACAACTGTCCTTAGCCCTACTGTTTGAAGAGGAACTGAAGGAGAGTCTCTTAGAGTCCAAGCCTGTAAACAACTTCGAGAACATCTTTTCCAGACGCTCTCCAATCCCGCGCTGTTCCGCTACTCCAGCACCCGTCAAATCTCCTTGCGTCTCAAGTGGAAACTTCCGAGCTACCTCTTCCAGCTTTTCAATGGCGGGCTGAGTTGATTTCGCGTATTGCATTTTCTGCAGAACTTCCTTTATATTCTTGATGTCATCGGTGGTTGGATTTCTGATTCCATGACGAAGAACTGTTGTGACCTGAAGGGCGGTGCAGTAACTGTTGATGAGGTCAAGAGTGGTTTGAGCTTGCTGTCTGTCACTGTCAGATGATGATGATGCGTAGGAATTCTTTGTAGCAAATTTGGTTGTGTCTACCGTATATACAACGGCGGCTGATTTATAGATAGATACGCAGTATGCGAGCAGAAATATCGTAATTAGATGCATGTTTGATGCAATTAAATAGTTAAAGAATTAATTTAATAATTTAGTTAAACTTAGTGCAATTTAGCATTCAATTATGATATCAGTATTTAATTGTCTAGTCTATATTCTCCGATGTCAGTATTATTTAGTCTAAAAAGGAAAGTAGGCCGATATATGTCACAATATGATTTTATTTTTGTTTTTCAAATCCTTTTCAGAATTTTTATTCCTCCTCGATTTTTCAGTTCAATTATTTGTATAATGCTGAATACCTAAGAAACTCAATAGGAGAATCCTATAAATGCTGTCATCCAGTTGTCAAAGCAATCGTCATATTGAGAACTGAATATATATATATATATATATATATATATATATATATATATATATATATATAATATATATATATATATATATATATATATATATATATATATATGATCTTTATTCACCAAAACACATGGCACCAGGAACAGAATAAGAAATGAAAAAAGTAACTAACGAACAGAACAACAGAAATTACGGATTAACCATGAAAGAGTCTGCAAGTAAAAAAATATAAACTAAAATCGCCGATATCTTAGGATCGACTTTCCATAATCTAATTAAGTTAACATACCATCAAAATAAGTCCAAACTTTATGTCTTATTTTACCAATAGAATCATCATTCTGAATTGCATATTTATTTTTAATATTAACATAATCCATATAATTAGACTTATCTAAATCTAGCTAACTATCCAAGCATCCAGAGACAACTAACTTATTTAAGGAGGTATATCTGTGGTAATCATAAAGTCATTCATATGGCCAAAAGCCACAATACCATTGGCAATACGATATAATATCTTTATCAAAAGTTCGAAAATTTTTTAGTAGACATTATTGTAAGCATTACTGAGGATAGAGCTAGGCGCTATCGACGTGATTAAAAACTATAAAACTTGATTCATCACGTTTTATCATAGGCGTAACCACGATCGAAAATCTGGAGGGACACAATCATTGGCGTATCCAGGTGGGGGGGCGGGAGCCTGCTCCCCCCCTTAGGCCCACCGATAAAAAAATGTCAACAATATTTTCATTGTTTTTATGGCAATTTCTATGCGTAAATATGTATTTAAGAGCAGTGGTTAAGGGAGGGGGGACTTAGTTTCGCTAGCATATACAGTACAACTACTGGCTGGAGCCAGTGGCGATGTCGGTAAGGTACTCGACCGCGGATCAGTATGTTAGAGGTTCAAATTCTGGGCTAGCCCGTCACTGACTTCGCTTTAGAGTGAGGAAACTGACATTAACATTAGCTTTACCAACTTTTAACTTTCAAAAATCGATCCACTGGTAGTGGCCTTGCCCTGCACGGTAGAAGCAGCGCCGTGCGCAAATTCCTCGAGATTTTCTAGCAAAACTCTGAGTGATACTATGAAATTGCAATTACAACTTTCAAAATTCAAAATCGAAATTAGTAATATATTAATTCTTATCAAACGTGGCTTCTTGGTCTTTAACATACATTTATCCATGATGCAATTATGTAGAACCTGGTTTACTGTCTATGAATTTATATTGTAACAAACTCCATAAGCTAAACCTTTATGCACAATTTTCAGAGCATCTACCGATGATTGATAAGTTGACCTCTCAAGATACAATAGGCCAATGCAGCATCAACCTCTAGATAGGCCAATATAGTTTCATCCCGCTTAGCTCGGCTAGTTGGCACTTGGCACTCTCCCATATTTCGTCACACTCACTGAACATCGGTGCTCAGCCCTATAGTCTCCTATATAGTTTATACTACTAAAGTATGTGACAGTAGGCCTATATAGGAGTCTATGGCCGAGCATACACAGTACAACTACAGCTATGTCATTAATTAAAATCATGAGAGCGTATCAGTTTACCACTTGATCTACAGCACGGCTCTATAAATGCTAGTAATATTTGCACATGCAGTTATTGAACGACATTGAAAATACGCAAAATTTCTTACATAAAGTATTTAAATTTGAGCCTAAATTCTGGGGGACATTTGCATGCGTGTCCCTCCAGTCTAAATTCTGGGGGGACGTGTCCCCCCTGTGGTTACGCCAATGCATTATATTCTATCCTTTGTAAGCATTATAAAGGATTGAATAAAGCTTTCATTTCAACAGCTACTCCGCGACTGTAAGAATGCTAAAATGAAGTTGTCAGATACAAGCTGATTGCATGCAGTGAATTCATTTCAGCGCTAAGTGGAAACGCGATTATCCATAAGCCTACGTATAGATTGGTTTAATAACCTTTAATATGAGTTCTAAGAGATATAATTTATTAATGAAGAAGATTTTTCAGAATTTCTGATGAAAAATATCTCTATTGAACTCGATTGTTTGGAAACTGACTATTTTCATTGTGTGTAGCAAATCAAAATTATAAAAAATAAAGCCTAATATCAGTAAGCTTAAAGCGGCAATTGTTTGAAACCTAATGCAGTCTATTGATTTGTTCGTGTCAACTAATTCATCCTGAGGTGGTATGATTGCAGCTGCCGCCTTAATGTAGCCTCCAATGATATCGATTCTATGGTAGCCTCCTATAGGTATGTTCTACCAGTAAATTGTCTACGGAACTGTAAACTTATGGGCACCCGTGTATATATTAGGCCTACCTTTATAGTTGAGCTATTTCTGACAAAAACAATTTAGCTTTTAATTTTACCAAATCACAACTCAGTCAGCGCTTCCTCTTCATCTTTAGCAAAAGAACCAAAGTTATCTTGAATTACTCTTTTTCTTTATTAGGAGTAAAATGTATTACTCACTCCCCCCCCCCTAAAAACATTTCTTCACGTTGTTGCCTTTTTATTATGGAATGAAATTGTATTATATGGTGAATGTAGTTGGATGGTGGTGGTTTCAGGGGAGGGGGTCCAAGTGGGGAGGACGCTCCCGGGGAGGGTGAAGGTTACTGGGGAGGACGCCCCTGGGAGGGTGAAGGTCACTAGGGAGGAGGCTCCCGGGGAGGGTGAAGGTCAGTGGAGAGGAGGCCCTGGGGAAGGTGGGGGTCAAGGCGGCTGAACTTGTGATGACACTCGATGAGATGAGAAAGTTAACATCATCCAAATTGATGACATATTAGAAGGATGAACCTCTGCTGTTATGGTTCTTGAAGGGTGTACTATTCTCGATTTCTTTTAAAAATCAAAATACATAAGTGTTAGTAAAACGATGGACTCAAAATCTAACTCCCCTTCAGCTCAACAGTATATTCATTGATTATGTTAATCTTTTCTCTAGTCAAAGGAGATGAACAGGGGCGGATCCAGGAATTTTTAAGGGGGGGCCCGAAATTTGTTTTGAGAGTGTACATTTTTTGCTTTCTTCGGTACATGTGACGCAACCAGACAAATATCTGTGGGGGGAGCTCAAAATTTGTTCACTACTGCGTTCGGCTCATAGAGTGAGTGCATCCCCGTACCTTACCTCCCCCCCGCTCATACCCGTCAGGGGAAAACCTAAAATCCTACATTTGTTTGGAAAAGTAGGTTAATTTTTTCACCTCTGAAGAAACTCTGCGGATCTCGACGAATTGCAAAAGTGACCTAATTTTGGGGGTGGGGGGCTTAAGCCCCTTCAAGCCAAGGCTGTTTGCACCACTGCTACGGAACAGAGTTCATATTTTTTACTTACTCCATTTTTCCTCCAATGCAGTGGTTATGCATTGGTTCAAGTGAAAATTGAGAGCTAGTGAAACGGTCAACATTGTTTTGGGCCCCCTTCCATTACACAAAGCTCTTAGAATATCCTAGAAAAAATCGAGCTATTGGAACTGAGTTCCCTGTCGT
This sequence comes from Enchytraeus crypticus, assembly GCA_905160935.1. Classification (NCBI taxonomy): domain Eukaryota; kingdom Metazoa; phylum Annelida; class Clitellata; order Enchytraeida; family Enchytraeidae; genus Enchytraeus; species Enchytraeus crypticus. The sequence continues at coordinate 1,614,231 of CAJHZI010000548.1, read as the reverse complement.
ATCCCCCCCAGCCCCCCCCCCCAACCATTGTCATTACTAACATATTTACACATCGAAATTGCCATAGATATAATGAAAATATACCCTGTCGTACCCTCCCTCGCCCCCCCCTAACCACCTCCATTACTAACATATTTTCACATCGAAATTGCCATAGGAACAATGAAAATATACCCTGTCTTACCCTCCCCCGGGCCCCCCCTAATCACCTCCATTACTAACATATTTTCACATCGAAATTGCCATAGAAACAATGAAAATATACTCTATCTTAGCCTCCCCCGGGCCCTCCCCTATAACCACCTACATTACTAACATATTTTCACATCGAAATTGCCATAGAAACAATGAAAATATACCCTGTCGTACCCCCTCTCCTGCCCCCCCCCCCGCTAGCCACCTTCATTACTATCATATTTTCACATCGTAATTGCCATAGAAACAATGAAAATATAGTTTACAATTTTTTATCGGCGGACCTAAGGGGGGGCCCTGGGCCCCCCTGGATCCGCCACACGAGATGAATCAGGAATCAGTCTCTGCTGATTGATTCCAGTAAACTTGAAGAAATTAAACGACGTTATTGTTTGATATAATTAATTAGTAACTTATTATGAATCAGTTATCTTCGGATATTAAAATATCACCTGTATCTTCTGTGAGAAATCTCGGTGTTATCCTTGATAAACACCTAACCTTCCACGAACACATAACTAAACCTTCACAAGCGTGCTTCTTTCATATCCGTGATCTTCGTCGAATACGTCCATATTTGCCACGTGAGACAGCTGCTACAATTGGTGCTGCTCTTGTGCAATCGAAGTTGGACTACTGCAATTCCCTGTTTTTAAATCTCCCTGGCTGTCGGATTGATCGGTTGCAGTTTGTTCAGAATTCTCTTGCGCGAGCAATTTTTTGTAGTTCCAAGTACTCACATGTTACGGCATGCTGCACCGCAGATCTGGAATTCTCTTCCATCCACTCTTCGGAAAGCTTCATTTGAATCACATCGGCCTTTGCTTTCCTATGAGCTGTTCCATAGGCAGTTGAAGACCTATCTTTTCCATCTCTCTTTTCCATCCAGTGTCCATGAGCAGCGACCTGCGCCTAAACCACCTTTTCTTTGACTTCCTTTACTTTGGACTGAATTTCCGGATTTTGGAATTTGCACCGTTTTTGAACCTTCTTTTTGCTCGGCGGCTTGAATTTTGTCTCAATAGTGCTCGATGTTGTCATTGATGACTGTAGCACTCTAATTGTTGTTATTTATATTGTTATTTATTTATTTATATTGATTTTTCTTATTATCAATATCGGTTATCGTTAATATTAGCTTAATGTGTTACTATTTTGTATCTGAATTAAAATAATCTTAGAAATGAATATGAAATTTAATATTATGTTACACCTTGTCGTCTTCGGATCACCTTAGAGTAAGCTAAATGTTTACTGCTTAAGGCAAATGAAATCATCTCACAAGCCCTACTTTTCAAAGCCAAGGGCTACATTACGGTTGAGATAGCATAGGGTCGATGATTAGCATTTTAGTAAATGTGCTCTGTGCTCTTAATTGAGAGTGGTAATATAGACCTATTGTGAATAATAATTTGTGTCTTGAACTTGATATTTATCAGAAAATTGCGGAGAAGGGGAAATTTTACATGAATTCCACAACTACGGCTGAGATATACATAAGCATTATAGACTGACCGTTTCGAGTGAGGAAATTGACGTTAACATTAGCTTTACCAGCTTATGATATACGATCATTTTTTAGAGCTGTGTAGCAAAACTATCCGTCTGATTGGAAATCCGCGCAATCAGCTAACAAAACAATCAACTGATTATTAGCTGACGATAGCATAGCAAGAGCTTAGTATTGCTCTAGCTGTGTCTGAGTGACTGTAGAATAGACCAACCGTTTACGGCGTGTGTTATAAGAGGCGACTAAACATTAATAGGAAAAGGAGGATACCAGCACAACAGCTATATACTATATGTTTCAAGTCGAATGAAGCTGTATAATTTTTATTATAGGTTCTGGATTTTTAGTGAAAGCAGATTGTTAGTTTATCCAGTGCCTAGTAAATTACTGTATTATATTACAGCGCATTCGATGCAATAAACGTTCTACATGCTATTTTCTACAACAGTGCTCATCTACAATGACGAGATTGCACATCATCAATTGGCAAACCATTTCAAAATAGAAATAAAATAGAAGTAACAATGCGAATTTTGACATTATCTGGTTTGCTTTATTTGATTAAGTATTCGTTGACAATTTTTATGAAATTGTAAGCTATATGCTTGAAAATTAACAAGAAACATGTGACGTATTTTTAAGAATTAGGCAATTACAACCTTAGATTTACTTACCAAACATATAATAATAGATGCCACGTGATTTAGAATTAATGATTAAGAATCGATAATTTACCAAAAACAGCTATATCATGGAAATAAATCAGTCAAAATGCATTTATTAATGTAAACATAAATTATGTACATAATTTTATTTTAATATCACTCACATTAGGGCAACGAAAATTTCAATTCTACCTGTATTAATTTATAATTACTAGAGTTAATTTTAAAAATTTATACTTTTATATTATGTGAATGGTATACGACAGCTCCTTTCTGAACTAAGTAAGGACGCGCTAGAGTCTAACTTAAAACACCTATTATTAAAGAAATAGAATAATTCATAAATTAATAATTCCAAAGTTCAATTTGACTTAACGCTAAGAATAAACAAGTTTAGAGGACATCAGCGTAAATTAGACAAAACGCTACAAGTAACTGCTGTGTTAAGGTAACGGAAGTTAAAATATTCGAAGGCGAAGAGGTGGGAAAATTATCACAGGTCACGTTGTAGCTACAGTTATCGATGTACTGAGAATAGAACCTCCGCACGGTCGAATAGGGACAGACCAAAGAGTCACAGGCCGGAAACTTGATAGGAGCTTCCTTGGCAAGCATCAGCGTCATATTCCGCTGTGGATTAGAAGGAAATATTCCAGCCGGAATTTGACTAGTGTTGCTTATGATGGACTGTACATCACAATCGTACTGAACGTAGGCTATATTCGTCGCGAATGGAATGATTTTTCCGGTACGGAACTGTCGATTTGATTGTTGATCGTAGTTAGCGGCTGTAGGAGGAGGAGAGTCCATATAGAGGCCCATCACGTCAAACAAGGGTGCTACTGTCTCAGCGTGTGCAAAGTAGAAGAGACCCTTGAGATAGCTGTTAATGTACAGTATACACAGTTTATACAGTATATATACATAAGTTTATATTGTATAGAAACATGCATAATTGCTCACAGACCTTTATATATAAAATATACTATAACCTATATACATGTATATTAATAATAATAATAATAATAATAATAATAAGAATCGCTCTGGATTGGTATGTGAATACTTTCATTTGTGACCACAGCAATGTTCTGCAAACATTCAAATATATAAAAAATTTATAAGTATTTATTGGCTAGAATTTGCGAAGAATTATTTTTAACAGATACTTCCTTAATTTAAACGCGATTGAATTGTCTTGTAGTTGCTTTATTTCTACTACTACTTTAATAATAATAATAATAATAATAATAAGCCTTCTTTGGCAAAGGCTTTCCATGACTTTGCAAAGATTTAATGCAGTCTGCTTCAACAATTCTTTTAAGCCGATTGATGACCTCGAGTAGCCGGGCGGCGATTCAGCACGTATTGCTCGAATCGTTTTTATCAAATCCCAGGTTCTTTACACCGGGGTAAAAAAAAATAATAATAATAATAATAATGATAACAAACTATAAATAATGCTCTCATAATCTACCTATTTTTTACCTGCTGAAATTGTTTTGTAATAATATTCTAGTAATAAAATAATAATCTAATGGCGTAGTAAGCGTACAGTAAAAATGCTCAAGCAAACAAGTTAATAATGATATAAAGTTGTGGATTTCGTTAAAAACTATATCACCACCAACCTGCTACCATTAAAGACTTTATCCATGTCATGGAAGAGTGTAGAAACGAGGGGGCAGCTCATGTTGTAGTTTATTTCATAGCCATATCCCAGTGAGTAGTATTGCTAAAAACCAACAAATTATAAAAATTAATGGTTTTACCATTTGTTTATTTTAGTACTTTTTCTTTTTTAGCAAAATCCGGTGTTTTAAATGGAAGCTTTAGCGATTTTTATTTCGAGATTTTTATGCATTTTGATATTAGATATAATTATACTTTTCAATTTTTCTTAAGGATTTTCATAAACATTCTATTCAACAAAAGTAATAAAATTCACAAGGCTGTCAAATTAATTGTCGTAGTTGTTAAATGCACATACTAGTTATCAAATAAAGACACCATGACAGACATTTATTCCTAAAATTGTAAAGGCTAAATTTTCATAGCAGTTTTCGGATGACCTCAGTTTTCTGGAAGTAAAAGCGAACAACCAGAGAAACAAGTTAACGCTTTTGTGAAAACTATATCGTCTTAGTCAAGACAATATCGTCTTTAAGTCAAGACAATATCGTCTTTAAGTCAAGACAATATCGTCTTTAAGTCAAGACAATATAGTCTTTAGACAAAGAGAGATTAAATAAAGAGAGCTTCTTTGGAGCAAAAGAGCTTAAATATAGAATGGCTTTTGAGAAAGATAGCTTAAATAAATGAAGTGTGTTTAGAGAAAGATAGCTTAAATAAATGGAGTGTGTTTTGAGAAAGAGAACTTAAATAAATACAGTGTGTTTAGAGAAAGAGAACTTAAATAAATACAGTGTGTTTAGAGAAAGAGAACTTAAATAAATGGAGTGTGTTTAGAGAAAGAGAACTTAAATAAATACAGTGTGTTTAGAGAAAGAGAGCTTAAATAAATAGATTGTGTTTAGAGAAAGAGAGCTTAAATAAATAGATTGTGTTTAGAGAAAGAGAGCTTAAATAAATGTAGTGTATTTATAGAAAGAGAGCTTAAATAAATGTAGTGTATTTATAGAAAGAGAGCTTAAATAAATAGAGTGTGTTTAGAGAATGAGAACTTAAATAAATACAGTGTGTTTAGAGAAAGAGAACTTAAATAAATGGAGTGTGTTTAGAGAAAGAGAGCTTAAATAAATAGATTGTGTTTAGAGAAAGAGAGCTTAAATAAATGTAGTGTATTTATAGAAAGAGAGCTTAAATAAATAGAGTGTGTTTAGAGAATGAGAACTTAAATAAATACAGTGTGTTTAGAGAAAGAGAACTTAAATAAATGGAGTGTGTTTAGAGAAAGAGAGCTTAAATAAATGGAGTGTGTTTAGAGAAAGAGAACTTAAATAAATGGAGTGTGTTTAGAGAAAGAGAACTTAAATAAATAGAGTGTGTTTAGAGAAAGAGAACTTAAATAAATGAAGTGTGTTTAGAGAAAGAGAACTTAAATAAATGGAGTGTGTTTAGAGAAAGAGAACTTAAATAAATACAGTGTGTTTAGAGAAAGAGAACTTAAATAAATGGAGTGTGTTTAGAGAAAGAGAACTTAAATAAATACAGTGTGTTTAGAGAAAGAGAACTTAAATAAATAGATTGTGTTTAGAGAAAGAGAGCTTAAATAAATAGATTGTGTTTAGAGAAAGAGAGCTTAAATAAATGTAGTGTATTTATAGAAAGAGAGCTTAAATAAATGTAGTGTATTTATAGAAAGAGAGCTTAAATAAATAGAGTGTGTTTAGAGAATGAGAACTTAAATAAATACAGTGTGTTTAGAGAAAGAGAACTTAAATAAATAGAGTGTGTTTAGAGAAAGAGAGCTTAAATAAATAGATTGTGTTTAGAGAAAGAGAGCTTAAATAAATGTAGTGTATTTATAGAAAGAGAGCTTAAATAAATGTAGTGTGTTTAGAGAAAGAGAACTTAAATAGACAGAGCTTCTCTATAGAAGGAGAACTTAATTAAAAACGAGAGCTTACGTCCAAGTCGTTGAAGTACTCAAGTGAAAGCATATCCTGCGGATTTATAAACTCCGCCCAGTATGTTGTATTAAACGCCGCGTACTCTATGGCGCCAACCTGATATATCGAGTTCATTTCATCTAAAAGCAAAACATTAAAGTTTAAAATCGTAACGCAACTACTTAAAATATAAAAAGTTAAGAATTCTTCTATTTTCTAAAATAATTGAAAAGACATCAAATCAGATCATCGCTTTAAAAAAGATTTGTCCATCGCCCCTTTTCAAAATTTAGGCTATATAGATAGCTAATAGCTTTACTATTAAAATAGGACTTGCCGCTTTGCAAATTCTGGGTGCGTACTTGATGTTGATTTTAGGTTTTAATTTCGGTACTATTTTTTATAGAAATAAGCCGTTTAATTATATATTTTTGCGTTAGAATTTCAATGCTTTTTGACCATTTAGAATCTATCGCCCCCTTAATTATGCTCCGTAATTTCTACAATATTTTATACTAGACCATCCAATTTCCTGTCACCAACAACAGGAACCATTGATTTCAACAATAATTAACCAAAAAATTATGTGATAAATTCAGTTGGTGTAAAAAATACTCACGTATAAATTTTAAATTAAATAAAATTTACATAATTAAACGCAAATTTGTGTAGCTTACCGTAAGTTAGAGAAACAGTGGGTAGCTGAATATCGTTGAGGTAGTCCTGAAATATGTCAGGAAAGGTCATATTTTGAAAAGTCGAGGACTGGAGCTGAGTTGAGCTGTTGGCTTCGAGCTCCTGGTACGCATCGCATGTGTCGTAGAATCGAAGAATATCGTCCCTTACGCAATAGAAAAATAGATTAAGGGTAAATAGGATAGCGTTCTCAAGGAGTGACGCCCCTGCTAAGTACATCTTAGTCGAAGCTGAGGAAGGCATAGGGGGCCCACCTCGTCATAAGCAGAATCCCTCAAGAATAATGATATATCAAAAGGAATGTTGTAAATAATTAAAAGATCCACTCGGATGTGGACATGAAGAGAGACGATAGATAGAGATGAGTAGAGGCTTTATATACCATGGACCTGCCAGTAGGCAATGCACTAAGAGAGAGAGAGAGAGAGAGAGCAATAGAAACATTTTAATCTAGACTTAGTTGTAAGTCGATTATTTTTTACTGGTATACTATTATGTTGTTCAAAAGTTTAAAAAGTTTGCTAAAGCACTAAGATCCATACCATCGTCAGAAAGGGCATTTGATTGGTGAGCGCCTAGGCTCCCGAAATTGCTAGAAAATTTTAAAAGAATGGAAAAGTCACAAAAAGGGGATTGACTGATGACATGATGTAGGACAGAGAGGATTTGAGACAGTCTATTCGTATCCCGACCCTTAGTTAAACTGAGATTCAAGGGAAGACCATAATGATTATACTATTATGTTGTTCCGATAAAATAAGTAGAAAGCAAGCCAACCGAATAGTAATCGAAGCCACGAGGGGGCGATTGTGCTGCTGGAAAAACCCCGTCTGAAATGCCTTACAGCTATCTATGGTCCGGTTAACAGAAGTGGCGCTAAACGACAATTCATTCAAACCAGCCTGACCTAGAAGATTCTCGAAATTGTCTACCATTCGATAACCTAGTCCATTGTGCTCCAAAACGCCTGTTTGAATCAATTGACCCTGAATCATAAAATATTAAGTGTCGAATAACTAACGATCGATCATAATTATTTTAGTTTAACACGATTATTCTAATCGAACTAAGCTTAAACTATTAATAAATTATTAATAGATATCTTGATTGAACCAAGAAGATTTCAGGTTTCAGCCGGGAGATAATATTGTGGTTATTATAAGACTGTATCATTAAACTCCAGGCAGAGGTTAATATTATTGATTCCATCTCTATATGCATATTTTTATTTACTATATAATTTCGTAGAATATAAAGAAGAATTGGCACGATATGTTCAATTAAGCATTAAACATAAAATATATATTATCGTGCAGAATTATTAATAAATCCAATTTCAAGCATTATTATAAAGTACCGTTTAGTAAAGATCTTTTTATAATTCCGCTAAAGGTTCAGTGGATAACAGATTCAAGTCCTAGCTCGCTCGTACTAGATATCAGAGAGAATAATCTTTAACTCATTTTAACACAGTCTGTGCTCTATGATTATAACTTATCTAATCAACTAAAGCATTTTTGAAAATGTTTAACCCGGTCTGTGTTCTATAGTTATAACTTATCTAATTAACAGAAGCATTTTAACACATTATTAATGCAGTCTAGGTTCTATAATTATAACTTATCTAATCAACTAAAGCATTTTAACACATGTTTAACGCATGTTGTATGCTGTATAATCAAACTTATCTAATCAACCGAATCATTTTCTAAAACCTGAGTCGACATTGGAAACTGCTCCACGACGGATGCGAGGTCCTGAAGAACGGAACTACTGGATCCAGCTGCCTGGAACTTCTGAAGGACGCTGTTGATGTTGTTGATGTCACCAGTGCTGGGGTTCCTAGTACCGTGACGAAGTACTGACGACACCTGAAGAGCCTTGCAGTACTTGTTGATGACGTCCAATGTGGATTTCCCCTGAGCTCTTTCTTCCTCAGTGGTAGACGATGCGTAAGCGTTCTTGCTGGCAAATCTCGTTGTATCAACGGTATACACGGATTCGGTTACAGCGACAAATAAAGAAGTCGCAAAAACAGCGAGAGGTAGAGGGCTTCCTGATTTCAGATGCATTGTAATTGTCGTAAACATATAGATAATTAAAAGCAAGTGTGTCACTACGCGCTGCACTGAGAGTTGTGAAATATAAAATCGACTGTTTACGAGCTTTTATCTTCAATCAGTCTTGCTGAATCATCGGACAAATATTCGTACACTTGAAGAGTGTTATGATTCTGCAGAATGAGTTGAGAAGAAGGGGAAGCATACCTTCCAGCAAATCATTTTATAATATTGTTTTGTATCTCTTCCAATTGGCCAGTCATGACAGGGAAGTCTTCCATATTGCTTCTGACGTGTAGTGATGGGCGTGTGTTCGCAAGCTTCGAATGGTTTTGGGATGGGTCAAAAGCTTTAAGCTTCGGAATTCCCGCTTTTGAATGTTTGCTCGCAATCCTGGATCCTGGTTGGTGGTTTTCTGGTGGACATCAGGATGATGTACACTGCCGACATCCGTAGGAATATTGTAATGCAGGAACCTGCAAAAATACGGTTAATTAGTTAATTATTAACTTAATTAATTAATCAATCAATTAGTAGATTTTTGTTATCGGCTGATTCAGAGCATTAAATCAAGAAGCATGAATTTCAGGGAACTGATAATTCAAATACTAGTCAAGACTAGTGTGGACTTTTATCTCTCTCTATATTCAATCAATTCAAGCACACAACCTCTAAGCATATAAGACGTCTTCCTTTGTTTCAACAGCCTAATTTACTACAAGAGTATTACATTGGTGTTTAGAGGATTCCAGATAAGATAATGAATTTCACTTATGGTGCTGAAAGTCTAAAGACACCTGAATCTGATTTGCTTTTTGTAAGCCAATTGTAAACGTTAAAATAAGAAAACCTATACATGAATGAATAGGTTTTCTTATTTTATCTCTACAACACACGTTTTCTCAAATTGTTCGAAGTGAATAGGCTTGTAGTAATATAAGCTTCATGAAGAGTCGGGACATAATGTATGAAACGCTATAACATTTTGTTGCTATAGTAATTATGTAGCTAAGGCTTCAAACTTTTATTTTTGGTGAGTCTCAAACAAGCAATTATGCTTTCTGACCCAGTGTTTGTTATCTTATGTTCTTGCTTACATTATGTTATAATTTAAAGAAAGCATACTGCGTTAAATCTTAATCTTTCGGTTTAGAGCAAGTCCGAGATTTTACACTCGGATCCGGTTATTCATAAGCTGTGAGGCCTTCTGCATCCCAGCAGGTCATTTCAACCTTCATGCGGTCTCTTTTAAGCCTTTAAGCAATAGCAAAAAGTAGTCATACGTGGATTTCTTTGAAGTAAGCAACGCAAATTTTAATCAAATATCACAAGACACATAAGAAAGTCACAAAGCCTTCTGTGTTACGTCAATTAAACTTGAATCGAGAAAACCGGTATGAGAATAATTCAATGCAACTAGTGTGTTAGTAAATGAATCAAGGCCACAGCATTTTATTCGCTCTCTTTCACTTGAAGTACACCTTTAAAGTTTCTTAAATCTATTTTGCAGATTAAACACTTGTTGCCTATATTAGTACGCCTCGTACTACAATATGAAATTTAATATGCACTCATATTCGTTAGATATATAGGATAAACCGAATTCAAGTGTTCGTAAAAACTAAATCATGGCAACAGTTACACCAGTTTACTTGCGCATATTCGAACATGATCTAGTTGTCATTTGGTTAAACGTTGCACTGCATTATCTGCAGAACTCTGTTATTACATTTTTTAGAGTGGTACTAACAGATGGTAATTACAGCCTTTTCAATTTAATTGAGACATTTTGAAATCTCACAAAATCTAATTAAGCAATATATCCAAGAGGTGCCTATTTTGATTCCATGAATTTAGTTATGCTCTTAAATTCTAAGTAAATCCTTAAAATCGCTACCATACGAATTCCATAAACAAGAAAGATGTCAGGAAACTAGAGGCATTGGAAATGTGATTATGGGGAAGGATGGAAAAGATTAGCTAGACTGAAAAAATACATGTACAAATGAAGAAGTTCTTGAAAGAGTCGTTACAGATAGACAGTTAATAACTGTGATAAGAAATATAACGAAAAGCTGGATAGGACGTATTATAAGAGAGATGGTTTGCTAAAGGATGTAATAGAAGGAAGACTGCAAGGGAAAAGAGTTGGAGGAAGACCAAGATATGGAATGTTGGATGATCAGATAACAAATTAATACGTAGAGATGAAAAGGAAGGCTGAGGATAGAATTGGCCGGAAGAGTTATATGAAATTGACCTACCGTGAGGCAGTGCACTAGAAGACGAATGCTTTGCAATTCCTAGTGAAATCTAATTTAGACGTAGACTGCATATTAGTTCTTTTATATAAATTTTACTTTCAAATTTAATAATTAGACACTCAGGATCTTTTTGGATTCTTCATTAAATAATTTTATCAAAATCAACAGCTAATGAGAGACTTAGGAAAAAGAAAGAAAGCTTAGATAGGGTTTCGAACCCTGCACTAACACCTAAAGACTTGGATCTACTTTTCAGAATTGAAACACAATTCACTTTCTATCACAATTGTCTGATCTTCTTCAACAACAACTACTGCTTTGTTAAGCGTACGAATTAAAGACGAAAGCATTTTCAAGTGAAGAGGTTTGCAAGAACTTAACTGCAGCACTGTAACATTAAGACGTAATCTAGACCATTCATAGCGTCAGCTGACTCTATATGAAGTCGATCAGTGTGCCACGAGTGACCGTGGCAGTGGACAACTGAGTGTTCTTTACTGTTCACATGCTGCTTCCCCGACTAATTCATGTAAAGTAAACACGCATTAGAGTGAAATGACCAACTATGTTGATATCTATCACTTTTAATACCACGTGTTTAAACCGTTAGACAATTTAGACATTTTCCGTGTAACCAGACCAGTGAATGTCCGAGATTTTACTCTCAGATCAGCGCGGATGGGATTCGAACCCGCGAGAGTTCAATTCACATCAGGATCTGACATTTAAAACTTCATGACGTTACCACTAGGTCCCCTACGGTACTAAGACATATGATTATCCAAGGACTAAGGACTATTAACTATTTCTTCAGCGTCACGGTCTTCGGTCATATGGTTCGTGTCTACTCATTCGGCCGAGAACATATGCCTCGCTAGGTGATCGAGCCTGGTCTTCTGCCGCGGCTTGTGTTTGGAATGGTTTGACACCTAATAGTCTGAGACATGAATGCAATTATTTAACTCTCCGTCGTGGTGTGAAAACATTATTGTGGTCGCGTAGTTTTTCTACATGAAAGTACTATACACGTATGTATATTTATTGTAAGTATTTTGTGTATGAAGACTGGAACGAGTGTGGCTGGATAGTTTCGCTCATATGTAGAAATTTTTACTACTTTAGATATTAATCAAAATGTAATTGTTATTTAGCTCATGATTACCATTGAACTCTTCCTGTAAAGTAGTCTCGAAGACCGAGTTCGGCCATGAAACTGCTATATAAGTTTTCGTTGTTAATAGTAATAATAATAATAATAATAATAATAATAATAATAATAATAATAATAATAATAATAACTCTCTATAGTGACAACATACTTCGATTGCTATAGTTCATTAGCATTTGCTATGTTATACTTTTTCTATTTAATTGTTCTACTACGCAATGTTTCTATTGTGGATACTGTATAGTAAAACTGAGGACTTCTATAAAAATCCTGGTGAAGTTTAGAGTCGCTATCGAAGTTCACATAGAGACAATCACTAAAGACATCGTAAAATAATATGATGAATCACGTAAGACAGTTGATAAATGAATTTAGAAATAGGAAGAAGAGTTGGATAGGACATATTCTAAGGGGGGAAGGTCTATTAAACGAGGTCATAGAAATTGTGGCAATACGTGTTACAATTTACACCACCAAGATGTCAAAAAAGTTGCCTACAGAGCTTTAAAAGAGTTACAGGCAATTCACTACTTTCAACAAATAAAACACAGTCCATATTTAATGCAATATCCAACATAGTACAGAATGACGCCGCATTACAAAATTAATTTCAATCAGATACTTCACGACAATAATAAATATAAATTATTAATACATGGAAAGCATAGAATAACTGATATGAGAATGACTAGTATAATTGTTAACAGGCCATCTTTGACTAACAAAAGAGCAATGCACATTGAAGTTGTACGTACCTCAAGTTTCAATTAGAATCAGAGCAGCTGTGTTAATGTACACGTGGTGGAAGCGCATAGCCCTAAATCAATCCACAATAAATTATTGTGAAATCATAAACCAATTAATCGCAGTTTATAAGAAATTGACTTCATAAATTCATAAAATCAACGAATGCACAAATTCAAAATGTTTCATTATAAACAGGGACATCCTTGTTAAAAACAGCTAAATGACAAAGACATATAAGCCAAGTCAGAAGCGAACTAAGCGCAAAAAGCAATTTATACTACAACTATGGTGGAACACAACGCTATTCGGTCTCATCAAAGCTTTATAATGGCTGAATTTTAGTCAAAAGGTTAACTCTATTTCCATCAGTTCATAAGCCAGCTAATAAAATGCCGTAAGAGATATTACTAATAATAATGCTTATATCTCCCAATATTGAAACATGTTTTAATATTTAAATGTTAACCAGATAGTTTTTTCTCGACGAAATTAACATTGCAACGTTTATTCTTAACTTTTAACATCGGAATCGATTATGAAAACATCCTGCAATATCACACCACATAATTGAATTCAACGGAGAATACTCATATAATTAGTTTTATTTCTTATAAATTTATCTTAGCCTATAATATATAATGTCTGGGCGTCGGGCTTCTGAGCCTAACGTTAAATCCACATCGTTGATTGACAATGGGCGAGAAAACTAGGATATTTATGCAATGCAAGCAATACAATAGAGTTTATGCCGTAATGAGACAAATCTGAACACAGAGAGCATAGAGACAATGGATATGTTTATTAGTTTATTTTAGTGTCCGCCTTAGACACAATCAGCGCTAAAATGTTACAGCAACCACAACTCAAAATTCCAGAGATTTACGCATTTCACAGCTCTTATATATCAATACAATCAATATACTATAGGATAACTACTTCAAATGTATGACAATATTGCTACACCAAATTTTAGATCCTTAAAGATATTCTTATATCTTTATATCTTACATTCGTCCTTTACTTTAGAGTCTGAACATTTAATTAAACTTCAATCAGCAAGTTAGTGCATGAATTTTGATCATGTAATTTTAACCATTTCTAGAAAATTTACAAATAAGTAAGAATCCAACAGTAAGGTACTTCGCAAATTCTGCACAAGCAGAATAGGACAGTTTTAGAAGCAAATCGGCTGAGCTGGGCAAGAAACTTTGAGTTGATTAAAGATTACACGACAGTCAGAAGATTTTATGTTAACTAGAATTAATTCTGTATTATAAATAAATAGAAGGATTAGCCTATACATGTATTTAAAGATACAGCAGCATTACAGATGATGATAATACGATGTCATTATACTGCTTCAATGTCATTTGTTTTTGTAGATCTAATGTTGCATTCTGGACAGATAGATGCTTTAAAAATAAATTTTTTGATTGATATTGTTAACTAAATGTTTCTTAAATACAGCAATGGGGCCTAAAGCTTAAAATGTCTAATTAAACCATTACGCCTCGTACTCTGGCTTAAACTGAAGATACTTTATTATTCTGGAAGGCAACGGTAAACTATTAATAAAATGACGGCATTCCGATTGCAGAATGGCAACGCGACAGAGAGCCTGTAGGCTGCTCAATCTCACCGTAGGCGAAGTAGGCAACTTGTAAACCTGTACGTAATGTTGTGCAGAAGAATTAGCATCCATGATGACAGCCATTCTACTTCCACAGGCTGACCACATTGGTCGATAGTTAACCGGGCACGAATGTATAGCACAGGTGTACCTACGATACTGTATACACTGCAGTGTATCACCCGTCTCGCCGTCAAACACGTAGGCACTCGCAGCGACGGGCCGGTAATTCCCCGTACCACCGGGACCAGCAGACATGGTTCTCTTCTCTCTACAGTAGCAGACGTTGTCTAGAAGTGTGGCAACGATCAACGTTCCCCCTCGAGTATACTGTAAATCCTTGAGGAAGGGATAGAGGGTGGAAGCCGCCGCCCTGCCTCTTCCACCCCGGGTTTCGTCGGTCGCCTGAAGGTTCGTCGACAACGCCGTCCAGTTCTCGGTGTTTACGATACTCAGCGAGTTCACTGAACCTCGTTCAAAGTTCGTCACCGCCGCTCTACGCCAGGAGAATCGAGGATCAAAGGCGAAGTGGCATCGCTCCCCGTCCAGCGTTGTCTCAGAGAGGAGACTGGCCGCACGTAGATCATACAGCAGCAGCTTGACTCGTCGTTGAACCTGAGGCACCGTGTTATCAGTCTCACCCACTAGCGGCATGGCTATCAAACACTTCGACTTATCCGGACTAAGTTCACCGGAAATGGAATCGTTCGGCACATCGGCGGACTGCTTTCCAAACACGCCCAGAAATTTATTCGCTCGCAGGTCGAGTAGACCGAACTGGCAGGTAACGTTGCACGAGAGATGGAGGACGACGAGGGAGTCGTCGAAGCAGAGAACCCCGCAGACTCTGAAGTGGTTGATCGACGACATCTGTGCCGGGATGTGGTTGTATTCAAAGTGCTCGGCCATGTGAGCGAACTTGCTGCGCTTTCTGAACCGGAAGAAGGTGGATCGGCTGATGTTGATGATGCCTTGACGACTCATACAGAACGATCGACTGCAGTCCTTCTGTATTACACCGTCACACGTTACTCGAGACTCCATGAACCCTGCGGCATCTGAAACAAATTAATTCACTTTTAATGTATGTGCAATTTTGAGTTGTTAAAAAAGGTGTTTTAAAGTATATTAATTGTGTGTTAGATTTACTAGCCCATATTTACTATCTTATAATTAATAACTTATATTTACTAACTTATATTTACTAACTTATATTTACTAACGCATATTCAATTACAAGAATTATTATTACAATTACTACCCTGCACTAGATATATTATTATTTTAAATATTTTCTTAACTCGTGTGCAAGTGTAAAGTCTGATGTTTCTACCTTACTGTATACGGGCAATATTTAATTAAATGACTCATGCGAAAGTGAGCCAATTTAATATTACATAAATTTAAACAACAGAATTAAATCGTTTCACAAGATGTCACAATGTTACTGACGTTGGCTGAGAGTATACTAAATAGAAACATTAAGCATCAGGAAAAATTCCCAATAATTCATATCACCAGTCAAAATAACTTTTTGCTGTTGGCTCATTGAATATTATTTTTGATCCATTAAACCTTGACTTTTTACGAAATGAAAAAAATATTCTAAAAAATTAACATTAATATAATGCTTCGCAGAAATCAATACTAATTCTACATATTTTACTAGTTTTATTTTGAAAAATTAAAGCAAATGTGATAAATATTATACTAAATTCGCATTGAAATATTTATTACTTTACGGAAATCAATACTAGTTTTACAGTTATACTTGTGTTTTTTAATAGAAAACAAATAATAAGCCCATAAGAAAACTCTCGAGTCCTCAGCCACAAGGCAGAGCCTAGAAGTAAGTCACAACTTTTTCTTTCCATTCTTCCTACTGTGACCTCTTTTACTAAACTATCCCCCATTAGAAAGTGTCCTATCCAACACTTCTCCTTATATCTTTCTTAATGCATTAATCAACTGTCTATCGGCATCAACTGTCTTCAGGATTTCTTCATTGATAACTTTTGAGTCCAGCTAATCTTTTCCATTCTTCTTCATATCCACATTTTCAACGCTTCCAGTTTTGTGGTGTTCTCCTCACTTACAAGAAGTGTATGAAAAATCACATACATGAAGATAAACTGATAAAGATAGTGAAAGCCTTTATATGGACCACGCTACAGTATAAATATGAAACATGGATTATAAGAAGTTCTTTCTTATTATCCAAGACCTCTGTAGATTTTGCAATCCTACTACATAATACAGTCTCACAATTTCATTATCTGCCATAGGGTGAAACAATTTATCAATTTACCGTTTTACTAATTTATTTTGACACTGACTCTTCCTCTTTCCTCGAAAACTCATTACTATCGTATTTTTTAATCTTCATGCCATATTCCATCACAGTAGCTTTCAGAGTCTTCAAACTATTCTTCATCATCTGCAATCCATTTTCACGTCCCGTTACCGTTCCTTGATCAACTGCAAACCTCATATCTTTCAACAATTTACCTCTTACTTTTATTCCTTCTTCAATGTTTTCTAAGGCCTCCTCCGTCATTGCTTCAACATAAGTGTTAAACAACAGCGGCGAAATGCTACAACCTTGTCATACTCCAACTTCTAATTCGTCTTCTTCTTGGTATTCTTGCTGGATCTTGACCACTGCTCTTTGCTCCCTTTCGTCCGCTTATCCGGTACTCCTAGATCATTTCTTATTCGCTCTCAGACTCACTATTTGCCGATTGCTACACTTAATTAGAACCTTAATAAATAAATTAAAATTTTAAAAATGTTTTAGTACATAAGCCAGAAAGCAGAAAAATTAAGAAAGAAAGGTACAAGCAAAGCAAATGTGATAGACAATCATCAAAGAAATCATGTTCCTACAATAATCAAACTTTAAGCTAGACAAGACTATTCCACTGGCCCTCTATTTCGTAATCACTGACACACTAGACACTATCTCTCCCATATCACAACAGTCAAAAAAAGCTATCAATCAAATTATCAAAAATTTAGCAAAATCCAAACAAAATAAAAAAAGCATTTTAAAAATTAATAAAAAATTTCCCAAAGTTAATAAATTACTTCACAATTACTTTTACTGGCTGGAGCCAGTGGCGAAATCAGTCAGATACTCGATCGCGGATCAGATGCTGCGAGGTTCAAATCCTGGGCTCGCACGTCACAGACATCGCATTCGAGTGAGGAAACTGTCGTTAACCTTAGCTTTAGCCTCAGAAATCAATGCACTGATAATTGATAATTAGGCCTAGACGATGTTGGATCAACATACCGGCATGTCCGTCCTTCCACTTATCCAGCGTGCACTGATGCAGCAGTGTCCAGGCAGGTGCCTCCTGCTCGTTTCCGCATAGATTAGGATACTCCACCACCGGACTAGAGCTAGATGGGTAGGTACAGGGGGACGAGTCCCACCTAGACCCAACCACGACACTACCTAGTCTGCTCACTTCAACACCCATTTTCTTGTGCCTCAGCGAGGAATATAGTTTTTAATTTACTGCTTTTCCTTTCTGACCGTTAGTTAAATTAGTAAAATTGTTCGTTTCAATGATCTATAGCATAAAAAACACGCACTGTCGTTATACTACAATCAATTTAGAAATCGATTACAAGAGAAGAAGGGATAATTAATACTAAAATAAGACATTAATTAAATAAGTAAATCTAACCTCAATGAGGCACGGCTGTTTGAAAGCTCGATTATATGCTCTACTTGTCATAACAACGAAATTCAGTACGCATTCCTAATCGAACTAGTTCGAATCGATTAACCACAAAACATGTGCTAGATGTGAGCCAGCCAGGTTTTACACTCGCAATAAGAATTATCTTATTCTAGACATATTTCTCCGATATAAAAGCGCCAACGTTTCTAAGCGGTTGGAATATTATCGCTACAGCCGATACGAAGAAATACTTTGATTTATATCCGTTAATAAGTGAATGGACGGCTATTTTCAAAAAAACTATAACCACAAATTATAAGATTACGAGAGTATGCTAGTGCAATAAGACGTTCTCGAAAATTCTAAATAATTACTGACAATTCTGAGCAGTAGGAAACGTAACGATGCCATAATTGTATATGGTATAAATTTCTTCTACTTAATTGGCTGTGAATCGATTAATTACGACGCAAAGCATATTCTTCAGGGTGGCAAATAGGTTTTTAGGTTTTAGATTTCTTACTTTTTTTATTAAAAAATCTAAAAAACCTAAAAGCCCAAAAAGTAGGTTTTATGGCTATAACAAAAACCTAAAAAGTCGAAAGTTTTTGAATTTAATGCAGTCTAAACTGACAAATTGATATTAACGGTAGATATATGCTGCAAATTAATCGTTAAGCCATTTGTCAAGTCTATGGTGCACATTACATTTCTCATTTCTGGCTATGTTTTCAGAGATTTCTAGCTTTCAAAGTAGCCTAACTGCGGACAATCTATCTAAAAACCTACTTTTGTTTTGGAAAAAGTAGGTTCTTTCACCCCTGATATTCATCTAACACCGCACAATTCTCAGGCGTATAATCTGGTAAGTACTAAAATTAGTTTTTCTACTTTGTTCAACTAATGAATTTCTTAAGTGGATTGTTTAAAACCGTCTTGAGCACGATTCAGTAGAAACGATTAGATATAGCTTGAGCCTTGAACTAAATTAAAATAAAACTCACGTACGCAGCCCCAGCAAAATTCAACGGTAATTTACAAGATTACTGCTAGCAAGGAATAACACAGCAGTCGATTTAAACAAAACAGCATAGTCTATCGATCATAAGTTAATCAGCTCGCAAGGGCCGCTACCAAACCCTCGCCTTTACCAAACCCTCTCTCTCTCTCTCTCTCTCTTAGTGCACTGCCTAATGGCAGGTCCATGGTATATAAATACTCCACTCTTCTCTGTCTTCTGCTTTCCTATTCATTTCCACAAATGCGTGGGTCTTTAAATCATCTAACATACCTAATCTCGGCCTGCCCCTGACTCTTTCCCCTTCCTTTACCAAACCATAACGTAGCTATTATCAAAACTCTGCCAAACTCACAACAGAGTTCAAGTGACACCGCACTGTTGTCACATAGCGCCGGATATTGCGCAGTTTTTAAACGTCCAAGCCTCAGATATTGGACTGACACAACGGCCTAGCCTAGGGCCGCCATTCAATCATAAAAGTATATTTATGGAAGAGAGACTCTTTATAGCAACAACAGTCGTATTCAAGTAGCTTTGTAAAATAGGTAGCATATAAGAGCGCATATGTTCCACTATTCTTCGAGATGTTTTAGTTTTAGCTTCGATCGCTAAGGTTACTTGCGCATAATAGAGTCCTAAATACAGACTATTGTAAACTAAACTGCATCTAATGCTATGATTCTCTTTACTCGCTTTACGGTATCAAATAACGAGGATTAAAGCTGCCCCAATCTCAGTGTAAAGGCAGGCCGAGATTAGGTTTGTTAGATGATTTAGAGATCCACTCATATATGCACATGAAGAGGAGAGCGAAGGACAGAGAAGAGTGCTGGCGTTATGTACCATGGCATGGACCTGCCAGTAGGCAGTGCACTACGAGAGAGAGAGAGAGAGAGTCTCAATGTTTGGTACCATCAAATCTACGAGAAAATCTACGAATTCCAGTATATAATTAGCGAGTTGAGTGCTTAGAAATTTCTGCTTAGAAGCCGTCATCTAACTTCACCGGGCAGATAGATATAATTATTCTTATTAATGTATCAGGATATCTAACAATCTTACAATAGCAAAAGCTTTCAGCAGAAATCAGAAGTATCGTAAAAGAGTGCACGATTACGTAGGCATGGAATTCAAAACATGCGCAATAACAACCGTTGATCAATGTTCCTACCGTTCTCTAATTCTTTCACGGGAGAATTCACCGAGAATAAATAATCGACAAGAACTTGTTCTTGCCGATAATTTCTTTGGAATTAAGAATTTTATAGCCGGGAAGCCTTGTGAAAATTATTAAATAGTTTTACGACAAAGTTCCAAACAAATATCAAACAACCCTATTATTGAAAAACTCTTGGCATGAAATTATAACTATAAAACTCAGATTTTATCGGTTCAGCGCTATTGCGCAACACTGTAACTAATTTCACGCTCCGTACAAGTTAGTTTCGAATATAAAGGCTAATAAAATAATATACTTCCACAAAACCTTTCCGTTCGTTAATAACTACTGTAAATTGGTATCCGTGAAGTAAAATAATCGTATTCCTTTCTACACAGATGACAAGCTTCAATAGTGCTAACCGCATATAAAGACCTCTTATATGCGTCACCTTTATTGTTCCAATTTCCACCCTGCTCTAAACTCCTCTAATCATCTAACGACCCCGACTATAAGCTGAGAAAGAGTTTATACATTGGACCTGCTACTGTCACTGCAGCAAAAAAATGAATATTCAGTAAGAAGTCTGCATTATAAATTAGCATTAGCGATTGCGGCACATTGATGAGCAGCTTATTTTTGTTTACGACCAAGAGTTTAAGTGATTGTATAAACAGAGCTTTATCTCGTGCCAGTTTGTTGGATTAGCGCCAGGTTGTAGCGCGCAGTGTAGCAATTTAAACTCAAGGTCGCTTTCCTTCTGCATCTGCGTGTATGTCGTATAGAAACATGTTATTTTATATACTAATAATACTATATAATTTCTCAGGGAATGACGCCCCTGCCCAGTAAATGTTAGTCGAAGCTGAGGAAGGCCCAGGGGACCCACCTCGTCATAAGCAGAATCCCCCAAGAATAATGATACATCAAAAAGAAAGTTATTATTTATAGATTCACTCGTATGTGGGCGTGAGGAAGAGAATTTAGAGAATAGTGGAGGCGTTATATACCAAGGACCTGCCAGTAGGCAGTGCAGTATAATATATATAAGTTATGTATATTATAGTCTCTCTCTCTCTCTCTCTCTCTCTCTCTCTCTCTCTCTCTCTCTATCTCTCTCATATATATATATATATATATATATATATATATATATATATATATATATATATATATATATCTTCAGTGCATTGCCAAGTGGCAGGTTCAAGGTACATATTCATGCTCAAAGTCTGCTTTCTCGCTCCATAAGAGCACTCCTTAGATCAACACAACAAGTTAATCTCTTCACAAAGTCTATGCCTTATCCATACCTTATGTAGCCTATAGCATGGGGAAAACATGGCTTTTGAGGTGGTTTCCCGTTGCCTTCCTCAGTTAGGTGGATTAATTATCATTTAATCCTGGGGGAAAATATTTCATGGTGAGGTGGGTCCCCTCTTGCCATCCTCAGCTCCTGTCTTTAGTCGCCTCTTACGTACACGCGGCAGATTGTTTGCGGTTGCCCTATGCTGCAGTGGTCCAACCACACCTGAGCACAACACGGGGTATATATATATATATAAGTCTATGCCTTATGGTCTGTGGTATATATATATATATATATATATATATTTATATATCGCTCCTATGAATCAAGACAGTTGAAACAGACCAGTGGAGAGCCGCATGTGACTGCAACAGGTTCTAACAGGTGGCTTATCTACGAAACAGTAGATCCTACAACTATGGCTGACACATTACTAAAATCTCTTAGGGCTACGATATACACAGACTCTCTCTTTCACAAGTTATCTGTTCAATGCTCTCTATCTGTTTATGAATTAAGTTTACATACAAGAACCTCAATCAATCAAAATCTAAGTTCTAAGCCTAAATTACAAATTACTCGCATTAAAGACAGAAGTGGATCCTATTTGATAGTAGGTAGAGCTACAAGGATACTGTGACTATGGAACTCTATATAGTTCCAGGTGGCTAGAAATGAAGAAATGTCAGCATCACACTGACCTCTCAGGCAGACAGCCGCAACAATAGTGAGTTAAACGATTTCATCAGATTCAGCTTTGGCTAGAGATCAGCTTGTGAAGGTTAACAAGACTTGACCTTCAAATTGATTACATCACATTGATGAGATAGCAATGATATAGTCTTGATGACATAGCAATGATATAGTACTGATGACATAGCAATGATATAGTACTGATGATACGGTAATGATGTAGTACTGATGACATAGAAATGATATAGTACTGATGATATGGTAATGATATAATACTGATGATACAGCAAAGAAATCGTAATAACATGGTAAGAATATCTCAATTAAAATATCAAAAGGACAGAGATGATAAATCGTAGTGAAATAGATCTGTAGATCATAATAAAATGATCAAGATATACTGAATACGTATATGAATATATATATATATAAATATATGCATGTATATATATATATATATATATATATATATATATATGTATATATATATACATGTATATATACGTTTATATGTGTGTGTGTGCATATATATATATATATATATATATATATATATATATATATATATATTACTACGATAATTTAAAAGAAAAGGTATTATCCGTACTGCACCAAGGACCTAATTCTATCATTATGCGACGCAACATGATCGAACATTGCCTAACTGAACTCCATCGATGTAAACTAAAGCCGAGTATGACATAAGGAAAACAATATCGCTTTTTATCGCAATGTTGACTCTTATACTAACTGAATGACCAATGAAACTCGCAAATGGCAGTCTATAACAACACTTCAAACCGTAACACCTATAACAGCACTTCAAACTGTAGCACCAAGACATTATTTCATGTCTTATTAACAGCGAAGTGTTTGCATGGCTAGTTCTCGAACCACGGTTACGATATTAGCAAACATTATCGAAAAAACCTCGAATAAATCATAGGAATGCTCAATTAAAGTTTCCACTTCACAAATAAGCCTATCTTATAATTTAGTCCATATAGCAAACGAAACATATTGTAGATACATTCCGGTTCCCTACAGCGACTTAAGGAATATTATTAAATATTATTAATATTACTGAAGATACATTGAAATCTTAAGGCCTTAATATAATAAATATTGTTTCACTCTTAAGTAACCTAATCGCCACACGTTTAGAAACAAATTGAGCTGAGGTTAGATCTGCTGCCACAGCATGATGCTGGAGATAAAGAAACGGCTGTCAGAGACGACATTGATCATATATTCTTTTAAATGACAATATAACGCGGCAGTACAAATGACAATAGTACAAAATGGACGTCTTATGAATGACACCTGAACAGAGTTTCGTATGTGACAATTGTACAACCTTTTACTTTTTTACTCTCTCTCCCTCTCACTTTCTCTCTCTCTCTCTCTCTCTCTCTCTCTCTCTCTCTCTAGTGTTCTGCCAGTGCAGGTCCAAGACACACATTCATACCAAGATTCTCTTTTCACGCTCCATCAAGAACACTCCATAGATCAACAAGTTAATCACTTCACACAAGGCAATGCCTTATGTAGCCTATTGCTTGGGAAAAATATGGCTTCGGAGGTGGTTTGTTGCTGACTACTGTACTTTCTTTGATACTACAGAACTCAGGGAAATTAAAAAAGAATTTTAAAATATATACATTTAAAAAAGTAAATTACCAGTAAAGTAAATTACAAAAAAATTAATTACCAACAAAGTAAATATCCAGTAAAGTCATTTACTAAAATATTAAATTTTACTAAATTAAATGTAAATTGTCGTCCCTAGAAGCTCAAGTTACTATTTGCTTGAAACATTATAACTGATTACGATTGCTCCACACTCTGCTAACAGCAGTTGACGCTACAAATACCTAGAAAATTAATAAGACAAAACTAACTTAGATTATTTTAGATTATACTTAGATTATTACGATTTGTTGTAATAGTACAGAGGTATTCTGCTATTTACTACGACTTATCCGCTCGTGTGTGTGTACTTGGATAGAGATGACTGAAGGCGCTGTATGCCATGGACCTGCCACTAGGTAGTGCACAAGGGGAGACTACGACTTAACTTAAGCATGCTGTAACAGTATAAACTATTTCATAGCTGAACTTCGTCCAGAAAGTAAACATACACATAAGAATAAACATAAGAATCACTATACCGCATAACTAGTCTTTCACTATTGAACTATACCGCATAACTAGTCTTTCACTATTGAGTCTTACTAGGCTCTCACTTCAGAACTCTCTTTACTAGTCTCTCACTTCTGAACTATTGCCTAACCAGTCTCTCACTGAACTATCGTATATTACTAGGCTATCCGTTGTTTATCGTAGGCGCTCCTCATATCACTGGCCACCCATTTCCGGTCCGCTACAGACACGAAAAGTCAATCTTTAACAGAGTTCTGTATAATAAACGTATGCGAAAGGGAATTTGGCTAGAAAATCCAAAATTTCTATAGTATCTAATCTACAAGTATCAGATTAATTATAGGATACTTTATCTATGACACTTATATAAGTTAAACGTCCATCTGTCAATAAGTTATGAACACTATTCCACATAATATCTATGTTAGGGTGATATAATTCAACAGTCGTTTCACGTATAACTACGTTAGCGTTATAAATGGATTGGGCTAGGAAGCAATTCCGCGACATTTTGTTTAATAGGCAGGTCACCTACGGGCTCATGAAAAACTGGTCACTTTTCTGGCAGTTGGTGTCTTTCAATAGTATTGCGTAAGAATTCAATCATTCACAAGAGTATATTGTCTATGGCGCCAGTTTTCAGTACGATATCGTAGCGATATTTCTACTAAATACTGACTGACGCTGTCTGATTCATTCTGGCTCAAAAACACACTGGCACACCTACAAAGGCAACCAATAAGTCGACGCTTAATTCTTCAGCATTTTTTTACAGAGAAACTACCACACGTAGCACCAAATCTTCAAGGCCGAATGAAAGACTTTTTCAACAGTTCAGCCCGAAACTGTCCCAAATCATTTCAGTAAACGCCAATTTCATCAGATTTGTCAGTTTCGCAGCCTAAAGATGACCTCGTGAATATATGATTTTATCATAGAAGATTCAGGCCCAGTGAAATTAAATCTTTTAAGTACTCAATCAATACGAATCAGTAATCATCTCTGATATTGGATTATAATAGGCAGTATTTTTTCAAACTACTGCATCGTTTAACGTCCATTTCTAATGGAAGGCGTTACAAAAGCGTCCAGTCAATCCCAGCAGCACACGACATGCCATCAATACAACTACCAAGCAATAGTATATCTTCTTTTTATATACAATTAATTACTTATTTAATTAATTAATGCACAATTTCTCATTTGACAGTTTATTTACATTCGTCAGTTTCAATTAAAAAACTGTCGTAGACTTCACCGATATTACGATTAATTAATTTTTGTCCAAGTCATTCTCTCTCTCTCTCTCTCTCTCTCTCTCTCTCTCTCCCTCTAATGTTTTGACAAATGATAAGTCAAAGAAAATATCAAAACTTTAACACACCGCGAGTTTTCACATCCCTTCATCGAACAACAAGCTATTAAAATCACAAATGCTATATCTCTACAAACACTTTACTTCTTGAACAAATATAGTCTATAGCTTCTGAAACGATTACATATAAGTCTCATTCTCTTCCTTAGTAGCGACTTGGTAGACTCTTCTACACCATCATTAAGCGGTTGGTCTATTCTGTAGTAACTATTGGACGGGACACAGCAAAGGTCCTAGTAACTATCTATAATTATACTAAAAATATACTGATTTCAAAATCAGAACCTCAAAATAGATCGTGTTGACAAAAATATTTGGTCGCCCAGTTATTTCAAACGCCTTACAATGAATTCTGCGTGATTCTGACAAATAGCTGACTCATCAAGTCACAATGGTCGCCATGGCGTAAACGGCTAAATGCGAACATAGAATAATTTATTGCACATTATCCACGCTTTGTTGCCCTCAAACGAAATGTTCTATAAATAGATATTAATTGAAAATTTCTAAATGCTCAAGACAGATCGGTCGACTATACTTATTTATTGTTGACTGTAAAGTCATTTCATCCGGCTACAGGGTGAGTAAGAAAAAAGATTACACCTGCAAAAAGTTTGAATATCTAAAGCTATTGTTAATATTTTCTAATAAAACTTTTATCAATTACTAAAGTACTAAACTCGGATGGGGTGAACAATTTTCATACACTTTGGTGCATATATTGCCCAGTTATGCAAGTTTCAGCAGAGCAACCCCCCATTTTTACCTAAAGATGCCGTTTGCTACAACGGTAAGGGCAGATTGCACTTCACTGACGAGAAAATAAAGGTGAACTCTCAGTATTTTGTACTCGTCAATATTTTGCTTCAGGAGCTGTTTCATGATTGTTATGCTCTTTTACCAAATGATTTCATTTTTCAGCAGAATGGTACTCCGGCTCATGCATCTCGTCATGCACAGGAATGGATCAGCGACAGAAATCCGGATTTCATCAAGAAGAATGAATGGCCTCCAAACTCTCCCGATCTGAATCCTCTGGATCACCATGTCTGGGGAACCATGCTGCATCTCTATCAAAAACATCAGCCGAAGCCTAAAAACAAGCAGAACTGCAGGAAGTGCTACAATCAATCTGGGAGAGAGTGTCCCAAGCTGGAATCAACAAGGCTGTCCTAGCGTTCCGAAAGCGACTGCAGTCCTGCGTAGCAGCGGGAGAAAAGCATATCGAATAGTCAGCAATGCTAGCAGATACAACTTGTTCTTTCTGAACCTCTACAACGGCCCTTTTCAGGGCCAAAATAAAATAAAATTTATATTTACAGTACATTAAAAAATGGGGGGTTGCTCTGCTGAAACTTGCATAACTGGCCAATCTATGTACCAAAGTAGATAAAAATTGGCCACCCCATCAGAAATTAATCCTTTGGTAATTGATAGAAGTTTTATTGAAAATATTAACAATTGCCTGAGATATTCAATTTTTTTCAGGTGTAATCTTTCTTTTTACTCACCCTGTATATGATTTATTAAACACCTGCTTCTTAAAACACTCCTTGCGAACGATTTGAGGTAGAGATTTACACATAGTCTGCGCCAGATGTCCCAGGTTTCACTGCCACATTGCTGATAGATCAGCTACTTTTACAGAGAGATCTTTACTGAAATCTTTACTGATCTTTACCGAGAGAGATCTTTACTGAGAGATCTTTACTGAGAGATCAGCTACTTTTACTAAGAGATCTTTACTGATATCTTTACTGATCTTTACGGAGAGATCTTTACTGAGTGATCTTTACTGAGTGATCTTTACTGAGAGAGATCTTTACTGAGAGATCAGCTACTTTTACTGAGAGATAGCCGTTAGGAAGGTTGGTGAAGATAAAATTGATGACCTAAGACATACACAATATTTCAGAAGCATTTCCCAGCTTCAGATTAGGAAGCACGTGTGGCTATGTGGTTATTAGACCACGTTCATATGGCACAATACTGCATTACAACAGAAAGACAGGAGGAGTGAATCACGTATACTCTGAATTGAGTGTGGGTGGAAGTCATTTATACTTTCAGAATTTGAGTCACAGACCCTGCAAGCTCGGTATTACATAATATAACTGTTAATAGTCCTTTCCGATAGTATAAGAATATTAGTAATACATGTTTAACCTATGTGGGCGCTGTCACAATCTGTGGGGACATGGGCTACGTGATGGTAGGCGTTGCTTAGTCGAGACGACATATGATGCTTTTATATAGGATTTACTGCGTACTTGAAAGTCAGAAAAACAAAGCGCATGAATTATTTCACAAGTATAACATGTAATAATTAGAGACTAAGCTTAGAATGTAAGCCGGAAGATAACCTATAATGAACAGCTTATTGTGTAACTAGATTAACTTTAAGATTTATATAAAAAGTGTTTTTATAATTCTACGATTAATAGTACAATAAACAAGTGTTAAAATATTAACTACAAAATGTTAAGTGTAATATTAACTACAAACTAATAGAAATTTGCAGCTCACTCAATTAAAACAATTAAATACTAAATTAAAACAATTGAAAACTTAACTAAAAGAATTAAAAAATTATCATCTCAGAGGTCATGACTGAACGATTCCATAGTGATATATTAGCCTACAACTCTTACATCACTTTCGAGTGAGAAAATTAACAATCCTGGTTGTGAAATACATCCACATTAATTTCAATCAATTATTAAAATTTCGACTAGGATTTAATATTTCTTGCTTCTAGCGTAGGATGTGAGTCAACTAGGAACGTATCTACGGAAACCTTCACCTGATCCTTAAAGCTGACTAAGTCAGACACTGACGAAGGCAATTGGAAACCACTTGTGGTGCCATACATTTCCATAATACAATTCTACATGTATAATACAATTGGTTCATGCATACCAATTAAATATTAAGCAATCAACTTGAGATCAACTTAAAGTTTTATATATTGTATATTCCAGAATTAAACCTGCCGCTTGGCGGCGCACTAAGCTTATAGAAATA
This sequence comes from Enchytraeus crypticus, assembly GCA_905160935.1. Taxonomy (NCBI): domain Eukaryota; kingdom Metazoa; phylum Annelida; class Clitellata; order Enchytraeida; family Enchytraeidae; genus Enchytraeus; species Enchytraeus crypticus. The sequence goes on along the minus strand of CAJHZI010000548.1, from coordinate 1,585,288 downwards.
TTCCCGCTGATTGAAAGCTGTCTTTGAAGAAAGAAACTTGGCAAATATTTTCAAAGATTGTGCTTCACAAGATATAATAATATGAAAGTCTTATATTGAGGTCGGGCTCGAGTTTTTAGATTCGATCAGATCTTCAGTGTGCCTAGCGAGGCGGGAAACGCCCACAAGACGAGGCTGTGAAGATATTCGTTACCTGAGCGAGGCGTCAGTCTCTAAAGATCTTCTATACATGTTATCATATAATTTGGACTGAATTTCTGGATTTTGGAATTTGCACCGCTTTTGGATCTTCTTTTTGCTCGCTGACTTGATTTTGTCTCAATAGTGCTCGATGTTGTCACTGATGACTGCAGCACTCTAATTGTTGTTATTATGATTAATTGTTGTTATCAGTGAGAAGAGAATATTACTGACTGAGTATATATTAATATTAATTTATATTAATATATGTATTAATATATGTATGATTATATATTAATATACGTTAATATATAGTAATATTACTGACTGAGTATGTATATATATATATATATATATATATATATATATATATATATATATATATATATATATATCCTATATATGTATATATGGTAGTATATTACTGACTGAATATTATCTCGTGTGATTTCTTAGAGGTTCCGAAAATTGAATTTTATATTAACTCTCACATATTGACAAATTTCAATGAATTTGACACATTGATTGATCCTTATAATAATAATAATAATAATAATAATAATAATACACATAGTGAAATGATCAACTATGTTGATATCTATCACTTTTTAATACCACATGTTTAAACCGGTAGGCAATTTAGTCCATTTTCCGTGTAGCCAGTCCAGTGAATGCCCGAGATTTTACTCTCAGATCAGCGCGGCTGGGATTCGAACCCGCGAGAGTTCAATTCACCTCATGACCTGTCATTTAAAACTTCATGACATTATCTGCACCCTTAACCATTGCGCTATTGAGACATTCTATCCCTCGATGATATGAAATGTTTGACTAAACTACGGCTATCAGGTTTCTCGTTGTTTCAGTCGGTAACAGTATAAGGTACTGTACCTATCAATGATGATGATGATGATGATAATAATAGTAATAATAATAAATGTAATATATATAATATACATGTATATTTAATATATTTAATATATATTTTAATACACTTAATATTTAATAATAATAATAATAAATAATAAATAATAATAATAATAATAATAATAAAGGTTTAACGCCCGCTTCCTCATACAAAGATGATGTCAGGGACGTCCCCCATCACATGCCACTACCTATACCTCTACCTCTCAATACATTTACCTATCAATAGATTCAATACCTATACCTATCAATACATTTACCTATCAATAGATTCAATACCTATACCTATCAATACATTTACCTATCAATAGATTCAATACCTATACCTATCAATACATTTACCTATCAATATCTCTACTTATCAGATAGAGATATACGAATATCTCTATCTGTCAATACATGTATCTTTACTTATTACTGCTGGTAGTATAACTCTATCACGTAGGCTTTATTGTTTACAAAATGTTTAAAAAGTCATCGTAATTGCAAACGTCTGTTCAATTAATTTAATCGTTTGGTAATTTCAACCTCCGATTAACCAGGCCTTTAAAGCCTGCCTTATAGCAGCAAAAGACCGAGTACTTAAATGTCACGCGTTTTAGAAAAATCCCATATTACTAGATGAAATCAATTGCAATATCACCGCTAAATAATACATTACATCTACCAAGAGTTAGTAATACAATACATCCATCTAGAGGTGTAATACACTCAGAATATTAAATAGATTTGTTTCAATTAACAAATAACAAATAGATTGTTCCTGTGAATCTCGAAGTCGCAAACCCAGAGCTTGTCTTCTGAAAAATCTCCGATGTTTCTTACTGATGCAAGAAAAAGGTATGGCCTAATAATTATAATTATTAGTTAATAATTATAATTAGCTGACAATTGGCGTACTAACAGGCGCAGTAACAACAACTATAAAGTAGGGCATATTGGCAATGCCAGGTATTAACAGGTAGAGTATTAACAGGTAGACATTAAAAGGTAGAGTATTAACAGATACAGTATTAACAGGTAGAGTATTAACAGGTAGAGTATTAATTATCAAATAGAGTATTAACAGGTAGAGTATAACAGGTAGAGTATAACAGGTAGAGTATTAACAGGTAGAGTATTAACAGGTAGATTATAAAGAGGTAGAGTATTAACAGGTAGAGTATTAATAGGTACTGCAATGACAGGTAGAGTATAACAGGTGGAATAATAACAGGTGGAGTATTAACAGGTAAAGTATCAATGTTCAGGTAAAGTATCAATGTTCAGGTAAAGTATCAATGTTCAGGTAAAGTATCAATGTTCAGGTAAAGTATCAATGTTCAGATAAAGTATCAATGTTCAGGTAAAGTATCAATGTTCAGGTAAAGTATCAATGTTCAGGTAAAGTATCAATGTTCAGGTAAAGTATCAATGTTCAGGTAAAGTATCAATGTTCAGGTAAATCATGACCACAGTCTAACATTGGGTATAATAACCACTGGCTATAAATAATTGTTCCTGTATGTAACACATAAAACATTCTTTAACCATCATAAACTAAAAATAACTCAAAGTTATTTCGCTGTCACCCCTCACAAGGATTTATATTTATAGCTGCAGATCTGATATTCAGTAGCCCAGAGCTAACTATAATAGACTACAGCTGAAGTCTCAACAACTAAACCTGCCGGCTGCAATTCAGAAGCACATTACATTAACAAAAAGGACATTCCTCTATGTGTTCAAACCACTAAGGTAACGAATAACAATTCTGCTGCACTGGACTACGGTATCGTTTATAATTCTTTAATTTAACCACTCATTTAGCAGGAAGCCAATTTTCGATACAACCGGAAATTGCAACAAAGAACTGTAAATACCTTTGTTTCGAAAGCTGAGTCATACAAGTATTTCTCAAGTCAATTTCACAGCTTTTGCCAATGATTTTCCCTTCATGGCCAATTCAGTCTTTACTGCGACTGTGACGCAGTGGAATAGACCAACAGACACTTCGAGTGTTGTAAGAGGTAACTAACTAAGCAAGAGGTTCTGATACAATCAGAGGAAACCATGTTCCAAGTCATATAAAGCCACCAGCGTTAACAAAGAATGAGATAGCATTGCGAAAAATTTATTGTACTTTTTACATAATACACTGGCACTCGAATGGATGCCATTTAATGATAAAAATGTACACTATAAGTTTGGAATACATAGCTTAGACCTTCCAGAAATCCAGTTGGAAGATCATAAAGAGGGAAATATCAAATGAATTTTGTTTTTGAGATCTACCTTGCAAATAGATGGCTGCTAGTTTTAAATTTCAGAAAATCTTACTCTCGACAAAAACAACAACCACAACACACTCAAAAGCAACAACAAAGCAACATTATAGCAACAACAACAATAGTGACAACATCAACAGACTCTATTAGTGTTACTGTCAGCAGGACAACTTCAAATTATGTTATAAAGATAAAATCAAAGTAATAAAAACTCACAAAAGCTCAGACAACACAAATTAATTAATTAATTAATTAATCAACATAAGTTGGTAGGCATGTTCACTTGATGAGTAAACGATATGGTTCTTTTGCTTTATGATGATTCATGATACAATTTTAAAGCAGCTTGCTAAAGCTGCAGTTTAGTAGTCATTATGAGACAGAATAAAACTAACAATCCTAATTTTAAATCAATCCCAATGATAAAGTTTAAAAAACATTAATATGATGAGCTTTGATTTGTAAATAACATAATTTTTTATTATCCAGCAGGCTGCAGCTAAATTTAAAATTTAAAAATAAGCCTCTAGAGTTAAAACAACACGGAACAGTCCATTTGTTTACAAGAAAAGTAACTTATTTACCTGATCCCACTCTATTCTGGAATAGTACAATTTAGGAAAATAAGGCACCATAAAACTGGAAAATGAATATTATGACTTGTCAATATGACCAAGAGAAACTAAGAGAAACACAGCAGCTGAAGAATAACTAGACTAAATATGCATTTTAAAATATATATTTATAAAGATGGGATGGTACGTGAAGAAATGAACACTGACTATGAAGATAAGGTAAGTTGTCCAATAGTTAATCAGTAGAAAAACAAGACGGTTATCGAAGGCAATCATTGAATCACCATTTTCATCCTAATTGCTTTTTCACAAAATCATTTTAAAACTACTAATGGATATAACCTCTCTCTGTCTCTTTCTCTCTCTATCTCTCTATTAAGGATGACCCAAGGTACATATGTACTCTTACTCAGAGTCTGCTTTCATGCTCCATAATGATCAACATGTCAATCCCTTCAGAATAACTAGGATTTGCCCATACCTTACTTGGGAGAATATGGTTTATAGCAATTATAGCTACTGTGGTATATATATATATATATATACATGTATATATAAGTGTATATATGACAGTGATATATATATATATATATATATATATATATATACAAAAACTGCAAACTACTGCTTAAACCTATTTTTTCCAAAATTATATATATATATATTTATATATACAAGTATATATATGTATATATATGCATGTGTATATATATATATATATATATATATATATATACATATATAAAATTAGAATACTAATTTTGAACTTGTACATGAATTTTATATTAGAAGACTAATTTAGAACTTGTACATGAATAAAAGAGCAGTAATCAAAATCCAACAAGAATACTCAGAAGAAGGTGAAATAGGACGTGGAGTAAGACAAGGTTGTAGCATTTCGCCACTACTGTTTAACATTTACCCTGAGGCAAAGATGGAGGAAGCCATGGAAGACTTGGAAGAAGGAATAAAAGTAGGAGGGAATTTGTTACAAGATGTACCATTTGCAGATGACCAAGGAATGGTAGCGGGCAGCGAGATTGGATTGCAGAAGATAGTGGATAGGCTGAATGATACGGCCCTAAGATATGGCATGAAGATTATATAAAAAAAGACCAAGGTTATGAGAGTGTCCAATAATAAAGGTGAAGTTAATATCACAATAAATGGTACGAAATTGGAACAGGTAAGGAGTTTCAAATATTTGGGTCATACTATAACCGATGATGGGAAATGCGAGACAGAAATATGCAGTAGGATTGCACAAGCAAAAGCGGCCTCTGGTAGTAGGAAAGAACTATTAACAAAAAGTCTAAAGAAAGACACAAAGATAAAGATAGTGAAAACCTTGGTTTGGACCACGCTATTGTATGGATGTGAAACATGGACCTTAATGAAGGAAGATATTAGGAAACTGGAGGCATTGGAAATGTGGATTTGGTGAAGAATGGAGTGGATTAGTTGGACTCAAAAGTTTACAAATGAGGAAGTCCTGGAGAGAGTTGGCACAGATAGACAATTGATAAATGCATTAAGAAGTAGGAAGAAGAGATGGATAGGACACATTATGAGGGGGGAAGGTCTATTAAAAGAGATCATAGAAAGTAGAATGGAAGGAAAAAGAGGCAGGGGTAGGCCGAGATTAGGTATGCTAGATAATTTAAAGACCCACTCATATGTGGAAATGAAGAGGAAGGCGGAGTCAGAGAAGAGTGGAGGCGTTATGTACCATGGACCTGCCAGTAGGCAGTGCACTAAGAGATATATATACCTAACCCACATTATGAAAAGATGCATCGTGTGTAGTATAAAGAAGTTATTGTAGCCGATCATTAAATCCAGAAAAGGCCTTTAAACTGCGCACTTACGCGGCGCTATTTCAAATCCACACTGTTTATTGAAATTCTAAATTTCACAATAACTATTGCTTCATATATTTATTTATATACCTGAAATATAACCTATGCAATGATTTCTGGAAAGTAGAACATTAGAATAGATATTTAATTTTTCAAGAAATTTGATATAATATTATTAAATTTTACTCAACTACACTGCATTCATATAAGCCTATATGTAACACGCATTTTACCAATCATGTTCACTGGCTTTTCAAATAAAATGCGTTATTATAAAGAACGACAACTGCACCAAGCAATCCGAATCTAAAGTAAAATATTAGAACTAACCAGACGATGTATTCAGTTATTAGACAATCCTAAACTTCGGAAAAAGACAAATAAGTAATAAATTACCCGCTAGCAGCAGCCCATCCTCAATGTTTGTATACAAAATCGACCTTGAACTTGACCAGCGAGCTAAAATCCCATTTGACTGGACGAAGGATATGTAACAACAATATTAATGTACATTCGTTAAATCATTTAATAATTATTATACAATATTCATTCTAATATTTATTCAGGGAAAATCTAGTCTAAGATTATATCTAACCATTTGAATAAATATGTTAGAACCCATAGAAAAAAGAGTGTCAATGCGAGCCTGCACGAATGAACAGTTTGAATGTACAGTTTGCGTTCATATCTGGGTAACCCTGAATTATTTAATCAAGTAAAGCCCCTGCCTTATTAATTCATCATACTTCTGCGTAGATCAGCATAGTAGGTAAATTCTAGCCATCTGTATATGGTCTATGGAAGTATACAGCTCGATCGGTCTTATCTTACAAAATAAAAGGTTAATACTATGTATTGAACGCGAAATCGTATTGGAAATAAAATCCAAATTCTCGTGTTTGGCAGGATAAATTAAAAAAATGATTAATTATAAAGAATTCTATTTTTAACCATCATGGATGTAAGCAAACCATACACATGCATGCACATTAAATTTCCATTAATTGTTAACCATGGAACTGACTCCGATATTGTATCAACAATACCGATTGTGAACCTCTTCGATCACTGCCGTCGGCCTGGTTTCTTACTTACATAGTGCACGGTGTTATCATTAATAGACAAGTATACTCTAAAGTTGTTGTTGAAGTTTCAATCTAAAATTGTTGTTGTTGTTGCTGCTGTTTTATGCGAATTTGGGATACTGGGATTGTCGGTTTTCAAGTTTTAAGGCTTTAACTCGAAGGAATAAGATCCACAGAAATTTACAAACAGTGTATTATTATATAACTTTCTATCGAGTCTTAATTCAAAATTTCGTATAGTAAAACAATTTATGTATTAAATAGAGCCATTCGTAACCATTCAGGGCTAAGAACTAACTTGTTAATTGATTTTAAATAAGTGTTATTTTATTTTTACATTTCGCGTTGTCATTTTTCTTTCAATATCGCTCAGTTATGTCAAAACTGCCGAATAACGATTTCGGACTAATGAAATAAATAAATTAGTCTTTATATTTGAAGTACATCATTAACGAGTATTATGTTACAGAAATCGTACTTTAATTTTAATAAATGTTAACGAATTAACGTATTCTATATATCATTAATAAGTATAAACCGTTTGGCAGTATTTGATTTTTTTATTTAGGGGGTTTTGATAAAAGCGATGTCATTAAATATTATATAGTTATTTTAATGCTCTTTATCAAGTATTTATGATATGTGAGCTAGTCAAAAAGTAAAGATATTGATAAATATAGACATTTTAAGTAGCAAATTGTAAACCTTGTTTTATTGACCTGATGTCAGTTATAACTGTGTATCTCTTTGTAGTTTGTAGATTTTGCTAAAAAATATCAAGATGTTTTTGACACGCTCTGAATATGATCGTGGAGTTAACACATTTTCACCTGAGGGACGTCTATTTCAAGTTGAATATGCCATTGAAGCCATCAAGGTATTTTCTGTTCAATGGGTTTAAATGTCTTTAAAGTTTCCAGTGCTTTATCTGTTACCTTAAGCCATCTTAGGGCTCGTTATATATGTTTGAAAAGTACTACTTCAAAATTTTAGGGGAAAACTGCAGAGGTACTATATTAATTTTTATCATGTCTTATTTCTTCCTTCATTACTTCTTTTGCAAAGTTTACAGTTCTGCAGAAAAACTTTTGTGTACCAAGTAGAAAGACAATTTGCTATATAACTTATTGTAATAATTAAATATATGACTCTCATTAGTTATAGTACTGGATGATATAAAGATAAACAAAGTATATACATTTATATGGTCTAGCTCTATTGGAGCATTGGATTCTGTACAACAAAAGCAGTTATTTTATTTATTTATTTATTTCATTTATCACATCATACTTATATAATCCCCATGTTGTGCTCGGGTGTAGTTGGACTACTGCAGAATCGGGCAAACAATCTGCCGCGTGTACATAAGAGGCGACTAAAGGCAGGAGCTGAGGATTGCAAGAGGGGACCCACCTCACCATGAAATATTTTCCCCCAGGATTAAATGGTAATTATTCCACCAAACTGAGGAAGGCAACGGGAAACCACCTCAGAAGCCATATTTTCCCAAGCTATAGGTTACATAAGGTATGGATAAGGCACAGACTTTGTGAAGAGATTAACTTGTTGATCTAAGGAGTGCTCTTATTGAGCGAGAAAGCAGACTTTGAGTATGAATATGTACATTGAACCTGCCACTTGGCAGTGCACTGAAGAAGAAGAAGACATATATATATATAAATATGATAAAACATTTTACATGAAGAAGAAAACAACATTCCGCAAGTATGAATAAAAGCTACGGATAGCACTGACATATTCCGCGATTGTAAATATTTAAAGGTTACAGTAACTAAAGTTATGTGGAAAAGGGGTATAGGCATATGCAACTATTAGACGATATTATGCAACTATTATTATTATTATTTAAAGTTGTATTATATATATTGTTGTAGTGTTGTATTTTATATATTAGCTTGGCTCAACGGCTATTGGGATACGCACATATCTAAGTTTTATTGTTGCATTTTATGTATTAACTTGGCTCAACGGCTATGGGGATACGCACATATTGAAGTTGTATTGTTGTATTTTATGTATCAGCTTGGCTCAACGGCTATTGGGATATGCACATATTGAAGTTGTATTGTTGTATTTTATGTATTAGCTTGGCTCGATGGCTATTGTTGTATTTTATGTATTAGCTTGGCTCAACGGCTATTGGGATACGCACGGCTGAGGGAGTTGTGTTAGCCGTGGAGAAGCGTGTCACGTCACCGCTGATTGAGCCGAGTAGTATTGAGAAGATCATGGAAGTAGACAAACATATTGGTAATACTTTAGATTAAATGTTGGTTGACTTAAGTATTAAATAAGATCCTGGTTAAACTGGGTTTTAAGGGAAGATGATGATGATGATTAAATAAAATAGTAAAATACTTTTTGCCTGTATGGATGGTACTATCAAAGCAGCTAGTGTTCCTTTTACACTAAATCTAATTGTATATTTGATAATTTGACTAAATGTAGATACCTGCTTTTTAATGCAATATTCTTTTAATGGGATGCGATAATGCTCAGGCAATGATTAATTGCAGTCTGTTTGTATTTATTTCATTCTAATTGATTGATTGAGCTCAGGCTGTGCTATGAGTAGTCTAATTAATTGTTTGATTCATTGATTGAACTCAGGCTGTACTATGAGTGGTCTAATTGATTGATTGATTGAACTCAGGCTGTGCTATGAGTGGTCTAATTAATTGATTGATTCATTGATTGAACTCTGGCTGTGCTATGAGTGGTCTTGAGTAGTCTAATTAATTGATTGATTAAACTCAGGTTATGATATGAGTGGTCTAATTGATTGATTGATTGATTGATTGAACTCAGGCTGTGCTATGAGTGGTCTAATTGATTGATTGATTGAACTCAGGCTGTGCTATGAGTGGTCTAATTGCTGACTCTAGGACTATGATTGATAAAGCTCGCGTTGAAGCTCAGGTAGATTTTATTTACTATTTTGGTTTCTGTAGAAAGCTAAATAAGTTATGAAATAATTGCATAATTTCGTATAAAAATATATTAATACGCTTAAAGCATATTTGCAACACGACCCTGTCATTTGATCAATTTAGTCGTAAAGTGCTTGTTAAAGTCGTAAAAGAATATTCAACAAACATTGTCAAGCTATAGAGTGCAATGCAAGCTTCTAATGACTCCACCCTTGTGTTTTATCCATTGTAGACTGATCACTTAAATTAAGCAGAGGAATGTAGATATGAGTGATTTAGTCTCTCATTAACCTTTATTGATTGATTGATTGATTGATTGATTCACTGATTCACATACAATAAGTCTACTTGATTGATTGATTGAATCACTGATTCACATACAACGAGTCTACTTGATTGATTGATTGATTGATTGAATCACTGGTTCACATACAACGAGTCTACGTGATTGATTGATTGAATCACTGGTTCACATACAACGAGCCTACGTGATTGATTGTAGAATCACTGGTTCACATACAACGAGCCTATGTGATTGATTGTAGAATCACTGGTTCACATACAATGAGCCAATGAAGGTAGAGAGTGTGACTCAGGCTGTGAGTAATCTCGCCCTAGCGTTTGGAGATGACGATGCTGATCAGGGAGCGATGAGTCGACCATTTGGAGTGGCTCTGCTGTTTGCTGGCGTGGACAACAGTGAGCCGCTGCTGTGAGTTGCATTGATCTGTGTGCAGCTGTTGTATAGTTAATACTATATTACATTTAAACAAAAATAGTTAATACTATTACATTTAAGCAATAATAGCTAATACTATTACATTTAATACTGTACTGCATTCGTTGTTCTTCTACTTCAGTGCACTATCAAGGGTCTGGTTCAAGGTACATATTCATACTCGAAGTCTGTTTTTTCGTCCCATAAGAGCACTCCTTAGATCAACGAGTTAATCCCTTCATAAAGTCTATTCCTTATCCAAGCCTTATGTAGCCTATAGCTTGGAAAAAGTATGGCTTCTGAGGTGGTTTCTCGTTGCCTTCCTCACATTTGTTGTATATTTAGTAAAATTATATAAAAGACTTAACCTGTATGATCAGTGCTAATATATTTTACCAAGATAGATAGATCATATAGCTGTTTGTTACAAAATTACGTCAACCAATAAACTTGTGAGGATTTAATGCCTGTTTTCACTCTTTAAGGCGATTTAAAAGACTGATATTTATTTTATGTAGTGTATAGTATTGTGTTCTTGTACACCCGGATGTTATAATAGTTGGAGGAGAATTGTAGGCTGATCTTTGTTGCCTGTTATCAGCTTATTCATATGACAGGCTTCACTCTTCTCTCAGTAAAGATCACTTCTTCTAGGCTCTTACAATCTACTACATGATTGCATTTATGCCATTGATTCTTACCGCATCTGATGTTACAGATTTGATCTGCTTGGCTCTATTACGAGCGACTTCTCATTCCTTTGATGGGAAGTCAGTGTTTAGATGTTCTATTAATGTGACATCATAAATACAGAGATCTGCACTGCTTCGTTGAGGCACAGAATGGATTATAAAAGAGTCTAGTGTGTGATTGACTGTCGTAGGAGTATGCTGAGTGTTCTATACGGTACACTATCATCACTGGTAATTGATTGTTGTGTATGCTGAGTGTTCTATACGGTACACTATCATCACTGATAATATTGATTGGTGTGTAGGTTCCACATGGACCCATCAGGCACTTTCATACAGTACGACGCTAAGGCTATAGGCTCAGGCTCTGAGGGGGCTCAACAAGCTCTGCAGGAGTCCTATAGAAAGGTAGGCTGCCTTATCTGAAAATAGATAAATGCTGTGTCACCGCGTGTTCTAATTCATAATCTCAGTTTTTTACTGTATTCTTGTGCATGTTGTAGTAATTCAGTTTATGCTCGTCCATACAAAATATTGAGAAATTGTTCTAATAGATTGGTTAGGAAGATGATGCATGGCAAGTCTAGCTATGAGTTATTTATTTAGTAGTGAACAGTTTAGTAGTCAGCTGCGATGTTTGCAAGATATGTGACTGCGAATCAGTGTGTGCAGGGTTCAAATCCTGGGTTCGCCTTTTACAGATATCACATTCGAGAGATAAAACTGATGTTAACATTGTCTTTAACCTTTTTTATAATGTTAAATACCTAAGAGTGTTTAATGGCAATGCTTATTAGGGAATTTAGTTTACTGTAAATATTGTTTGTGAAATTAAAATTGAACTTCATTCATAAGCCTGTTGTTTCCTTAAAGAAGATCGGAATGACTCTATGTTCATAATAATGTTTATATTGTAGGACATAACTCTAAATGAGGCATGTCTCTATGTACATATAATAATGTTTATATTGTAGGACATGACTCTAAATGAGGCATGTCTGGAGGCTTTGAAGATACTCAAGCAGGTGATGGAGGAGAAACTTAGTTCAACTAACATTGAGGTTAACTATCTTCTTGTTATGCATAAGAAAACTTTGTGTGCGATATAAATGTAACGTATACTACAACATTTGTGTATTAATTTTCATAAACACATATCCAAATAAGTATTTGTAGTGTCCGAGGTTTTTTTGTCTGCATTAATTTATATTGTTGGATTAAGTAAATTTTAGAGTGCTAAACTGCTATACTGTATTTCACAAGGAATGATTTGTGAAGATACTAAGGAAGCTATTGAAAACCATCCAAAGTTCCTGAACATGGTAACTCTCAACTATTTTTAAGCCTAAATGTTGTTACAACTAGCTACTTTTTAATTGGCTTATGGTATGCTCTTTAAAGGGTGTGATAGCTAGAAATTTAGATCTTGGACAAGCCTCTGCAGGACACTGGTGTGTTCTATTCTGAGTCTAATTAATTATGGGAATTAGGCGAGATTTTTCACCGAGGGGAACCGTGTTCCCCTAGCTCTCATTTTTACTGAGGTGCGCCCCCTTCCTAGGGGCCCATATTGAATACTAGGAGGCCCATATTGGATACTAGGAGACCTGTAAATAGGGGCCATCAAAATTCTGACTGTTCCGCTAGGTCTCAGTTCTCACTTTAACCACTGACTATTGTGCAGCTGTATTGTACTAGCTAAAACTTTAAGAACTTGTGCTAAAACGTATTGCTATAGAACTTTAGGTTGTCAATATGATCTTAGATTCCTGCCTTTATATATTACTGCAGATGGCCACAGTGACGCCTAAAGACAAGTTTAAGATACTGAAGAAAGAGGATATGGAGGGCTTCATTCAGGCTTTACCCAAGTAGAGTTTGCACGAGACTGGAGTTATTGTGACTAGCTTGAGATAGGACTGAGAACAACTTTGATAGAGAACTTATTCTGTTCTCTCTTCTCCCATTTTGTTCGTTCAGGCGGATATTGTTTGTGATTAGGGATGATTGACGTGTATGACATCATCATTAGATGAGAAAACGACGTTAAGTCTCTACTATAAGATTATAGTTGTGCTTTAACATTTTAACTACTGAAGATATGTTTGTTTTATAAATAGGCTAAGTAGAAATAGTGCTTCAAATAGTAAATTAAAAACATAAGTGTCAACAGTTGGATAAATCTTGTGGCTCATCTCGTTAACTCTGACAACAGGTCGTTGCTTCAAATCACTGCCTAGCTTATTGCAACTGGTGAAGCAAACACTATGCATTAAGTTCAAACCCAATATAAAATAAACTGTTTCAACACCTCTCAGAGACTATCATGCTTATTGAGCTTGTGTGTTAAAGACAAAATCATTCTTATTTCGTGCATTTTATGTCAAATGCTTGGAAATGTAACGTAATGTCTTTACATTGTTTATTACAATAGAGTAGTAAATATTGTTAAACGGCTGCTTTAATGATATTTAAGAGTGTACATGTAGTAATTAGGCAGAATGAATATGTTTTGATTTTAGGCTACATGATACATTTTGTAGAACAAACAAGCAATGCATATATAACAATTACATGACTCCTAGGTCTAATATCAACTTGGAATAAAAATAGAGACTGATATATAGACTTGTGTAGTATCATAGTCTGTAGTAACTTAGAGACCACCTTGTTCTTGTTCATCAGGGGAATGAGGTAAGATGAAATCTGAGAAACTTGATCACATGATTAAATGATTTTCAAATGAAGTAGTAAATATAATTAATTTAAAATTGCACTTGCTATGAGCGCTGAAATTTAGAGAAAACGTTTTGAATAGTTTATACATTACAAATTTGTCCATTGAAGTAAGAGAATCTCAAATCAGATTGTCAGAATATTTGTAAAAATACATGTTATAATTAGTGGGTGGGTCACTCAGAAATTCAAAATATTGACGACATGCACTGGACTAGTAATAGAATTACTGACTAATTTACTGAGCTATTTAACCAGTAAGAAATAAAAGTGATTGATAATAGAGATGGGAATTTTATGAATTTCCAGGGTTCGGTTCGTTGAAAATGAAAGTTCGGTTCAGGTTCGGTTAGCAGTTGACAATTTGAGAATTCGGTTCGTTGAATATGAAAGATCGGTTCGGTTCTAACAAAAAGGATTCGGGTTCGACTTGCTTTCCAACTCGCAAGAGTTCGATTCGAGTTCGAAATGGTTTGGTTTGGATAGTGTTGCAATTGTTTAACTTTACTTATAATAATCATGGTTATGACAAACATGTTTAAAATGGTTTATGGTAAATATGCTTAAAAATTCATAACAGCTGCCACATTTTTTCACCTGGGTAAAAATATGACAATGAAAAATGATAGGAGTGGTATTTATTCCTGTATATATCTTAAAATATTGTAAGTTGACCAACAAATGTTCATAATATAGATATTTAGCTTTATTATTGTATCTGAAATATTCTCCTTGATTATAACGAGCAAATAGAATTCTTCATCAATTTTTAATTTGTTTTGTCACTATAGGCCTATACATTAGATACGTTTATAATTAAGTGGAAATGTCTTCGCTAAAATTTGATCCAATATTTCAGAGACAAAGTGCAATTTAGTAACATCAAAATGTCAAATAAAGATGGTTTGGTAAACACGTGTACTTCCATAGAAAAATGATCATAATATACACTGTTTGCTATCAACTGACCAGTAATAAGCTTCATAATTTACCTTAGGGTTTCAAATTTGAAACTCTCAGATCAATTATGAAGTTACGAAAATAGTTTTGAAATTATTGAATTGCTATGGTGCAAAATGATTTACTCCAGATCGTCTTAACACATATAGAATGTCATATATAATTATTTGTAAATCTGGCTGCAAAATATTAAGATAGCACACTAAAATTAGAAAAAATTCATAATTTGAACTTAACAAGAACCAATCCACCTAGATTGAATCAAGCATATTCAGAATTTTTATGAGATACTCTCATCACTTGTGTCTCTTTCATGTTAATCTTCATTCCATATTTCAATGCCGTATCATTGAGACTCTCTATTATCTTCTGTAGGCCCGTCTCGCTTCCCGCTACCATTCCTTTGTACCGCTACCATTTTAAAATTTGTGTCGGAACCAGCCTTACCTGAATATATGCTGTTAGATACTGTAAGACATGTAAATGCAAAAACTAATATATATTTGTATTGTTCTTACTATCTTTATTTAATGTCAGGCTGGTGAAGAAGAAAGGAACTACAAGAGTTTGGTTAAGTTCGGTTTGGACGAAGTCTGGGTTCGGGTTCGGTTCGGTCAGAGTATGGGTTCGGTTCGGTCAGGGTCTGGGTTCGAGTTCGGTTGATCAAAATTCTACATTTTAGGGTTCGGTTCGGGTGGATTCCCATCTCTAATTGATAACACTAAGAAATGTAATTACGAACTTAACGTGTATTATATTAAATTTATAAATATTTAAAATATATTAATATTAATTGTAATCAACTGTACACTACTGCAAAAGGTTTCCTGAACGTATTTGCATAGAAATAAAACATTTGGCATCAAATGATTAATACAGTACAGTATCATGAATCGAAGCAACAAACCTGAGTGAAAAGAAATGCTAATATAAATAGAGCCCGTAATTGAAATGGAAGTTAAATTAGTTTGACTATATTTCAAATGTAGTTTTGCAATTTGCAGTACGATTCATCATGGATCCGAGAAATTTAAGAACAGACCTGCCGAAAACTTCAACTGTTTTGTCAAGCTAAATGAAGCTCATGCTGATGTATGCAACGGAAAATTATATCAGAAGCCAAATTTTAACAAGCAAAAATCTGCACCGAGATATGTGGTGAAACAGGACCCTTGTAATGTAACGAAACCTGAGTCACATATAGGATGCTTGTAGGTCTTGAAGGAAGACTACGAAATATTTAACATGAACTTGAAGTACCTTGTAGAACAACATTGATGAACAACCCTTATGTGCCTATTATCAGCACAGAACGTGAGCGAAAAAGCTCTATAAGTAACAGTTTAGTTAAAGAAGTTGATCATATCCAATTCAACGCTAAGCCTAATTGATACATATCATACTACAGCAGTAATGACAGCATGGAAGTCACACAGCAACGACAGTATGATAAACATATAAAAATAGCGATATGCACCATGAAGGAGTTTTTGATTGTTCAATATGCCTTCTTTCTACATTCATCTAAATAGCCCACGATCCGCCACATAATGCTATTAAATCTTCAACTTCCTATTCTGTGGCGCATCTCCTGGGGTTTAGTGGGTTCAAATCATGGACGAGTCAAACAGAAATTTAAAATATTGACGACAGAAACTGGACTAGTAATTGAATTACTAGACCACCACTAGCAAATTACGCATTTAACCAGTACGTGCATTTACCTATTAATAATTACAATCCATAGCAAACTATATGGTCAAAATGCAAATTAACAACAACTGTAAAATAGCATAATTGATACTGATAATTATAAACAATTCTTATGTTGGGTCATGGATAAATTCTGTAGAAACCCTTTGATTTGTTCTAGCTGCATGTTTAGTAACGCATGTCTTTACATTTATGTCCCTGGATATAAAAAAGATTAGTTGCTTACTTTAATTACACATACACTATACAATATGGATACTTACAGCTGACACAATATAGCTTACACATTGTTTCTTTTTTGATTTTTAGAACACTGAAAACTCATCCTAATATTATTTTAAAGTTTTCATATTCTACTGGAAATTTTTTCAGTAGCAGGTTGATCCTGCGAGCGCCTGTAATATATCAGTACTGTAATTTATCAGTACTTTAATCTATAAGTACTGTAATTTATCCGTACTGTAATCTACCAGTACTGTAATCAAACCTAAATACTAACCATAACTATTACAGTACTGTTATCTATCAGAACTGTAATCAGTCCTAAATACTATCCATAAGTATTACAGTACTGTTATCTATCAGAACTGTAATCAGTCCTAAATACTATCTATACGTATTACAGTACTGTAATCTATCAGAACTGTAATCAGTCCTAAATACTATCCATAAGTATTACAGTACTGTAATCTATCAGAGCTGTAATCAGTCCTAAATACTATCCATAAGTATTACAGTACTGTAATCTATCAGAACTGTAATCAGTCCTAAATACTATACATAAGTATTACAGTACTGTAATCTATCAGAACTGTAATCAGTCCTAAATACTATACATAAGTATTACAGTACTGTAATCTATCAGAACTGTAATCAGTCCTAAATACTATACATAAGTATTACAGTACTGTTATCTATCAGAACGTGTATAAAATAAGTAATTCTGATATTTTTAGAGAAGCAATCGATACATGAGCATAACATTTATGATAGATAATATTAACAATATAGCATATATACAATACAGCGGCTACAGTTCATCTTTAGAGTCTGTTTCTTCGCCATCAGAGGCTGTGAGGTACTGAGGAAGCTCAGAGGCTGCACAGCGGAACCCCAGGTTTGAGGCAGAGCTGTCAGGAGTGTTGTTGCTCCTAGCGGCACAGCGGTATCTGTAGCAGACCTCCTGAATCAATCAATCAATTCAATCAGTGCCAATTAATGGAATCAATATAATCAATGCCAACCAGTTCAATTCAATTAACTAAATCAATCAATTCAATAAAAGCCAATCAATTCAATCAATGTCAGCCAATTCAATCAATGACAATCATTCAATTAAATCAATCAATGCCAATAAATTTAATCAATGTCAACCAATTCAATCAATGAACTCAATCACTTAAATCAATGTCAATCAATTCAATCAATGTCAATCAATTAATCAATACATATGACATATAATCAATATATTGACATATTGAGTTAATCGATAACAAACTAAATTAAAGAAATACTTAAACGGTAGCATTACGAGATCTGCTATTGAATATGTAGACACTGATGCATACAGAGCCACTGATTTAGTTATCTGTGGTGTACATTCACAAGCAAACACACTCTATTCACTCCTGTAAGTCTCGCATGTGGAGAGACGCTCTGATAGGTCAGTATAGTCATTAAACTCACTATATATGTCAAATCTAATATGCGTTACTATATATAATCATTCGGTATTTACAATACTTTTATTTAAAAGTAACAGTGTAATCCAAATAATATACATTGAAATGAAATATCTCCATGGCATACCATTAACTTTTCTTCAGCACCTTTCATCCAAACTACTTAATAATAATAATAACAATTAAGGTTTAACGTCCATTTCCTCATCCAATGATGATATCAGGAACGTCCCCACAGCATACATCACTGCAGATCAATTCACCCAGACCAATCTGCAAAAGTAATGTGCTGAGGAGAAGTAAGGTCCTAAACGAACGCCAATCCGGTGATGTTCACACGGATAATGACAAAAATCCCTACAACACACTGTTAATTGATGCAATAAAAGTACAATGAAACCAAAGATATGAATTCAGCAAATGAAAGATTAGGTGCAAGAGTAATACCTTAATACACATATAAGAGCCTCCCTTTTTGACTTTATCGATTCCTGAACCGGGACCCTTCTGCAGTGTATACACAAACTTGATCAATTTTTCAACAACAATTTATAGAACAAGATAACAAGAAATGATCCACACAAAAAACTTAATGAAGTAAATATAATCGTAAAATGAAGTTGAAAATATGCGAAAATAACAATAATACATAATGAAAATGAGATTTAGTCACTTTAAATTCATAAAGTCTCTAAATGCACATACAGAGTAATTTTCATTTACAGTATCATCATAATCATCATCATCTTCCCATTAATCCCAGTTTAACTAGGGTCGGGATACGAATAGACCTTCTCCACTCTTCTCTGTTCCACATCATATCATCTGTCAATCCCCTACTTTTCCATTCATTTTAGGAAATTTTGTAGCAATTTCTGGAGCCTAGTCGTTCACCAACCGAACGCCCTTTCTGACGTTGGTTTGGATCATAGTGCTTTAGTCGGCTTCTACGACACGTGCAGTCACCGGTTGGTTTATTCTTCAAACAATCCAAACACAACACAGATAATTTACATACATTTAAAATATATTACAAAAATATATTGTGTGAATAAAATTTATATATAATATCAAGATTTATGTCCACAAATGAATAATAGGTATGAATTTTGTAGCATATTATCACATTTCCATAACATTAGAATAATACAAGAGATTAAAGGAATAGCATAAAATGAGTGAGCAAATAAACTAGGTATTCTACGGAGTAGCATAAATGGAATAATAAATAAATAAGCTATTTACTGGAAGAGCATAAAATGAATGGGAAAATAAATTGATCATTTTACCGGATTATGCAGGTCGATCAGATCATGTCTCACTTGCCACCAGTCACTCACCCACTCCCATACGTTACCAACCATATTCTTTACTCCCTCTCTCGTCTGTGCCTTGTACTCTGTCACCTAAAGGTATCCATCATAAAGTTTCCATCATAAAGTTTCCATCACAAAGTATCCATCACAAAGTATCCATCACAAAGTATCCATCACAAAGTATCCATCACAAAGTATCCATCACAAGTATCCATCACAGTATCCATCAAATAACTTCTTATTTTGAAATATAAACTAAAAAAAGATAAATCCTAGTTCAGCGCCATTTCCAGCCTTCAATGCAAATCAGTGGTGATGCGAGCTCTGAATTGGAACCTGCACCTACTGATCCACAAGCTCATACAAAACTAATCGTA
The DNA here is from genome assembly GCA_905160935.1 of Enchytraeus crypticus. Taxonomy (NCBI): domain Eukaryota; kingdom Metazoa; phylum Annelida; class Clitellata; order Enchytraeida; family Enchytraeidae; genus Enchytraeus; species Enchytraeus crypticus. The sequence goes on along the minus strand of CAJHZI010000548.1, from coordinate 1,565,250 downwards.
CTGTTGATCAGACCATTTAATGCTGAAAAAATATAAATGTATGACAGAAATTTGATAACGATACAGCAGAGTTTTGCGTACGGATAGTCTTCCAAAAAGAAATCAGAGAAGGGCTGGATTTGATCTGGAAATCTAAAATTACCAAATTCACAGTCGAATGTTTACCTATGGTGCCAAATGAGTAAGTTGGATTAGAGAATATAAATGCAGATCTAATATTGTCGTATTTCACTAAACAATGTTCCGCTAGCGTCAACTTCGCTATTGATCTCAGCCAGATGCCAAGTATACTTCGGGCACAAAAAATCAAATCTAAACAAACTTGAATTTAGCAATAAGCAGTATGGATGACCATAACTATGAACTAAAACAACAATGCTTAGAGCAAGAATTCTAGTTTCTATTGAATAATTCATTGGAGGATGTTTAACTGAAGCAAAACATATCAACTATATTACCGGACATGTTGAGATGTATCCATCTTCCTCAGTATTAGATGTTGGGAACTCTCCTTGCCAAATGTTCATACGATGCTCATTCCTAGGTGTCTCTAAGTTACCCCAAGGAAAGAGCCTCAAATAGCACAATCAAAAAATATATTTCATACTTACTAGGACTTACTGAGGTATCGGCATTCTATATTAGGCTACCATATATATATATATATATATATATATATATATATATATATATATATATACATATATACATATCAAACTGTTAATAAATTGATTTAGAAATTAATAAATGTATAAATTAATTTAAAAATTAATCAATTAGAAAGTGATAAGTAGGCCACAATAAGAACTAAGCTTACCGTCTGCTTCCATATCACTCTAATACTCTTACTCTTCTCTCTTAGTCTAGCTGGTATTTGAATTAATGATTACTTGCTTATCAGATAGGTATACTACTGACTCAGCCACTTGCCCCTACAGTGTCATGAATTCACTAAATGTTATTAAAATAAATTACAGTGAGCTGAAAAAATCTTCAATAATAAATATATATTTCTTGTTATGTTCCAGTCAGCAAGTGAAAAATTTAAAGTCAATTTAAAGTTAAATGTGTTTTAAGTCATTAAAACAGAGAGTTTATTGCTGAATTACACTGCAAGCACCAAAACAAAACTCTCTTATATATCCAGCTGATGAAGAAGCAAAGTTTAAGTCATAAGTAGCGGATTAATTATATTGATGCTGTATTATACAAATACACAGCTAACGCTCCTGATGTTTATGTAATAAAGTTAAATTCAAAAATCCATTATTGATTATAATCAGAGTGCATAACTAACAGTACAGTCTAAATGAATTACACAGCAGAAAACATAAGAAAAGAACAAATATAAGCAATAGTTAAAATGGGGGAACGCAGTTCCCCTGCATTACCATAGCTCTCATTATTTTCTGATGGAGCATTTCCCTGCTAGGGGCCCATATTTATTACTAGGAGACCTGTAAATTCATTACAGGGTGGCCCAAAAGATTCTGACCGTTCCCCTACCTCTAAATTCCCATTTAACCACTGAATATAAGTAATGAAAAAATTAAATAAATACAAAATAGATTCACACCTGTTCTTGCGCCCATTCCTGCATGCGGCCTCCCATTCAGTTTCAGTGGGTAAACGTTTGAGGGCCCAAGTACAATAAGCTACAGCATCATTCCATGACACGTGTACTACAGGATGGTCCATTCTAAACATTATAAGTACAGTAAGCTACAGCATCATTCCATGACACATGTACTACAGGATGGTCCATTCTAAACATTATAAGTACAGTAAGCTACGGCATCATTCCATGACACGTGTACTACAGGATGGTCTATTCTAAAATATTATAAGTACAGTAAGCTACGGCATCATTCCATGACACGTGTACTACAGGATGGTCTATTCTAAAATACTATAAGTACAACTAGTTAGAGCTTCATTCCACAATAAATGCACAAGAGGATTGCCTAATTTTTCTAGATTTAGTGCATCGTCTAGCATTTGCCTCAGAACTGCAATCAGGTTCAAATTAAAGGACTCAGTAGATGAAATCCCAGAGGGTTGCAAGTTATTCACAAACCACATTGCATCTATTGTGATTACGCCTGATGGAATAAAACAAACAACACATGACCAGACACGAGCATGCCAATAACACGTTCATTGTTTCATAATCAGTGAAACCAAATAAAAAAAGACATATGATCTTAGATATCACATATTTAACCTATATCAAACTTAATTGAAAGAATCTGAGAAACATAATGTACGTCAAATATTTTCACACTATACCATTTCACTATTTAATTATTTAAATGAAATTTATTGTTATTATATATATATTTCATTATTCAATTATTTTAATGATTCTATTACTTATCGTTAATGTCAGTATCAGGACCGTACGGATGTCTCCAGTCAGTCCTATTCACTGGAAGCCACCAAGGAGCTCCTGCAACCTGACAAGATATATATAATATATATATATATATATATATATATATATATATATATATATATTATAGAATATATATATACGTATATATATATATATTATATAATTATAATATATTAATAAATATATATATATATATATTAATATTTAATAATAATATCTAAATAATAATAAGAGTATAAATCTAATAAAATATTTAAATATATTCATTCAATATATTGAAAGATATTTATTTTTATTTAATAACATAAATTTAATTTTTTAAATTTAATTTTTAATATAATATTTAATATTTTTTATAATATATGCATATATATGTATAATATTATATATATAATATTTATTTATTTATCATACGCACATGATATCACAATTGGCATCCACAATAGACAGTAAAAGCGCATGAACGGAAATAAAGGCCTACTAGTGGCACTTACATATTCCGAATTTAAATAAAATAATTTTAAAAAATACAAATGTTTCCATTAATTATTAATTAGGTTCAATAAAATCGTTAGTGTAGGCCATAATTATCTACCAAGATAAATTTAGCAGAACATGTAATATCATTATTACGACCTTCAACAATATACACGCATAAATATCTCTACACAATGACAATTAAACGTACAACTTAGGTCCTGCACTTAATCTACACATACAATATTATAAAAACGGTTAAAGCACTATAATACTTACGACAGTTTAGAGTTAGATTCTTTGATAGAAAAAAGATGATACAGAAGATAAAAGAATGATATAAAGCAATCACCTTAACTCTTTAGGTATTTGCTTACATTAATACCCTCTAGACACCTCTTAAATGAGTTTAGGGAAGACACATTTACAACAGTAGATGGTAGGGAATTCCAACAAGCAATGCACCGGTTTTTGAAATGATATCTTTCAGCATTAAAATAAAATTTATTCATGTTTAAACTTGAACCACTATTTCTTGTTACCCCATTTTTGAAAACAAAAAACTCATCAATAGGTAGGTCAACCAATCCAGTGATAATTTTATAGTACAAACACATAATATATTATATACATATAATATGTTATATATATGTGTATAAATATATATATAAATATATATATATATATATATATATATATATATATATATATATATATATATATATATGTATATATATATATATATATACATACATTTATATATATAACATTTTATCTTAATCAGAGGGAATGGCAGCAAGGTAAGGAGACAATACGGAATTAGCTGTCCACATTGTACGTGCATATTATATAATTTATTTATTTAAAAAGGTTTTTAGCTATTCATATCAATCAAAGCATAAATGAAGTTAACATATCGACATCTGTGATGGGCTATAAGTACAGAAGGAGTAGAGAGCACTAGAGTAAAATTTCATTACATTGTGATACATTAAAGCTAATTTAGTACAAAAGTTATGAACATTTGATAGAAGAATGCGAGATCAAAACCACGGTTATTAAAGGTAGAGTAATCATTAAAATCAACATTTGGTCATAACTGCCCCTTCACAGGTCACTCTCCTATGAATGTTTATACCCTCTCTCTATCTCAAGTGTTCAGCCTAGTGGCCGGTGCAATGAACATAATCAGGGTCAGCTTACACTCACTCCATAGATCAACAAGTTCATCCTTTCACAAAAGGTTATGTCTTATCCATAGCTTCTGTAGACTGTTTACATAGCTGGAGCAATACAATCTATTTATTCTTTAATAGATATTGTCGAGACTACAGTAGTAAATTGCTATTTTAAATCAAATTAAAATCAAATTAAAATTTGCACCCACAGCCTGAGTGATTTCTTTCTTGGTCTCCTCTGACAGCAGCATCTCCATGACAAATGAGTTGTTAAATTTCTCTGCCTGCAAAAATATTAATTTACAGTAACGAGTTATTGTAAATATTAATTTTAAAAATTAACAACAAATTATTGAAAATGTTGCTAAACATTCGTAAAGAGCAATATCATTGATTTCTTTGTCCATCCAATCAGCTACGGGTAAAGTTGTAGGCTCAAGGCAGACGTTCCTGTGTAGAGTCAGTAATCTTGAGCACGTCACTGAACAACTTAATTGGTTGTTCTATGGTGTTTGCAATAATATGAATAAAAGACTGTTAGTTATGTAAACCAAAATACTTTAAAGCAGGAGATTCTCACACTCTAGGAATATTGAACTAAGAACTGAAACAATACAACTTAGTTTGCACCACAGCAAAAACTTAAATTAATCCTTAAAGGTCCAGTAAATGTAAACATCACCAATGTGTTCAAAACAAGCCTGCAAAATTATAGTTTTATGTTCAAAAAGCTATCTCTGTTAGATACAGCATACGAGTTCTGTAAGCAATGTACATGATAACTCTATTGACATATTTTGCACAGATGTAACTAATAAAAAGTAACAGATAGAATTAAAGATTGATTGGATATTTCATTCAACATGAAGTCACACTCTGAAGAATTCAAACTTTTCTTAACAGAAAACATCCATAATGACAAAGATTAATAGTTGCCGAAGAAGAGAGAGACTGCATCTCAAAAAGAAAATTTAGAAGTGAAACAAGTTAAACTAGGGTCAGACAAGAAAACCCATCATAAGAAGCATCAATGGCATTATAATAAGGTGCCTGTTACAGTACTAGACCACCCAGTGGCAATTAAGGTGGATTTTATTAATTTTATTCTAATATTTAATATTGTCAAATATTGAAATTCTCCAATAACATAACGGCATACTGGGTCAGGAAGCACAGATGCTTGTTTAAGACCCATTTCCTCCTTCCTCTCCATGGTTACTAGTAATCGTTGCCTTCTGATGGCGCATCAATTGCAGCCGGCGCAGATTTAAGAATAACCTTCCATCACCCTGGGATTTTTTCCTTCCTAAGCTTTTACCAACACTCGGTCTTCCAAGGTGGTCACCCACAAAGTACTAACCGAGGTCGATGCAGCTTAACTTCGATAATTGACGCGCAACTAAACCAAGTGCGCTAATCCCGCCGTCAATAATAATTAACAATACCAACATGAACTCCTGAGTGTAAAATTCTACCAAACAATAATGCAATAGTTACCTGCTGCAAAGTAGCTTCTGAATAATAAAAGTTGCATGAAAGAACTTAGTCAATAAAATAAACACAATTAATTATATTAATTTCTGATTTACTTAGGGTAACATATTGGTTTAAGATAGAGCAGCATCATAAGTTGACTTAAATCTTTAAGAATGACCTCAGTTACATATCCGGTGGCTTGCACAAACAGTGCAAAGTCGTTATTGCTGACTTCGTGAACATCAATCCAAAAAGGATCAAGTGTAATAGCTCTTGCTGGACCTTCTCCATCCGATAAAATAATAGGATCGTCTGTACCCATGCTAAATTCTATTACATTCGATTCATCATTATTTATTTGAACCATCATATTAGTCGCAGTACGAGTCGGTTTTCCAACATTATTCTCATTCACAAAAGTTTCTTCGGCAGCATTTTCAACTGAATTTGATTTGAGTCTGTTAGTCGATGCTCCGCAACCGCAATCTTCTGATTCTTTTACATTCTGAAGATTATTAGCATTTTCCTCAGCTAAGCTATCAGAACAGTTGATCACAAAAATTAAGCCGCAGCCTAATATTACGCGATAAATAAATATTATTCCTAAGTTTAGATTCATTTTTACGTTTTGTTTTTATTTGTTGATTTGTTGATCAGCTGATCATAGACCGAGCGGATGTAAACAAATATATTTTGACTTGTGCTAAAATAAAACTGAAAATAAAATGGCTATCGTCGTGGCGGTCGTCCGCTCGTCTCTTTGAGATTGAGGATAGCTAGTCGGCTAAATTAGCCCAAAACCGACACTTATTTGCGTGGTTGTGGTGGTTGTAGATGTCGTAACTGTTGATGGCAGAGAAAATAGTAATATCAAATAACAATAAAGACGTAAAAGTGGAAAAAAACTAAATATTTATGTAGTATGTTGGATACAGAAAATGATATAATTCATAGAAAACAATTAACAATGATGGCATTTAATAAATATAAATTGAAATTAACAAATAAAAAACTAAATCTTAAAGTTAGAATAAAAATCTTTAACACTTATATTAAATCAGTCAGGGGCGGATCCAGGAATTTTTTAAGGGGGGGGCCCGAAAATTCTTTTTGGACATTGTTCACATTTTTGCTTACGCCACGCCTTCTTCGGGACGTGACGCAACCAGAAAAAGTGTTGTGTGGGGGGCTCAAAATTGTTCAGCATACTGCGCTCGGATCATAGAGTGAGTATATCCCTGTATCTTACCCCCCCCCCCTCATACCAGTACTAAAGTGAGAGGAAAACCTAAAATGCCTAAATCCTACATTTGTTAAGAGTAGGTTAATTTTTTTAACCTCTGAGGCTCTGAAGTAACTCAGCGGATCTGAACCAATTACAAAGGTGATCTAATTTTGGCAGAAGGTGGAGCGAGGCTTAAGCCCCTCGAATCCAGCCAAGGCTGTTTGCACCACTGTTCCGGGAGAGAGTTCACATTTTTATTTACACCCTTTTTCCTCTTTTACAGTGGCTAAAGTGAAAATTGAGAGCTAGTGAAACGGTCAACATTTTTCGGGCCCCCCTTCCGTTATATGGGCCCCTGGGGGGGGGCCATATTTGAAAAAATTCCAGGTAGTCGGACTGTTCGTGTTCTCTCTTGTACCCCCTCCCCCCAACCCCCCTAACGCCCTTAAAACATATTTGCGCCTATAAATTGCATAGAATCAATGAAAATATAGTTTAAGTTTTGTTATCGTCGGGCCTAAGGGGGGACCCGGGCCCACTGGGCCCCCCTCGATCCGCCACTGAAATCAGTATTTGTTTATAATAGTGAGTCATGGGTAGTAACAAAAAGCATAGAAAATGACATAGATGTCTTTCATAGAAAGTTACTAAGAAATCTCCTAAAAATTCACTATCCATACACAATTAGTAACATAGATATATACGAAAGAACAAACGAGACTCCTTGGAGTCAAATCATAAGGAAAAAAAGATACAGTTGGATAGGCCATATGCTAAGACTACATGAAAATACTCCAATTAGAAAAGCTTTAAAATATAGACTACTAAACAACAAAATGAGGGTAGGAATGGGAAATAAATGCACATTAATTAAGCAATATAATATTGATATAAGTCAATTAGATACCAAATTCAGTCTTATGCAGGGTGATGTTTATGACTTTGCATAGGATCGTGATAAGTGGAGGCAGAGGGTTGAGGAGGCTGCTCTGGTGTCCACCGAGTGACGTCGCGCAGAGTTATATATATATATATATATATATATATATATATATATATATATATATATATATATAATAAAACTAAAAATAATCTTTGGTAACTTAGTGTCCAAAATCCGGCAGTAGAAAGATCTTTAATTCAAGCATCTTAATCCAATTTAAAGCCCTAATTTCAATATGCTGCATATAAATTGTGAAGATAGGTCATCCAAGTTGATATTTGATGATGCATCATGTTTAATCGATAAACGGCTGACCTACTACATGTAGAATATATTTAACGGAAGTTATTCCTTAACCTATGGGTCTACTATATGCTTAAGGCAAATTTTTCAGTTTTTATATCTTTCATACTCCTCTATTCGACAGTACGACTATTAATCTCTAATCAGCTTAAAATCATCGGCTGGGTAGCTATAAATGTAGTAATCTACACAATCATTACGACACATAAAGATAATAGCTGTACAATTTAATTATTTTTTAAGTAGAAATAATATTTTTATCTGTAATCTAAGTAACACTCATTACAGTGAAACAATCAACTACGTTGGTAACTTTTAATATCACATGTTAAATCCGTCAGGCAATTAATTTACTCCGTTTTCCGTCTAACCAGTGAAGTAAATGTATGAGATCTACTCTCAGATCAGCTCGGCCGAGATTCGAAACAGCGAGAGTTCAATTCGCCTCAGAATCTATCATTTAAAACTTCGTGACGTTGTCTACACCTCTTACCACTACGTTATTGACACATTAATCTACCGCACATATTACTTTATAAAATCACACATATTACTTTACCTATCTCCACTTAGGGCTAAACAGGTTATGAGCGGAATGCTTCCCTAGAGGCAGAAGAATATGTTATAAGTTTATATTCAATAGAGAAAATCACATATTTCATACAGCAATCATTTTCTAAAAATAATAACATAATAATAACAACAATTAGAGTGCTACAGTCATCAATGATAACATCGAGCATTATTGAGACAAAAATCAAGCTGGCGAGCAAAAAGAAGGTCCAAAAACGGTGCAAATTCCAAAATCCGGAAATTCAGTCCAAAGTAAAGGGAGTCAAAAAAAGGTGGTTTAGGCGCAGGTCGCTGCTCATGGACACTGGATGGAAAAGAGAGATGAAAAAGATAGGTCTTCAACTGCCTATGGAACAGCTCATAGGAAAGCAAAGGCCGATGTGATTCAAATGAAGCTTTCCGAAGATTGGATGGAAGAGAATTCCAGATCTGCAGTGCAGCATGCTGGAAAGAACGATTAGATAGCTTAGAGCGTGAAGGTAAGCTAGGTCTCACAAGAGTAATTAACTTAGAAGACCGAGTAACAGCAGGTTGCATCACTTTAATCAAGTGAGACATAAAAGTTTGTCCAGGGATGGTGATGAACTTGTAGGTTAACGAAGCTGTTTTGTAAATGATACGCTCTTTAATCTTTAGCCAGTGCAAAGACTTTAAAATAGGCGTAGCATGTGAATACTTGGAACTACAAGAAATTGCTTGCGCAAGAGAATTCTGAACAAACTGCAACCGATCAGTCTCACAGCCAGGGAGATTTAAAAACAGGGAATTGCAGTAGTCCAACTTCGATTGCACAAGAGCAGCACCAATTGTAGCAGCTGTCTCACGTGACAAATATGGACGTATTCGACGAAGATCACGGATATGGAAGAAACACGCTTGTGAAGTTTTAGTTATGTGTTCGTGGAAGGTTAGGTGTTTATCAAGGATAACACCGAGATTTCTCACAGAAGACACAGGTGATATTTTAATATCCGAAGATAACGAAAGAGTTTTCCCATTCAGCTTCAGAAGCCGTTGAGGTGTCCAAACCAACAAGAATTCAGTCTTAGATGGATTAAGTGCTAAGAAATTAGCAGACATCCAAGAGGATATAGACTGAAAACTTTGTTGCAGGAGGGTTTCAGCATCAGAATAGGAGTTAGGGGTGAAACAAGTGTACATTTGAGTGTCATCAGCATATAGTTCATGATCAAGAGAATGAGAAGAGATTAGAGAGCTTAAGGGTGTTGTAAAGAGGTTAAAGAGGATAGGACCAAGAACAGAGCCTTGAGGCACACCGTACTTTAAGTGAGAAGGCGAAGAGATGAACTCCACCACTTTCACACTAAAAGAACGATCCGTCAGATAGATCGATAGGAGGAAAACCAATCAAGAACAATTCCACGAATACCAAACCAGGAAGAAAGACGTTCCAGAAGAATATTGTGATCAATGGTATCAAAAGCGGCCGAAAGATCAAGCATGCATAATCCAGTTAAGCGTTGCGTGCACATGGCATTAACAATAGAATTGCACACAGATAGAAGCACCGTTTCAGTTGAACGATGCTTAGTATAAGCAGCTTGATGCTTACTAAATAGATCATTGAAAGAGAGATGAGTTGAAAGCCTCGAAGAACAATTCTTTCAGTGAGTTTAGATATGTATGACAGATTAGATATAGGCCTGTAATTCGACAATGATTCCTTATCCAGTGTGGGCTTTTTAAGCAATGGAGGAATAATTGCAAGCTTAAAAGCGCAAGGAAATATGCCAGTAGAGTGAGAGAGATTAACAATCAATGTTAATACAGGAGCAAGTATGTGAATACACTTCTTTAAAAGAGAGGTTGGGATAGGGTCCTGTGACGGTGTCAGATTTCATCTGATTGTTTTATTGCATGAAGCCGCCACTAGATATCTCTACTACAGCAATCACAGGATAACCACTAATAAATATTAGAGTCATGTTCAAAGCACTACCGGTAACATGATACATTTATCGGACCATTCGTTTGACAAGCTTTAGTATATAAGAGCCCACCACTTGCCAGGACCCCCCAATCTTATGCTTACTATAGACTATGCTGTTGCATATACGTGCCCTGGTGGATGTTGATTAGATTTAGAGTAAGCTAGTGTTTGAGTGACTATAGGTTGCGAACTTAGTTATTTATGTTATTTCAATAAAGTCTAATTCATAGTGAACAGTATACTTCGAGTGTTGTGTTTTTAGACTTGATATCATATGCGATATAATAACGTTGTAAGCGTTAGAGCAACGTTACAGGTCCAAGTCACAATGTTTGGCTGGAGAGTCTAAAACAAATTTAGTAATCTCTTCAATTGTAACTGGAGTGAAATTAGAAAGCTCATCCTTGGAATGATTCTCTACTGGAGTATGAGGAGTAGAGTTAGGAGGTGGAGTGATAGATTTTCTAAGATTGCTTATCTTATCTGTAAAGTAATCGGAAAATTGTTCAGGCAGTGACTCAACAGGAGTAGAAGGAAGAGAAGAAGATTTAGATCTATGTAAAAGATCATTAACGATTTTCCACAATCTCTTGACATTCACAGCCTTACTGACCAAAGAGGAGTAGTACTTTTTCTTAGTATTAGCAATAGCAGTACGATAAATCTTGTGTTGGAAATTAGAAACAGTTTTCCAAAAATCTGAATGGGTATGACGCCACTTTCTTTCAGCTCTACAGCATGCAGCCTTTAGCTTTCTCAGATCAGAAGTGTACCAAGGGTTAGACTTCTTAAGCTTCTTGGTAGTCAGAGGTGCATGCTTATCAAGTAGAGATGAAAGAGTAGTGTTATACTGTTTTACTAGTTCATCAAGGTCATTAGCAGGAGACTTGATCAAAATTGAATTTTCAAGATCAGAACAAAAGAGATCAAGATCAACGTTATTTACACACCTAAATGAAACAGTAGATAAATTTTTAATAGTATCTGGCTTAACATGATTATAAGTGAATATAACAGGAAAATGGTCTGACGGCGAGTGAGATAAAATAGTAACACTTAAAGGATCAATAGCAGAGAGACTTGGTGTAATAACAACATCAAGTGTATGATGGTAAATATGTGTAGCAACATTCACATGTTGAACAGCATTACAAGAGGACAGCAAAGTATTAAACTGTTGAGTTAAAGGATCAAGAGGATTATCAAGGTGAATGTTGAGGTCACCGGTAATCACAAAGTCTGATTTAGAAGTAGTAAGGAAGGAGAGTAGGGTAGAAAACTCCTTCTTCCTTCTAAAATACAATTGGAGCCAACAATTATTATAAAAAGATGATAAATGTCGGAAAATGTCTTAAGATAATTTAGTTGGTAGGCACATATTTCACCGCAATTTTAATCCGCAGCACTGCTAAATCCTGTTATACCTAGTTGAAATCCGCCGATGAACGAAGGATTTTTCTAGTGATCGAGCAGCACTGTTGGAATGGATTAATAAATAAATATGATGGATTTGTTGGTAGCTATGCCCTGAGTGCAAATATTAGGCATAACTTTTGATCGGCTAATTCAGGATTATTTAAAAAACACGTCGATTTATGCTAATGAGCTTATTCTGCATGCAGATGCTGGAGAGAATCGTTAGAGTTGAGCCTTTCTTTTATTTTGTCGTGCGAAAGATAAAATCGATCATATTAATACAGCTGCAGAGATCGATAATGTTGATTGATTCTTGTCTGTTGAGCTCTGAAAGCTGTATTATTTTAAACATAATGCTTGTTTTAAACAGTTGAAATAATAGTTGAGATTTTAAGTACAGGTACATTTTCTGAAAACAACCTAGATTTAGGATATAGAATCTAGGTTGGCGTTTTTGGTTAGACCTTATTTAGATGGTATTTATTAAAATTTTGACTAATGCTAGAATTTTCTACAAAATTTCCCAATATTAATATTGAATTGGTTTTTGCCTTGTAGTTAAACCTACATACATATTACTTTTCAGTTTTACTAATGTCACTTACTTTAACATCTATATAGTAAATTTAAGAAAACAAGTTTTGGAGTTAATTAAAAAAATTAGTTTAGATTTTGTTGCAATCCACACTGGACTACTATAATTCCTTGTTTCTGAATCTCCCAAGCTGTGAGATCGTGCCGTCTTGCGCCACTCTAAGCACTCCCGTGTGACTCCTCTTTTGGAAGTCTCTGCACTGGCTCAAAGTAAGAGAACGCATTATTTACAAGGCAGCTTCTCTGACTTATAAGTCTATCACTACCCAGGGCAAAGGTTACTTGTCCGACTTATTACAAGTGAGGCAGGCTTCCTCTACACAGTCGTCTACTAGGTCCTCTAAGTTAATTACTCTAGAGTGACCTAGCATTCCTTCTCGCAGTAAGCTCACCAAATGCACCTTCCAGCACACTGCTCCTGAGATCTGGAATTCTCTTCCTTCCACTTTACGCACCCCCTCACCTTCTCCTGATCATCCTTTCCTGCTATATGAACAGTTTCATAGTTGAAGGCTTTTCTTTTTGACATCTCCTATTCAACCATTGCACAGGAACTGAGACCAATACATAAACCTCCTATCCACTAGTACCCTTCCTCTGACTGATTTCCCGGATTTTGGCTGCTTGCACCATTTTTGGACCCCACACTCTGCTCATCAGATTGGATTTGGTACCATAGTGCTCAGTGTTGTCATGGACGACAGTAGCACATGACAGTAGCACTCTAATTCTGTTGTTGTTGTTTAGAAAACCATCCTAAATTTCTTAATAGAAAAATTAATTAGATTTTTAGGGATGTTTTAGTTAGAAGTAACGTTAACAGGCAATATACAATAAATTGTACACAGTAAAAATCACTACAATATCAAATTAATTAAGTATAGGCCTATTGTCCTATTATTAGGTCCATATATCAACAAGCCTATTAATATATTGTCCTACTATGCTACTTTAAGAAACTTAAGACCTACTTTAAGAAACACGATTTACTACTACTGATTAAGTTGTATTGGTAGACATAGTTGAGGTAATTAAAACAGTAAAACATGCGCTACTATTTACCTGTTCTTTCACAGCTATCGTTTTGATTTGTGTGATAAATGATGAGTCACCCAAACTATGTTAACTCTTATGTTTTAGTCATTATATTTATTAGTCCTACTATTGAACGTTTATCAATAGCTCTGTAAGGCCTCTCTTTAATCTATGGTGTCATTGGTGAAATATTGTTCTAGAGTGTTAGATATATGTTTAGTTCAAATAGACTACTGAAGGGGATTAAATGGAAATAACATATTGAAAAAGATCTAATTGAAAATAGATGCAGTTTACACTGTCAAATGCTTATGGAATACCTGTAATAACATAATTCTGTAACTAAACACCCAGATAACCAATAAATAGAAAATTTATATTTATTGAGTTTGGCGTAAATGATCAGCCATGTTGAATCCATCTTCAAGTGAAGAATCGGATGAAGAGATAGTCCCAGCTCGCCGACCAATCACGCACGCCGCTGCACCACCGCACCATGCTCAACATCAAGCACAACACCCTACGCAATACTCCGTGCAGCATCCTGCGGCACAGCCTATTCACGGTGGTGGCCCAGCCGCGGGAGGTGGTCGGGGATACACGGCTAGTGGTAACCGAGGCGGATGGCACGATGACGTTGACGACTCGCATTACTCCGAATCCCCAATCAGCGGCCACCATGTTGGATCCTCAGGGCACGAAAGCGGAGGCGGCGGAAGTTTCCACGGCAGTTACAGCATCGATCAAAGAAGCCTTTCTGCAGCTAGTCATGCGAGTGGGGGATCCACCGACAACGTCAGCCTTGCGGGTGGAACGTCGGTGGGTGGAAGTACCTATCGAGGTAGTGTGGTGACGGGGAGCACTCGGGCCATTAGTCCCAGTCCCTCTCTGGTGTCAGAGCGGGAGTCGGTAAGAGGAGGAGGTGGGGATTATGGGAGAGGAGGAGGAGCGTCGGCTGAATCGGAGGTGGATAAGTCGTTAAGAGAAGAAGAGGAAAGAAGGAAGAAGTTACAGATCTATGTGTTTGTTATGAGGTGTATCGCGCATCCGTTTAATGCCAAACAGCCGACAGATATGGTTCGACGACAGACAAAGGTGAGGTAGCTTTGATATATTTGATGACATTTTTATTGAAATACCAAATGAAATAATAAATATATAAAATGAAAGATTAAATTTAAATTTGTTGTCATAAACTTCAGAAATATTTTGAAACTAACTGAATGGCCGCAATAATTTGATAATTTAACTGTGGTGACTTAAAATTAAACGTCTGCTTTACAGCTTGTATATATATATATATATATAAATTTTATATATATTATATATACTGTCTATATACACGTATATATATATATACATATATGTATATATATATATATAAATATATATATATATATATATATATATATATGTATATATATATATATATATATATATATATATATATATATATATATATATATATACGTTTTTTATATGCATTTGTATATATAATTATATATAATTATATATATATAATTATATATAAATAAATAAATGAATTTATACATATATATAATATTTACAGGTGACAAAGCAACAATTAACTTCGATACGAGAGCGGTTTTCCTCGTTTCTAGCTGGAGAACTTAATATACCAGCGGATGAGGCTTTCATCAATGCAGTGCACAGTTATAATGAAGTGTTCGTCAAATCTGACAGAATTACAAACCTGGTTAAGAGCGGAGGTTGCTCTGCCAATGACTTTCGTGATGTGTTCAAAAATAACGTAGAAAAGCGAATAAGAAGCCTTCCAGAAATACAGGTTGGTACTATTTTAAATTTTTGATTGTGTTGCAAATTTGCATGATTCTTTTTGTGATGTGTGCTATGGGGACGTCCCTGACATCATCCCCGAATGAGGAAACGGACGTTAAACCTTTATTATTATTATTATTATTATTATTATTATTAATTAGTATTATTATTTCAGCTTAGTTGACTTCAGATACATATTAATTTCCTTATTTTTGTTAAGGGGTGTTTCATCATTTTGGCTATGTAATTTGTGTAATTTATGTAACTTTGTTAATTCTATAATTTCTATTATTGAAGCAGTTTCAACTATAGTTTATGGCAGTGACATTTTAAGTTCAGGTTGATATCTATCCGATTAATTATTATGTAATAATAATAAATGTATATTTCTGCACTAAATGTTTTAGCTTATAATTCTACGTAAAATGTTGCCATATTTAATATAAATGTTTAATGTCATTACTAAGTGATTACAAGCTTGACTTTATTTGGAAAATATCAAAAAATTAATTTAATCTGTCTCTAATATTGTGTTTTCTTTACTGATCACATTTTAATTGTACACACCGACGACGTCATTACTGATAAAGTGATCACATGAAACCCTGGCATTATTTGTGGATAAAGAAACTATTATACTGTAAAATAATGGTTGGTAGACTAGGGCAATATTTTAGACCACTGTGGCATTTTGCATGAAATTCGAATCTACTTTGATTTTAAAGCAATAATTATAATTATATAAAATGCGCTATGACTAATAGATAATTAAATTTGTAAAATTATGATAAAATTAGTTTCGCTCATCTAGGATTTTAGATAATATAAACTTGTCGATTTCAGGGCTTAAGCAAAGAAACAGTGTTAACATCGTGGATGGCAAAATTTGATCAGATCTTTCGGGGTGATGAAGACCCACGTAAATGGCCACAGCGCCAAGCCGCCACAGCAACATCCGAGATGATACTGAGCAAGGAACAGCTGTATGATATGTTCCAGTCAATACTGTCCATCAAGAAATACGAACATCAGATTCTCTACAATGCTATGCAGGTAAGATGTCAGTCTACATTATAGGCTCTCTTATAAGTGTACATATTTTGAGCATATTAAATGTCGTGGGGTTAGCAAATTGAGTTGTAAGGTTGAATACCAGTTATAGCTCTCTGCTAGAAAAGTACTTTCACTTTCGTAAATTGCATGCAACTCACTGTTTTTATATCAAAGATTGATTTTCCTTAATCGAATCTGTGACAGTTCTTTTGTATTTTTATGTCCTCTAAAGCAACTCCATTTATTAGTTAAGGTTTATGGTTGCTTTCTCGCTGCAGAGGCCTTAAAGCAGAGATGAAAATGTAAGCTCTCACTACTGTTTGGTTTAATTTAGTATCATGTTTTTCTATTCCACGAATAGCATTATATAGAAGAAAGCATTGTTCTCTATTTTTTATTTTTTTATTTATTTATCATACGCATGTCACAAACATAGACTTTACAATTATACACTAACAGCATCAGCGCATGAATGGAGATAAAGGTCACAAATGGCACTTACATATTCCGAATTTAAAAGCAGAAGGAAATAATCATATTAAAATATACGCAAAGGTACATTTAGCATTTCTTGGAGTATGGGAAATAGGTGGTTTTAACGGGAAAGTTTTATTGCTAATACGGTAGGGTTGGAGGTTGTAGTTTTTTTCATTGAGGACTCTATTAATTTTTTAATGAACAAAAACTGGCGTTGTATGATATGTTTAACGTTAAGGTCAGCAGCTTACAGCATCTCTTCTAGACAACTTAGCAAAATCGAGCAATCTTCTCAAATATTAATTCAAACTTACTATAGAAAACTCAAACTGGTGTAGATGATCTAACTCTATGAATCATTTCAAGTCTATCATTGCCAACAGTTAATTATTATTTAAACTCCCTCTGTTGTCTTTCCGAGCTTTGATGACTTAAAGTGGCCACACACGATCAAATTTATCTGAACAGATATCTGTTCAGATAAATTTGACGGAGCCCACACACAGTCAAATTTAACTGACAGATATCTGAACAGATATCTGATCAGATATCTGTTCAGATAAATTTGATTCGTCCACACACGGTCAATTTTATCTGTTCAGATCTTAGATCTGAACAAATATTTTGGCCGCACACGGTCAAATTTATCTGCAGATAAAACTGATGATCGCCCACACACGATCAAATTTAACTGTTCAGATAACTGATCAGTTATGCTAATTAGCTGTCAATCATTTCCAGACTGCAGCGCGCGTGACTGGCGTTGTTATTACTACAATCAATCAATATATTTTTGAGTTATTTAAACTACTAATTTGAGAGCTGCCCATCCCTTGATTGATGGTGGCTGTACAAATGATGGAAGTATCATTTAATGATTTAATAGGTTCATTACTATTATTATTTTCTAATCTCAATTGAAAATTATACCCCTGCCTATTTTGTATGCACAAGTTCAACTATTATCATTAGTTTTATTTACGTTCACCATTCATGTAGATCACATTCAGTCTGTTTTTTCAGTGGATTGTTCGTTTGAATCCAGGCCTATTACATCCGAGGCGAACACTCTAGCCGTTACGCTATATCCACCCAATACTTCACTATCAATACAATAGTATAATATTATACAAATTTTTATTTTCTATACTCCCACATGGTAAGTAGGCCCTATTCTGCATCATTAAGTATTCTTCATCATCGTCACTATTTGGTTTATATTTCTCCATACCCGTAGGCCTATAGGCAAAGTCTCTTACATGTAGGCCTATATATAACATAACATAACAAAACGGTACACTGAGTCCGGAAACACAGATGCTTTTAATGCCCATTTCCTCCTTCTTCTCCATGCTTATTAGTAATCGTTTCCTATTCGTGGCGCATTAATTGCAGCCGGCGCGGATTTAAGAATAACCTACCATCACCCTGGGATTTTTTCCTTCCTAAGCTGTCAACACTCGGTCTTCCAGGGTGGTCACTCACAAAGTACTAACTGAAGCCGATGTAGCTTAACTTCGATAATTGACGCGCAACTAAACCAAGTGCGCTAAATCCCGCCAAACGGCCTGTTTATACAAATCCCGGCCAAACGGCCTTGGTATTATATTATTAGCCTATATTATATTGATATTATATTATATTGATATTATGAAATGTTCATTATCGCGGGAGATTGTGGAACACTGTATAAATAGCGCATGACATTTTTATTGTTGAGAAATACAATAGAGATTGACAATAAACAAATTTATTATTCTTTGTTATAAAATTTTAATTTGTTTAGTGGAAGGTGTTTAATATTTAAATTTTTATAAATCCGCTTAGCGTCCCGTATATCCCTATTCGGGGTCGACACGAAAGGGTCTAGATAGGAAATGGAACATTAAGGTCGCGTATACATTGTATATAGATTTGACACCAACACATTAGCTCGACTATGTTTTTATTTTTCACGTCGCAACGCAGTCCCGAACTAGCGACCTCTCGTTCTAGAGGCGAGTCATTCAATTTATATATAAAAATCAATATTGAAATTTAAAAATGATATTTAATTCGGTAACGCTTATCTCTGTATGTCAAAAGCATCTTTGTGATTTATAATACTTTTATTTTAAATACTCAATTTCTATATATAATGCCCAAATTAAAATAAGTTTAGTGCGCCGACAAGTGCGCCAAAGTCTTTGTGAGTGGGACAAGTCTTCAGATCTGAAAACTGACGCGGCCACACACGATCAAATTTATCTGAACAGATATCTGTTCAGATGAGTTTGATGGTTTTCCCATCAGTTTTGAAAATTGACGCTCGTCAGTTTTCCCATCAGTTTTTGCCCATACACGATCAAATTTGTCTGTTCAGATATCTGAACAGATATCTGTTCAGATAAGTTTGATCAGTTAAATTTGATCGTGTGTAGAGAAACTAGGTCATCATCTGGAGAAACAAATTCGTCTGTTCAGATATCTGAACAGATGAGTTTGATGGCAAAACTGATCGTGTGTGGCCACTGTAATAAAGTTATTGTTTGAGTGTGCTGGTGTTTTCATTATAGTACAAATCTGTCACTTAAAAATAACCTTAAGTAAGGATATGTGTGTCGACTAGTTGATGATAGTATTTTGTCAAGTTTTAATTACCTATTGATATTTCAAAAGCTATTTATTCATAATAATATAGTCTTTATCCGATTTACCAGAATTTAGCAAAACTGCTACCTTCTATAATTACACTTATCATTAGCACTCAATTAAGTAACAGGTAAAGGGAAGAGAGAGAGCAGACTAGATTGCGACACTGTTTTTCTAATTTACGTCTCACTCAAAGAAATCAGCTATTCCTTCGCATCAAGAGAAGAGAATTGTCAAATATCTCTCCTCATTAAAGACTGAAGTAATTTTTAACCATGACCTCTTAATATATTGATATAGAAATTGAACATAAAGGCCTTAAGGTCTAAATCAGTATATATTGAAATACTAACGCTTCTACTGGTGTAATTTCTCTCTCTCTTTCTCTCTCTCTCTCTCTCTCTCTCTCTCTATCTCTCTATCTCAGTTTTCTGCCTACTGGCAGGTCCATGGTATATAACGCCCCCACTCTTCTCTCTGTTCTGTTTTTATCTTCATTTCCATAAATGAGGGGGCAGATAATGCGAACCTTCAGGTCAGTTTTGGGTAGTTGATTGAGAGCTGTTAATGTGTTTACCGTTGAATTATTAGTCATCGGCTGTTTTCGTCACGCATGAGTAGGCACATTGAAGTCGCTGAATGCCTTTGTTACTCCGCGATTGTTTGCCAATCTATATTCACGTACCCGCTTGCTGATGATATTGCGGCTGTACCCATCTATACTGCGGCTGTAGCCATCGATACTGCGGCTGTAGCCATCGATACTGCGGCTGTAGCCATCGATACGGCGGCTGTAGCCATCGATACTGCGTCTGTAGCCTTCGATACTGCGGCTGTTGCCATCGATGTTTCGGCCGTAGCCAAATGATGCACTCTTTATTTTTGTATTAGCAGGAGCTCCATTAGTACGTTGACTAAAGGTAGTTTGTGGCTGAGTTTATCATATTTGATATAGCGTGCGCATAATTAACTTGAATCATTCATTAACGTTAATCATTAGCATAATTAAGTTAGACTGCGACGGACCCAGTTAGTGCTTGGAAGGGTGACCACCTTGTTAGTACTTGGATAGATGACCACCTTGGAAGGCTAGGAGGACCGAATGATGACGAATTTTAATAGAAATCCAAAGATGATGGAGTTTATTCTTAATTCGTGCTCACTGCAGTTTTCATCATTGTACCATTTATATGCAAAAATTACTAATAATCAAGTTAAGAAAGAAAAGATAGACGCACAGGTTCCAAGCAGGTTTTTGTTTGCGTCGAGTCTAAATCATCATAAAACTGATTATTCTCTCTCTCTTACTTTCTCTCTTAGTGCACTGCTTACTGGCAGGTCCACGTTATACAACGCCTCCACTCTTCATTGTCTTCCGCTTCCTCTTCATGTCCACATATCAGTGGGTCTTTAAATCATCTAACATACCAAATCTCAGCCTGCAATATTACTATGAAAAGACATTTTAATAGAGGACTTCAGACAGACCTTTCCCTAGTGTTACTTATTAATTAATCGTAATTCTTGTATACGGGATGCCAGTGCGTGGTGTACATTATATTACTGAGATAACTGAAAAGCTCTGCAAGGATTTATTGATGATGTCGTAGGCGCTATAGATCGAACAATTAGCTCACCTGACAGACACTGAAGTGTGTAATATTTGTGATATACGCTCGTGCATTAGCCCTGTAAGCTTTCACTGCTCGGTCATATACGCCTCAGCAATACGAGTATTAGCGTCCTGACAGCTGCATAGAGCTGCTGTTGCATCTAAGAGTTAAGTAGCTGTAGGTTATAATAGACAGCTGAATTTTAGAAACCTTGCTACTGTATTTTATAAACCTTGCTACTGTATTTTATAAACCTTGCTACAGTATTTTATAGATCTTGCTACTGTATTTTTTAAACCTTGCTACTGTATTTTATAAACCTTGCTACTGTATTTTATAAACCTTGCTACTGTATTTTATAAACCTTGCTACAGTATTTTATAGATCTTGCTACTGTATTTTTTAAACCTTGCTACTGTATTTTATAAACCTTGCTACTGCATTTTAGAAACCTTGCTACTGCATTTTATAAACCTTTCTACTGTATTTTATAAACCTTGACAAGTACTATATTTTATAAACCTTGCTACTGTAAGCGGACAGCTGTTTGATAGCTTGCTAGTATATAAGCTGACGGTTTAAGCTGCTGTTGTAATCAGCTGCTGTAAGCCGTTTGTCATAAGCAGCTGTTGTAAGCTGCTTTTTAAGCAGCCTATTTTTTAAAACCGCTGTTATTAGTAGTTGTAAGCAGCTGTTGTGAGCAGCTGTTGTAAGCAGCTGTTGTAAGCAGCTGTTGTAAGCAGCTGTTGTAAGCAGCTATTGTCTGCAGCTGTTGTAAGCAGCTGTTGTGAGCAGCTGTTGTGAGCAGCTGTTGTGAGCAGCTACTGTAAGCAGCTGTTGTAAGCAGCTGTTGCGAACAGCTGTTGTAAGCAGCTGTTGCAAGCGGCTGTTGTAGACAGCTGTTGTGAGCAGCTGTGCTGGAGTTAAACATTGGGAAACGGTTAGAAATGAGCCGACCGATCAGTGACTGGTCAACTGAGGCTGGAAAGCTGTAGCGTCCTGATTACGGACGCCTTAGATATCGGCTGATAGAAGCATGACGACGGATTAGCCATCAGCCTACCACTGACCAATGCTCGGTCAATCCCTTCCACCCCTCCCCCCTTCCTGCTCGCCACGGCTGAGGGTTTGACTAGGGGTGGGCTGCCGATATCTGCAGACTGGTTTAATGTTAAAACATTGAATGTGTTTGGCGCAAAAATCTAATGATGACTTTTGGACAACTGATGGAATTTGTGAGCAGACGTCTTTGCGATCTTTTAGTGCTACTGTTGTCCATGATAACATTTAGCTCTCTGAAGCTACTTGCGTTTTAACTTCCTGTCGACTTTACTGTGTTGTGAAATAAAAATACTATTTCTTGAAGATGTCGAATAAATTGAATGTCTGTTATGTTTACATTTTTCTAAATTAGCTAAATTTCACTTGCTCTCTATCCCTATCTTTGTCTCTCTCTCTTTCTTTCTCTTTCTCTCTCTCTGTCTCTCTCTCTCTCTTTGATATTATACTTTAGCTCTTCAGTCTCTGGTACAGAACTTGATTTGAATCGTCATTTTATCTGACTTTCTTTTCTACAAAGCATCTAAATAACTCTTCGTTTCGGTTTCACAGTACTAGATATTTCTATATAAGACAGTAGCACTCTAATTGTGCTGCCAATGTTTTGATAAACATATGGGTTATTATTGTTACAAATGTCATCCATGGACCTACCACTCACGTTGTGTTCCACTGTTATGTTTGAATAGAAGACGCTATAGTAGTTGACTAGGAAGATTTGTGGAGAGATTGCTTGCTAGCTATTCTTTTTAGGCAGGATATCAAAGAATTGCTATAAGATGTCTTTTTTCGAGTTTGCCTCCTTGTCAACTTATCTCTTGTCGAATTGACAAGGGTATCGTTAATATTATAGCAAGTCCTTAGGGATCTGTTCCAAATACTTCTGTTGATCTTAAATTTTTATAAATTTTTGGTAAGCTCTTGACTAATTCTCAGCGTCAACTGATCACTGATCGTTGCTAGCTTCTGGTTTAATAATCGAATGAGTTTATGTCGATTTCTTGTTGTTGGTTATTTCATGTGTTTTCTGCCGGATAGCTGACGTGCTGATTGTTAACTTGATGTTCGATTCCTGTCTAATACTTTATCTGACTTTCAAAGTTATCCTACTGTTCAATAAATATTAATTTCCGATTAAGTTGAAGATTAGCTAGCAGCTGTAAAGCTATGCAACTGAGCATCTGTGCTACTGAGCAGCTGTACTACTGAGCAGCTGTACTACTGAGCAGCTGAGCTACTGAACAGCTGAACAGCTGAGCTACTGAACAGCTGAGCTACTGAACAGCTGAGCTACTGAGCAGCTGAGTTACTAAGCAGATGAACAGCTGAGCAGATGAGCAACTGAGCAGCTGAACAGCTGAGCAGCAGAACAACTGAGCTACTGAGCAGCTGAGCTACTGAGCAGCTGAGCTACTGAACAGCTAAACAGCTGAGCATCTGAGCTACTGAGAATCTGAGCTACTGAGCAGCTAAGCTACTGAGCAGATGATTGTAACAAATTTTTTAGTTAATTCTTGAGATAACTGAGTGTTTAAGTTATAATGTGTGAATAAGAGATATTGTGATGAATAAGAAATTGCCCTCGATATTATCGATGACCACAGTATCATCGTTTTATTGTTATTTTTGTTGTTAATATGTTATAATTTTCAAATCTTCCCAAGAAAATTGTCGAACTTTGTTCTGGACTGACTTTATTTGTCTATTGTGAGTTCTTCTGCTGTCTTCTTTTTCTGAAGCTTCATGCTGCGTTAGTTAGGCATTTCATTAGGCGTTTTCGCTGAGTTTAAAGCTGTAAATTTTTATTTTTTTACAATCAAGGATATATCGAATATCATACTTTCTGTGTGCACTCTGTTACCTTGTACTAGAGTAATGTTCGTAAAGAACGCTTGCTGTGTTTAGTGGGGAAAATGAGAAAAATGATACGACTGATTTTTAACTGTAAAATTTAATCAGCTCACGTATGTAGCCCAGATCTGTGACATAGTTAGCATGGCTTTTTAAACAGAATCACGTTGCAGCCTCTGATCATAATTAGAGTGATGACGTAGTCAACTTTTAGTCTTGAAACCTTATTATATCTTTTGATTTATACTCATTTCTGACCATTAATAGTTTCCTTGTTTTTAAAGATCTTAGAGTGATTTTTTTAGCGGCTTGATTCTAAATTTCACTCAATATGGTCAACTGGTTAATATAAATTTAAAAAATGTAATTAATGTTAAATTCTAGCTCAGATAATCTTGTGTCTAACAGAGGTATTTAATTTATGCTCTGTTGTATATTCAATCCAATTCCATGTCATAAGAACACCAAAAAGGGTCATACAAATCTGTAAAGTTCACATACAAACAAGCAAATGCAAAAAAATTCATTTTTGTTTTTTCAGCAGAAAAAACAAAAACAAAATGTGAACTATGGTGAACTTAACGAAAAATAAGAAAAATGTAAACATTTCTGTCTTAGCCATCGATCAAGTGAACCACATATAAAACGTAGGGAGGTGGTGGTGTAGTTTTTGGTAGGAGTTCGGGCGTTTAATTACAGCTTTAATTGGCTCAAGCTATTTCTTTTAATTATGACTGTCATCACTAGGGCTTCCGTTAAGAAGTGTTCTTTAGTCAAGGACTATCCAGTTACTCTTGAAGTTTAGCCACGCAGGTTTTATAGCGAACTAGAATTTTATGCTCGCTGATTCTGTATGCAAACTCTACATGTATGTGACTACAAGTATATGGGCTGAGCGGCAGAATATCCATGGGTAACTTGTCCCACTGCAAACCTGTAGGTGCTGGGTTTAAATCCAGCACTAGCACCAACTCTGATGTGCATTTAAGACAGGAAATTGACGTTAAACTTAACTTAGCTTATCAGTTGATGTTAAGGTGCCGGTATATATAATATTTGCTAAATGAGTATTCGTTATAAATCTAAGATTGCGCAGTATAGTACAATACTGTTGTGTACTACCTAGTGGCAGGTCCATGGCATTTTAGACTTCGCATATTTGTGGCTCTCTGCCTTATCTTTCTTGGCCATATACGAACGCGCTATATCTAATCAGTTAACGTTCCCAGTCTTGATAATTTTTTAACTCTCTTTCTCATTATACAGTGTATTAAATCTCAATCGAAATATAATCATAACTTTTTTTGGATAGCATTTTTGTAACACTATATAAATATTTTACTGCTTAGTGGCACAATAGCCAAGAGTGTATCATTGGCAGTTCTTAATTGTCGTGAAACTGACGTTAAATCTATATCCTGCCGTACGATCGTTGAGATCTAGGTAATAAAGATGTCATTTTGTGTTGTTTTAGTGGAAAAGAAAATGTAAACAGAAGTTAAAGCTATAATGAAGCTGCTAGTAAAATACTCTACTAATTGTTAGCTAACAGCTTTCAAATCCTTTAAGAGACACAATTGTATATTATATATATATATATATATATATATATATATATATATATATATATATATATGACTGCTTGCTTGTATCTATAGATATATACTATGTGCACTGTGCATGTATATATATATATATATATATATATATATATATGCTGTATATATAATATATATTGTGTATATATATATATATATATATATATATATATATATACTTGTATATATATGTACTGTATATATATATATATATATATATATATATATATATATATATATATATATATATATATATATATACATATATGTATATTAATAGATCATATTTGACTTTAAATATGCCGTCACCCTTTTATTGTTCATTTTATCGATTTTAGAATTTAGATATGACTGTGTTTGCAATTTGAGAATAATATGTAAAAACTCTGAGCGACTGTTGTAGTAAAATGACACGCGCATGATTTTGAAACGTGCATGTTCCACGCGAATACCATGTCGCAATTGCGGTTGTAGTCGACTCTTGCGAGCTTGAGCGTCGTTTGTGAACCAGTTCTGTTGATTTCTAGATCCACGTCACGTAGGCTTTGTTTCATTGAGCCAATTCATCGGGCTAATTTCGATGAGGCATTTCTTGTGACCGATTGTAACGCAAGTGTTAACTAATCACCTAATTAATTATTTACTGTTTGATTGATTCTGCATCGTTGTTGCAATATTGCGCTGAGCGTACCTGGATATTTATTTCGCATCGAGTCTTTCTCTCGCATCGATATCTCGCTTCTACTCCTGTACTGTATTTCTCCTTCAGATTGACAACTGTGGCTGTCATTAGTGTTGTTGTTGTTAGTGTTATTACAGAATATGTGCTCTGTATCAGTTGAACTTGGGCAAGTGTCATAGCTAACTCGGTGTCCATGAGTTGCGATATAGTATATATAAAAATGTTAAAGCTAATGTTAACGTCAGTTTCGGCACTCGAAAGCGATGTCAGTGACGGGGGAACCAAGGATTTGAACCCTGCACATACTAATCTGCAGTCGAATAAATTACCGACATCGCCACTAGCTCCAGCCAATAATGTGTATAATTATTAATATAGGATGTTAATATAGCGTATGAATAGATGGGACACATGTCCGTAGCTTAAATGATGTAGTGTAAATATCTTGCAATAACAATAACAACAACTAGTTTGAGTATTATAGCTTCGTATACTGCCAACGACAGGTCCATGGCGTATAACTCTTTCAACCAATCATATCCTCAGAATTCGTTTGCTTCTCTATGTAGGTCCATGGCATATAACTCTTTCAACTAATCATATCCTCAGCATTGTTTTGCTTCTCTATATAGGAATCTATATAGGAATTTGTTATCAAACCATCTAACATCTCTAATCTCGGACTGCTGGTAACCTTTCCACTTGCATTCGTCCTTCTAGTGCATCTGTCGGTAACTCAGCCTCTTTGTGTTGTGTCCTGTGTAGCTCTTCCTTCTATTCCTTATCACTTTTATTAACTGTCTTTACCTACTCTCTCAAGTACCCTTTATTCGTGATTTTGTGGTTTTATAGCGTATTTATTCATTATTTTATTTATGGTATTTATTAGCTAATTTTTTACTAGACGATAAGTTGAGTTTTTATAAGGAGAATTTATGAGCAAAATGAAATCTAACGATTTGTGATGAGATTACGGGAGATTCATTCTGAATGATGAGCAGAGTGATCGAGAGATAGAGAGAGCGAGTGAATGAGCGGGAGATCGAGCAGGAGCGAGACAGAGAGAAGGAATAAAAGAGCGAGAGAGAGAGAGAGAGAGAGAGAGAGAAAGAGGCAGATAGAATGCTATAGCAAAAGAACTTGGAAAGAGAAAGCGGATACACTGACTTTGACAATACTGTTTATTTCTTTGTCTCTGCTGTATCGTTTGCATTTCTTCGAATATTTTCTATACCGCAGCTTGCTAAATAAAATATCTCATATCTCTTTGAGTATTTCTCTATATCGCTAGCTTGCTAAATAAAAAAACTCATCATATCTCTTAGGGAATTCTTCTATATCGCTAGCATGCTAAATAAAATATCTCGTATCTCTCGGAGTATCTCTCCTATCTGCAGCCTATCAGTCGTCGCCTGTAATGTTTTGCGGCTCACAGTTTCACCGAGCTCCGTCAAGTTAGCTCCGCAACTTCTTCAAATAAATCCAACTTATATGCCAAAAATTAGAGCTCAATTAGTGCTAATTTTTGCTGTAAGTCCCAAAATTTAAGCTCACTCCGTTTGGTACGTATTACGTACCAAAATATGCGGAGCCAAATTGACGCTGGCTCCGCAACTTTTACATTGGCTCCGCAACATTATCAGGGAAACTTAAAACTATATATAAAATTAGAGCTCAATTAGTGCTAATTTTTGCTGCAACTCTCATAATTAGAGCTCGCTCCATTCGGTACTTATAGCGTACCGGAGCTTTGTGGTACAAATTTGGGGCCAGCGTCAAGTTGGCTCCGCAACAATCTCGTGTAAACTTAAAAACTCTATACGAACTTAGAGCTCAATTAGTGCTAATTTTTGCTGCAACTTTCATAATTAGAGCTCGCTTCATTCGGTACTTATAGCGTACCGGAGCTTTGTGGTACAAATTTGGGGCCAGCGTCAAGTTGGCTCCGCAACAATCTCGTGTAAACTTAAAAACTATATACGAAATTAGAGCTCAATTATTGCTAATTTTTGCTGCAACTCTCATAATTGGAGCTCGCTCCGTTCCGCACTTATAGCGTACCGGAGCTTTGTGGTACATTTTTGGAGTTAGTGTCAAGTTGGCTCCGCAAGTTTCTCGTAGACCTATGTAATTGAAAACAATCAATTTGTAAATTATCGTATACAGTTACAGCTATATAACAAGTTCGTGCTCAATCAGCGTTAATATCGGTTTAACGCGATAGCCAGGCTTGACCTACACTTTCTCTCGTCTTATTGTTTTCTGATCTTTTCTTCACAGTTTCCGAGTCCAAACTCTCCATGTAAAACTTCCGGACCGACTCATTAGTTTACTAATGGTTGCTTATGAATATTAATGATTAGAACGCGGATGAATTTGATTGGCTAGAGGGCTAGAGAGGACGCTAGATAAGACAATGAAAAGTTTACTTTTGGTTTTAGTTGAGTCAGTCGGTCCGGAAGTTTTACGTGGAGAGTTTGGACTCGGAAGCTATGAAGAAAAGATCAGAAAACAATAAGATGAGACGCAGGAAAAGGCGTAAAGTTTAGAATATAGCAGAATGGAGCGGAAGGGAGTAGGTGTCCGGGAAGCGGGGATCAGGAAGCATGGATCGATCGTCGGGTTTGCGGACTAAGGGAGAGACAGAGAGAAAGAGAGAGAAATAGAACAAAAAGACGCTAAGAAAGAGAACAATAGTGTAGGGTAGTTTAAATAGTTTTATTTGAAATGAACCAATAACTGTAGAACTATTTATTGACATTAAAACGCATTCTTAGTTTGTATTGAGTCGTTTAGTTGATTATTAATAGAATAGAGAACTCTTGAATGTCGCCAGCACAGATACAGCTAACAGTTATTAAGGTGACAGAGTCATCATCGGAAAAGACCAGCACCAAACCAATCAGGGAACAATATTCAGTATAATCATTCATCGTCAGCACAGCAGCAGTTCTACCATTAATGAGCCTAGTTACCAATCAACGAATGATCATCTCACATCATCATCTTTATCATCATCATCATCATCATCATCATCATCATCATCATCAAAACCAGCGTCACCACAAATCCAATATCCAAACACCCAAAATACCATCTCGTTAACAGTTGAACTGATGCAATGCTGTATTAAAGTGAAAATTTCGTCAACATCTGTGAAAGTCAATTACAACATTTCGGAATTCGATCCACAAGTATCAATCAGATTAAGATTCATATTAAGACGTGACAAGTATCAATCAGATTAAGATTCATATTAAGACCGGACAAGTATCAATCAGATTAAGATTCATATTAAGACGTGACAATTATCAATCAGATTAAGATTCATATTAAGACGGGAGATGGCAGTCAGAATTAGAAAGTGTAGTTCAAGCCTGTCTATCCGTGAAACACTTATTAACGCTGATTGAGTACAAACTTGCTATATATCTATAACTGTATACGTTAATTTACAAATTGATTGTTTCCAATTACATAGGTCTACGAGTAACTTGCGGAGCCAACTTGAAGCTAACTGCAGAAATGAACCACAAAGCTCCGGTACGCTATAAGTGCGGAACGGAGCGAGCTCCAATTATGAGAGTTGCAGAAAAAATGAGCACTAAATTGAGCTCTAATTTTGCATATAGTTTTTAAGTTTACGCGAGAATGTTGCGGAGCCAACTTGACACTTGCTCCAAATTTGTACCGCAAAGCTCCGGTACGCTATAAGTACAGAACGGAGCGAGTTCTAATTACGAGAGTTGCAGCAAAAATTAGCACTAATTGAGCTCTAATTTTATATATAGTTTTAAGTTTCCCTGATAATGTTGCGGAGCCAATGTAAAAGTTGCGGAGCCAGCGTCAAGTTTGCTCCGCATATTTTGGTTCGCAATACGTACCAAACGGAGTGAGCTCAAATTTTGGGACTTACAGCAAAAATTAGCACTAATTGAGCTCTAATTTTTAGCATAGGTATCAAATTCGAATGTGAAAGTTGCGGAGCCAGAGTCAAGTTGGCTCTGCAAAACTTTGGTACGCAATATGTACCAAACGGAGTGAGCTCTAATTGTGAGACTTACAGCAAAAATTAGCACTAATTGAGCTCTAAGTTTTGGCATATAAGTTGGATTTATTTGAAGAAGTTGCGGAGCCAACTTTACGGAGCTGTTTCACCGATGTGTATTGCGTTGATACGCCGATAGCGTCGCGTATCGTTTTCATATGGAGAATTTGATGCAAGGCTTTTGTTCACGTAACTGTGGTGCGGTAAATAAGCGAGGCTGAAGCTGGCTGGTTTATGCGTCCCCACGTGTATTAAACATGATACTGATCCGTTGTTTGCATGGATGTGCGCGTCCTGCTATGTCTAATTGTACTTCTATGTTCTTCAACATCTTTTTGGTGCAGTTTTCATGTATTTTTAATATTTTTCACCAGTCTTAATAAATTTCCATATCTGTATCTATTTGTCTTGTATGTATTTCTTGTTTTTCTTACACTTTTTGACTGTTTTATTTCTTGGAACACTCAGTTTGACCATAATGTTACTGAGGTGGTTGCGCATTGCGTTCTTTAGATATAGTTTTGCTTACTCTGTGCATCTTATGCTGCATGTATCTGCGCGTGTATGTCTGTGCTCGCTGGTTGGGCGGAAGCGGGGATGTGTAGTATTTGCTAGAACAGTTTGGAGCGGATAGGACCTATTAAGTGCTTTGCTTTCAATATCACACCAATCCGTCCTTTGTTTCTCTCTCTCTCTCTCTCTCTCTCTCTCTCTCTCTTTCTCTCACTCACTCTCTCTCTTCTCTATTTATGCAGCAGCTGCCGATGTCGAAGAACTTGCATCAGAACTGTCGACAGCTATTATCAGCTGTTTAGAGCTTATCGTGCAGCAGCTGATGAACGTTAAGCGTTTGCTTCAGCTGCAGGCAGCTATTATCAGCTGTTTAGAGATTATCGTGCAGCAGCTGATGAACGTTAAGCGTTTGCTTCAGCTGCAGGCAGCTATTATCAGCTGTTTAGAGATTATCGTGCAGCAGCTGATGAACGTTAAGCGTTTGCTTCAGCTGCAGGCAGCTATTATCAGCTGGTTAGAGATTATCGTGCAGCAGCTGATGAACGTTAAGCGTTTGCTTCAGCTGCAGGCAGCTATTATCAGCTGTTTAGAGATTATCGTGCAGCCAGCTGATGAACGTTAAGCGTTTGCTTCAGCTGCAGGCAGCTATTATCAGCTGTTTAGAGATTATCGTGCAGCAGCTGATGAACGTTAAGCGTTTGCTTCAGCTGCAGGCAGCCATTATCAGCTGTTTAGAGATTCTCGTGCAGCAGCTGATGAATGTTAAGTGCTTGCTTCAGCTGCAGGCAGCTATCATCAGCTGCATATAGATTCTCGTGCAGCAGCTGATGAATGTTAAGTGCTTGCTTCAGCTGCAGTCAGCTATTATCAGCTGTATGGAGATTCTCGTGTAGCAGCTGCTGAACGTTAAGCGCATGTTTCAGCTGCAGGCAGCTAGGCGTAGCTGGTCCTATACCGGCTAACGACCAGCCTGATGCTCTCGTTTAATTTGTATTAGCCACAGCCGGATGGATGGAACGATTAGATGAAACGTTAGATGTCTCTAATTATATCATTACGTCGAAATCGATCTATTGATTTGACTTGTCGAATCTCGACTGCCTTTAATCCCTGATATATTTTAAGAAGACGTTGACCGACCATCGTGGTCGTCGTCATAGCATATTTGTGACCTCTAATTGATCGATCAAGTCGAAACTTAAAGATTCATTTAGCTTTGGAATAGTGGCTGATGTTCCGAGGTTGATTGCTGCAAGAAAACCTGCTGACGCTAAATTGTTAAGAAGCGTTTTTTAGTTTATAATTCATTTTATTTATTACAGATTTCCTCGAGCTTGAATTAAGCTTGCAATTAACGATTGCATATTAATTGAAATAATTACTAAACAGTCAATAACAATAAAAACTCGGTGTTTCTTGGTTTGTTTGACTGACTAGTGCCGGGCTACTCTAAAGATCTACTTCTAAAATGTTTCAACTGCGCAGTAAAGCTAAGCACGCAACCGTTTGACATCACAGGTCCTTAACATATTCCAGAAATGGCGTGCTGTTTTTTTAAAGAATTGTTGCTTCCACTATTTCGGTTTTTTATCTATATATAGAAGTTTTTGTTTTCATCACGCTATTAGTCATTCTGTGTTAAGATAAAGTTCGAATACATATCTAGTCATATAGCCCTTCCACATTTCTAGTCTTCTATTGCTGTGTTATTATGCAAATGATTAAGCCTGTCCTAATTGATACTCGTATTACTAATTGTACTGATTGAAACTTAATAAAAATGAGAAGGCCAAGGGGTGATTAAAGGCGGGGGTGGCGAAAGAGAATTTGGGAGGGCTCTCGTTTAACATTTTTCAGTATTGCTCTGTAAGCAACAACTAAGATTGGTAAATATTGCTAATCCAATTTGCGCATCAGTGCATCAGGTCAGGTTCATACGTATTTGATTCTGTCTTAGTCTTGATGACTATTTAGCCATATTTAGCTGATAGCTTAGTCTTGATGACTGTTTAGCCATATTTAGCTGATGGCGTAGTCTTGATGACTATTTAGCCATATTTAGCTGATGACGTAGTCTTGATAACTGTTTAGCGATATTTAGCTGATAGCTTAGTCTTGATGACTTTTTAGCCATATTTTTTAGTCTTGATAACTGTTTGGCGATATTTGGCTGATGGCTTAGCCTTGATTACTATTTAGCGATAATTGTAGTCTTGATGACTATTTAACGATATTTAGCTTATGGCGTAGTCTTGATAACTATTTAGCCATATTTAGCTTATGGCGTAGCATTGATAACTATTTAGCGATATTTAGCTGATGGCGTAGCATTGATAACTATTTAGCGATATTTAGCAGATGGCGCATCCTTGATAAATAGTTGCGATATTTAGCGACTGTCACCCAAGGATGATGAATTAAGATGGTGCTATCATAGAGCCCGAGCCACAAACCTTCCACTTGTTCATTAGCTGTTGAGTGTGTACATGTTGTATACAAATTTGTGTTGGCTGTAGGGTGCGTACATGTTGCATACATCACTGTGTAGACATTAGCTGTAATAATAGTAATAATAATAATAATAATAATAAAGGTTTAACGTCCATTTTCCATTTCCTCATACAAGGGTGATGTTAGGGACGTCCCCCCATCACATGTCACTACAAATCGGTTTCACCCCAAACGATCTGAAAATACATGTGCTGAAGAGAAAGAAAAAGATCCTAAACGGTGCCGGTACGGTGATCAAAAAACAGTCAGGCAAGATGAGAAAAAGCTGGTAAAGCTAAGGTTAACGTCAGTTTCCTCACTCGAAAGCGATGCCAGTGACGGGCGAACCCAGGATTTGAACCCGCATCAACTGATCCGCGGTCGAGTGTCTTACCGACTTCGCCACTGGTTCCAGCAAAAAAAGTCCTAAAGAAAATAAAAGTGCGAAAAAAGTCTATGGTGGGAAGATATGTGTTTTCAGCCTACAACGGAAAGTGGCACCACTTTGTGTTGATTACTAATATGTGAATGTTTTGTACACATATGCTTTGGTACGTTGTGCGCATATATTACATGTTAGTTTGAACTGTTTATAACTCTATATGTTTAGATTTATTTTGTGTGTGGTCCAGCTGATAGCGCACTTGCTTGATAAGCAAGACAACACTGCCTCGAAACCTGCGTGACCGTCTCGGACGTTACCTAGTATTACAATTCAGAAACTGACGTTAAAACTAGGTATATTCGAACAACGAGTAGAAGTTTTGTAGTATTGGTACTGAGGAGTGTGCAAGTTTACCAATGTGTCCATCGGGATGCATTCATCATGTTATTTAGTCGTTGTAGTAGAGTGGTGATAGACTGGAGTAGATATTAGCTGTTGTATTAGAACAAGATACGGTTTTAGTTAATATGGCTGTGTATGTTGTATGACTCAATTAAAATGATGCAGCCCTTTGTAATTCGATTGCATTAGTCTCGATAGTGCTCTGTGTTGTAAGGGACGCCAGTAGCACTCTAATTGTTTTAATTATATGATTTGTTTGTAGTAGTTAACAGCAATAATGCTCAATTAGAGTTCCACTATCAGTCACGCACTATGAGACCAAATTCAAGTTTAAGTAACAAACATAATACATTGTGTGGAACAAAAGCATATAAAAAATCTGTAAATCAGTTTTAAGAACGAGTCACTGCGTTGAATTTTGATCGGTGCTGATTAATAAGGTTGTTTAGCGATTAGGAATCTAAATAGCTGTATGGATTATTTCTCGTTTTGGTGTGCTAGTTAAAGATCGTGAATAGCTTGAATTGTTGTTTTTAAATGTACAGCAGCAGTTCATGGAAACGGTAGAACGGTTAATATAACATTCGTGTTACGTACGCTGTATGACAGCAGACCTCATGAAGGAGCGATGCCGTATTATATTTTGATTATATTTGATTTGTTCTTCTTGTGGCTGTAATTATACCCAAAGTCATCCTCGGCTGTAGAATGAATTACAGTTGTCTTTATCTTCCCTACCGGCGTCCATTTGCAGAGGATGAGAATACTGGCGATCCCGTCGCTGGTGATCATTGTGGGCCTCCAAGAATTGAGAAATGATGGAATATTTTAGACTCCAGTTGATGGTTGGAGGAATGGTGCAACAGTGATTTCCAGTTAGATCGAACGACTTTATTACCGCTCTTATTTGAGCAAGTTAGTCATGCGCTAATAGTTTAACGTCTGTGTTGTATTACACGGTATCTGATCTTCTGTACATAAACACTGTTTCCATCATGTAAGAAAACTTATAGATGTAAGGATTTGTTAGTGCGATTTATTTTCCTGGAATATGCCGACGTGTGGTGTATTAGATGGCCGTGCTACCATTGCTCTGCGCCATAGATGAAAAAAACGTTCTTACCAAAAATAAAAAACGTTAAAAAACGCGTTTTTTTCCCAAAAAATAAAAAACGTTGAAAAAAAACGTTAGTAGCGTACATGTAGCTTGCATATATATTACCATGCCATCGTTCCATAACACTAAACAATTTTATTACAACTGGACTTGATTTAAAGTTCTAAAGTATGTCCATAGACTCCACACAAATATAAACAAATACTTTCAGGTCACATATAGCCACACTGTTAGTTGTTCATAATTATCAATACAAGAAAATTTAAATCCGTAAGAAATTAAGAATAGACAATGTCTTAAAGTTAGAAAATCTGCCTAACTAGGAAAATCAAAAATGTAAGGAATTACCTTTTATATTGTGATGTTTATGGCATGAAACTAAAGGCAATTTCTCAATATTTATGTGCAGTCCA
Organism: Enchytraeus crypticus; assembly: GCA_905160935.1. NCBI lineage: Eukaryota > Metazoa > Annelida > Clitellata > Enchytraeida > Enchytraeidae > Enchytraeus > Enchytraeus crypticus. The sequence goes on along the minus strand of CAJHZI010000548.1, from coordinate 1,529,552 downwards.
CGTCAAACCATGGTTTACGTTTTTTTACGTTTTTTATTTTATAAAAAATAAAAAACGTAAAAAACGCGTTTTTTTTCAAAGATATAAAAAACGTAAAAAACGTTTTTTTCATCTATGCTCTGCGCTGAGCAATCATTGTCTCACTCGCTTTCTATTGCAGTTCATAGACAAGAAGAGATTTCTGTTTAAATATAAATCGATCAGTCCTTCAATCAGTTCTCTGAAACATCGAGCATGCGCCAAGATATATTAGCTCAGTGTGCGCGAGGATATTAGATTTATATTCTAGTCATTTGACAATGTCTTGTGGCATGGGTTGTGATATTTGTTCTGCAGTGTGCTTCGTCTCTTTGTGGCATTGGTGGTGATATTTGTTGTGCAGTACTCTTCACCTCTCGACTCGTTATAATTTAATAGCGTAATTTCTTCATATCTGTCTAACTCGCTGTGTTCTCTAATGTGTAGCAAGAGATATCTGTCTAACTCGCTGTGTTCTCTAATGTGTAGCAAGAGATCTCTGTCTAACTCACTGTGTTCTCTAATGTGTAGCAAGAAATATCTGTCTAACTCGCTGTGTTCTCTAATGTGTAGCAAGAGATCTCTGTCTAACTCGCTGTGTTCTCTAATGTGTAGCAAGAGATATCTGTCTAACTCGCTGTGTTCTCTAATGTGTAGTAAGAGATATCTGTCTAACTCGCTGTGTTCTCTAATGTGTAGCAAGCGATTCTACAGCCTCAGGATCTGAATCTTGTTCTGTCCTCCAATTCTTTCATCCGCTAGCAACATCTTAGCGCTTCTTCGTTTCTGTAGCTCAGAATTATACTTTGATTAATTCTCACCGCTGAATATTTTGACAACTAAAGATTTCTAAATTTTATGATTAGCGTTGATGTTTTCTGCCACACCTTCACTTTGGAGGATTTCAAGTGTTTAGTGCTTCGTTGTTTTTCTTGTTTTGCTTTTAAAGAGATCTCAGATGACTGTTTCATATGAACTTGGTTCGTCTAAATCAGTGATTCACTGTCCATTTCTGTAGCTATCTATCTATACATAATACTCTGCATTGCTATTATTCTCTTCATAGTCTCTGCCCTCTGTTCTCTCTCTATCACTGCATATCTGTCTCTCTATATCTCTACGTTTGTCTCAGTAGATCTGTCTCTCTGTCTCTTCGACATAAGAATGTTTAGACTGAGTTCCATAGAGAACTCGATACTTAATGTACTAGTTTATTGAGATTTAATTATAGATTTTGTTTCTCTAACCTATGTGTATTTGTCACATCTATCAATCAGTGATTCATTTATTTACCCAGATCTGTCTCGATATTAACCTACGTGTATGTGTGTGTGACCTATCATTCCATTCTTGAGATTATAGTTGTTCAGTTTTCCATAGTATTTCTTTAATTCTTTCTCTCTCACTTTCTCTCTCTCTCTCTCTCTCTCTCTCTCTCGATGTTTGTGTTGTATAACAATTATCTGCCCTCTCTATCTGTTTTCAGTCTCTAATTTCCATCTCTCTCTCTCTCTCTCTCTCACTCTCTCTCACTCTCTCTCACTCTCTCTCTCTCTCTCTCTCTCTCACTGTCTTTCTCTTTCACTCGATAACTCTCACACACTCGACGTCGTCTTTCATATATTTCCTTTCCAATCGATAACTGAACGTCGAGTATCGACCAGGAGTTTGTCACTGTCTGTCTGTCTGTCTGTCTCTCTGTAAGTTCGTGTCGGTGCAGTATGGATGTATCGGCGGCAGTCAATGAGACTTAACTGGTTCAGTCTCGCTCCCGCTGGTCACATGACTGAATTCCAATTCCTCCGCATCGCCTCGCAATCCCACAACCCCTCCCCTCTCCGTCCTAAGCTCCTTCGATAGCGTCCCAGGCGTCCTTGACGAAGCTCGAGACTTAGATGAAGAGGGTAGGAGGTGTGGTTGAGTGGTAGCCTTAGTCAAAGTGGGAGTCAAAGTTTTGCGTTGTAGTTTTCTTAAATTATTTTATACCAAAAGCGTTGTTTAGATTTATGCGCAGTTGACCGTGTATAGACAGCTGTTTAAAAGAGTAAAATGTTATTGAATTCTAATGTGATGCTTTCGTTTCTATCATCGACGGGTTTAGAGAAGGAAGAAAACTCTTATGCTCTTTCCTTTCACTATTGTTATTCAACGGCAGTGACTAAATTTGGCTCAACTCTAAAGCAATGGCATCTCCTCTGTTTCCTCTAACTCCTTCCATTCCAGGCTTATTGGATTGGAATTGTGAGGATGGTCCTCGTTGAATAGTAATATTTGTTTAGGACATCCGGTTAGTATTTTATTTAATAATTTTGATTTTTAAACGCCTATAAAACATTCTCAATTTTAAATGACTTAAATTATTCTGTACATAATTAATTTGAACTGAGATATATCATTTATACTATTACTCATACTTTCTACTCGTAATATTCTCTTTTGAAGTGAGCATATTACATTTAAAGTAATTATATGCTTATTATTATGCTTATTGTTTGTAAACTATGCTAATTCCTTTTGCGGGGTATAAAATCTAATGGACTTATTAACATTAGGTTACTCTTCTATTTAAACCGATCTTTTATCACAACGTAAATTTTACAAACGCAGGAAGGCATACATTAAAGGACACACATACTTATTATCGTTTCTGAAGTTTTTCATGGATTTTGATTATTGATTCCAGTAGAGGCTTCCGCATTGCTTCCCGTGTTCCTGTCGTCACTCAACTCCCCCTCTCGCTCCCTCCCTTTCCCACCCCCCTCTCCGTAACAACATTTTGCAGAAGAATGGCTCAGTCATCGGTCGTACAATACGAAGTCGATGTTTCTGTATAAACTTGTCGCCCACTGCAGCTGTTCATCGACTGGATGAGAGGAAATACAAAACGCTTTTCGTCTCGAAACAATCCAGTCGTCTGCGTTTTAGTCTCTTTTTTTAGCGGATTCGTTTAGAGCGTTTAGTTTTTATTTATCTAGTGGGTTCTGGTGAATGTGATACTCTGACAGCATTTAACTATATACGAAGAAGTTAGTATTGTGGAATGGTGGTTGTTGAGTGAGTTGGTTATTGTTGTTACCTAGTTTGCTTTTAGTTATCTTTTGGTTATCTTTTACATTGCTGTAGGGTTTAGAATTACCCGAATCATTTACAAAATCTGGTTCTAATTTTGGACCTATCGAATCTGTTTGAGCTTTAGCTTGTTTAATTCATTCAAATGAAAACTGAAATTAGAAAAAAGGAATCATATGATATGGACATGCTAATTGGCAACTAAATATTTGACCTTGATTAACTTTATTTTGATCTGACCAGTCAGAGCATATGACATTTTTTGCCGCTATACGTATGCATGCATATTAGTGCTACCCATATTGAGACTATTGGTTTAGAAATGACAGTTCTACAGTCCAACAATTTAGTAGTAATTAGTATAAGCTGTAACAAAATGAAGATATTATAATATCGACTACTTACAAACTCTTATTGATACACGAATATTTATGAATGATTTTCCTAAATCCTTGTGGTCTCTGAGTATTCGATTCACGACCTTGAGTAACCTTAATCTTCTTTGAAACATGAAACAAACCATTTTTGCTTCCGCGCATATCCTAGGATTATTTGACATTTCGAAAAGCCGAGAAACGATTTTTATTGGTCGAGCCGGCATTGAATTGAGCTATCTGCTGATCAGTCTAGTTGCTGAATCGAAATCATTCAATTTGATGACAGTTTAGTGCCTTTAGTGGGAGTACCAAGTTGCTGGAATGTACTAGAACTACTTTTTTTTAGCTTTCTTGCATATATTTAGTTCTGAATTTCGCTGATCCATTGCATCGACCAAATCACTCTACAATATTCTGAGTATTTGCCAGTTTCTGTCTCTAAACCTGTCAGTTTCACTGACAGGTTTTAGAGTCAGGAAACTGGCGTTACACTGAGCTCTAGATTCAGCTTTGGTATCAATTTAAGATAGCATGTGCTAGTAAGGAAAGTTAGGGAAGTATTGAAAGAAATCATTTTTCAGAGATGTATTGTTGTAGTTGTGAAGTAAGGTTTATATACATGTAGTTGTCGTTGCCTTTGTGGTTGTGTCGAATTTTGTATCTCTGTACATGTGTTGCTGAGTGAAGATGGCGTAGGTAAAGTTTTCGATCTAGCCTACTTTTTGTTTGAACTCTCGCTATCCTATGTGAGATTTCATTTTAGTTGTCGCGCTTCTAGTCAGTCGTTCTTTGACGTAATCATTCGTTGCTCTAAAGAGAGCGCACTCTGGTCATCACAAAAATCCACCAATTCGGTGATTGTGATCTCTCTTTCTCTCTATCTCTCACTTTCTCACTATTTTTTTTCTCTCTCTCTCTATCTCGCTTTATCTCTATCTCTCTTTTTTTCTCTCTCTCTCTTTGTATCGATGATTGTGATATCTCTTTTCTCTCTTTCTCTCTATCTCTCGCTTTCTCACTATTTCTCTCTCTCTCTCTCTATCTCGCTTTATCTCTAACTCTATCTCTCTTTTTTTCTCTCTCTCTTTGTATCGTTCTGTCAGTCTATTTCAATGCACTGAGGGCCATGGCGCATTATACTCTCAATTAATGTTATGCTCTTCTTTCATGTCTTTTCTATTTACGAATGTGTCAGGGATCATCCAACATCATAGTCTCGGTCTCCTCTAACCTCTTAACGTTGCGTTTTTCCATTTATTGTATCTTTTAGCAATCCATGTCTTCTAAGGACACGTACTACTGTCTACAGTTTAAAATGTCGATTTCATTTATCTTCTAGTTTTTGGGAGACTATACGGCGTTGTTGTCACTAAATGTATATTGTAAGTAGTTATTTTGTTTTTCTGCCGCGGTATTTTATATTTGTATTGTTAATTTTGTACAACGTCATCCTCTTCATCCTTTGTGTGATTGTTATTTTGCTAACAGTTGGATAACGGTGATGAGCAGGCAGCCCAGGTGAGGAGAGAGCTGGATAGTAGACTACAGGCTGTCGATGAAATAGCCAGGGTAAGAACTGAGGCTGATTTATCAATAGGTCCATGGTAAGAACTGATGTATGATTTATGAATAAGTCCATGGTAAGAACTGACGACTGATTTAACAGTAAGTCCATGGTAAGATGTGGTGTCTGATTTATCAATCAATCCATGGTAAGATATGATGTATGATTTATCAATTGGTCCATGGTAAGAAGTGAGGCTGATTTATCAGTAAGTCCATGGTAAGAACTGAGGCTGATTTATCATTAGGTCCATGGTAAGCACTGAGGCTGATTTATCAATAGATCCATGGTAAGAACTGAGGCTGATTTATCAATAGGTCCATAGTGAGCACTGAGGCTGATTTATCAATTAATCCATGTTAAGAACTGAGGCTGATATATCAATTAATCCATGGTAAGATCTGAGGTTGATTTATCAGTAAGTCTATGGTAAGATATGATGTCTGATTTATCAGTAAATCCATGGTAAGATATGATGTCTGATTTATCAATAAGTCCATGGTAAGACATGATGTCTGATTTATCAGTAAGTCCATGGTAAGATATGATGTATATTTTATCAATAGGTCCATGGTAAGATGTGGTGTCTGATTTATCAATTTTAATTATAAATTTAAACCAATTTATCACCTTTGGGTGAGGAAACTGACACTAAATGTTGATGCTGTTCTTGAAGCTCAGATGTCTCCCTGACATCACCTTTGTATGAGGAAACTGACGCTAAATGTTGATGCTGCTCTAGAAGCTCAGAGATCTCCTTGACGTCACCTTTGTACGAGGAAACTGACGCTAAATGTTTGCGCTGTTGTAGAAGCGCCGGGCGGTGCCGAGGTTTCTGCTGAAGGAGATGGAGTCGATGTACGTGGAGGAGCTGAAGGCTTCCGTTAACCTGCTCATGGCAAATCTCGAGAGCCAGCCAGTGACCAAGGGCAGCGCGGAGTCGAAGTACTCCCTGCACAAGTTCAAGAAATATAACAAGTTAGAATCCTTGTCTAGTTTAGTATCGAAATAAAAAATATAACAAGTTAGAATCCTTGTCTAGTTTAGTATCAAAGTAAGAAATATAACACGCTAGAATCCTCGTCTAGTTTAGTATCAAAGTAAGAAATATAACAAGTTAGAATCTTCGTCTAGTTTAGTATCAAAGTAAGAAATATAACACGTTAGAATCCTCGTCTAGTTTAGTATCAAAGTTAGAAATATAACAAGTTAGAATCCTTGTCTAGTTTAGTATCAAAGTAAGAAATATAACACGTTAGAATCCTCGTCTCGTTCAGTGTCAAAATAAGAAAAAGCAAGTGCTACTACTTGTAGCTTAGTTAGCTAGATTGAAAGCTGGTAAGGCAAATGTTAACGTCAGCTTCTTCACTCGAAAGCAATGTCAGTGACGGGCGAGCCCAGGATTAATAATTACTAATGAACTAGGGACCTCTTTCTCTGCGAGTACTTCCGGTAGAATTAGTCGCTTGTCTCCGGGACAGGTCCGTCTCTGATAGTTCATTTTGATAAGGAAACGAACTGTATAATAAACTGTTAACTACAGTTTTAAAGTATTTTTATATTTTGAACGTGCTCTTATTGTTGAAGGAAGTTAAAAGCTAACTGTCGTATCATTTACTACATTAGTACTATAACGATGTCATTGTTGTAATTTCATTTAGCTCTTAAATCCGTGGCCAAGTTTATGTCAATTTTTAGCAACTCATCTGCCTTAAGTATACTACATACATAGTAGTACATACTACCGAGTCGGTGACTTTTTGGTTAGTGTTTTTTTACCACAGATCAATAGGTGCAGAATTCCAAATCTCCAACTCTAGTGCTCTCCTCGTCACTGACGTGCAATCGAGCAAGTAACTAACGTTAAACTGACTTGGCTTTGATTTCTCGGCTTTTTAAATGTAGAGCTTGAATAGTGAACTGGATTGAAAGTATAAGAATGCAAAACTCGTAGTGTTTTATTTCATAAAGATTGGCGCATTTTGTAATAGGATTTTGTAATGGTAACTCATAATTGGCCTATCGATTAGGCTGATACTTGTAGAACGGGGCGGCACCCTTGACTCTAATGACTTGGTACATTCGCATTGATTACCTGGGTTTAATTAAATACAGGTTATCGCCCGTGACACTAGTGCACTTTATCGTTTCTATGTATCTGATGAAAGAGTGCAGCGCAAGTCAGTGCATAAACGTGCGCGATTATACAACGTTTCATGAGTGTAGAAGTCTATAATACTCGATTTTCGCATTCTGAGTTTTCGTCATTATTTAGCAGCCATTATTTAAAATTGACTTTTTAGGAGCCATTATATAAAATTTATTATGTTTGTTAAGGTAACCAACGATAAGTTAAAAATTTATTTGCTTCTTCTGTTGGTAGTTCATTAATTTTAGGCATTAATTACTATACTTTCGTATGAATTTCTCCAGAATCGTAGTTAATAGTTACTGTATAAAGTTGATGGATAGATTGATTTGACTAATTGACTGCTTAACTGTTTGCAAGATTGATCGATTGTTTGATTGATTTATTGATTGAATATTTTATTAATCGATCGGTTCATGAATAGTTGCTAGCGTATTATGGCATAGATATCAATATTTTACATGTTACTTGTTCTTATTCACTTGATAGCCTTGTAATTTTGTCTTTTATATTTGTCTACCATTGAATTGGTGAAATTAAATAAATTAAATAGCTACAGACACTTATGTTGCACTGACTCTGTGTTGCAGACCTCAAACGAATCACACGGGAGTGACTAAAGTTGATCTGTCTGAGGACATTGAACCGGCTCTATCAAAGTCTGATGTCACGCTTACTTTTGCTCTCGAGGTGCGTAACTCCTATTTTTTATGCTATATCTGCTCTGTTTTTTGACTGCTAAATGTAATTTTTGCTACTTTTCTTCATAAAATTCAAATTAATGTGTATTTAGTCCAATATTGCAGATTTACTATAGTCATAATGTGTGCAATATAATGTACATATAATGAAGTGTACATAGTGCATAAAATGTGCAATGATATGCGAAGATAAATGTGTCATAATTTTCCAAAGGTCACATATTATGGTTTGTCTAAACTTGCAAATCTGAAATGATATGATTTGACTAACAAAACACAAAACAATATACACAGAATTCCCGACCGATTCACCATTAACTACAGCGTCTGTGGCTGTCGTCTTATACAATAGAAATGTGAGTAAAAGTTGAACCCTTCTTACGTTGTACGCAATTAAGGCATTTAAAAAGTCTTTTTGAACTGTATATGTCAGGTGGTGGTGATGGAAGTTAAAGGCTTGGCTTCGCTGCCGCCCAACAAGATCGTCTACTGCACGATGGAGATCGAGGGGGGTGAAAAGCTGCAAACCGATCAAGCAGAAGCTGGAAAACCTTGGTTTGTTGAATATAAACAACTAAATAATTAGCGATTTAGATTTTTACCTATAAACCTCATTTTCCATATGTAGAGTAGGTCATGTTCTGGGAGGGAATGGTTTACCAGAAGAGTCAATTGAAGGATGAATGGAAGGCAGTAAGGTTGGAGAAGACCTAGACTGTGAATGCTGAATGATTTGCTAGCAAATTCATATGTTGATTTGAAGAGAAAAGCGGATGATAGAAATATGTGGATAAGATATATGCTATGGACCTACCAATGGGCAGTACACTGATGGCGAAAAGAGAGAATATATGTTATATTAAGTAGCAATAGCATAGCATGAATGTATAGAGACTGTCACGTTTCGTATACCAAGTTTTATATCCGGAATTCTTCGTGACTCGATGGCAGAAATTTCTGCATTGAGTTACAATTTTAGAAGTGTTAAATGATGTTTTATGGCTGGTTAAGTGTTGTTTTTATAGCTGGTTAAGTGTTGTTTGTATAGCTGTAAATGTTGTTTTACAGCTGGGTAAGTGTTGTTTTTTAGCTGTAAATGTTGTTTTATACAGCTGGGACACTCAAGGTGATTTCACAACCAATCAGCCTCTGCCATGTGTCAAGGTCAAGGTGTTCACGGAGAGTTCTCGAATGCTCAGCCTAGAGGATAAAGAACTGGGTCGTGTACGTATCAGAGAACTTGTGTAAATGGAAAGACCATGTTAACGTCAGTTTCGTCTCTCGAAAGTAATATCGGTAGCGATGGCGTGCCCAGGATTTGAACCCAGACATACTGATCCCCGGTGGGACATCTCCGACATCGCCTCTTGCTCCAGCCAGTATGAAACCCTTATCATAGAAAATCGGAGATCTTGTATGAAGTCATTATCTATCAAACCAATATTATCTGTAGAAATGTCGCTACTTAATGTATAAAATAGAGAACTTTTTTGAAAAATATCCTTTAGCCTAATTTACAAGCTAAATTTCAAATTGCTACTCATTTGTCATTTGAAATTTCATCATTGGATTATTTTATGATTCATTTCTTAATTCATTTTTGTAGCTTATATATGTGTTTTTCTAGTGCACTCAAGAATACACCAAACAACTACTGAACTTGTTGTATAGACGAATAAGCTAAATGCTGATAAACGCAACTGGAAAACTCCTTGAAATACATTTTTCCCAGACAAAGGCTTCGTTATTAAGGTTTCAAATAGCATAATATTTGTAATGGGATAGACTTCTTGATCCATTGGTGCTCCTTAGTGAATTGAAAACAGGCTATTTTATGAATATGTGTATTCAATGTGGCTTTTTTCATAATATAGTAAAGTTAGATTTACTTTTAGATGCGTTAGTCAGGACTTGGACTTAATATTTTAATAATTGACTGAAATGGAACTTTGTCTAGTTCACAGGTATGTCATGCTATGATATGTACAAACTGCTGCCTGTTTGTTTGTTTCATTGTTGTGCTTTTTCTTTAGCTGACAGCCGCTTGGTTTAAAGTTCTAGAGTCTTTTGACTTATGCTAACTTTTCAATACTATTTTCCCAATCTAAACGATTGATTGATTGTGTAGATTGTGTTAAAGCCGACGGCCACGAGATCTAAAGCCCCAGAGTGGCACACTCTGGTGACGTCCAAGCATTGCCCCGACAAAAACGTCAAGATCAAGATAGCGCTGCGCATAGACAAGCCTCAGAACATGAAGCACTGCGGGTTTGTTTCTATCTCTGTCTCTATTTGAAACATTGCGGGTTTATTTCTGCCTCTGTCTCTATATAAAGTTAGATTTTACTTCGGACTTATTTTCTGGATTTTGGAATTCGCACCGTTTTTGGACCTTCTGTTTGCTCGCCGGCCTGATTTTGTCTCAATAGTGCTCAATGTTGTCATTGATGACTGTAGCACTCTAATTGTTGTTATGTTATGTTATATAGCAACATGAAACTCTGCGGGTTTGTTTCTATATCTCTAGTAACAGTCTGTTTGATCCAGTATTTAAATGCCCTTAAGTAAAATTAAGATTTATTAAGTTAATAGTTTCCTCTGCACCAATCCAACGAAGAGTAGAATACAAGCATTGTTTCGTCCATTCATTTGTCTATTTATAACGCTGACAGCAGGTGACTGACAGAGAGATGATTGTTGCGGATAGCTGTTGACTGACGGAGATATGATTGTTGCTGATAGCTGAAGACTGACAGAGAGATGATTGTTGCTGATAGCTGATGACTGACTGAGAGTTGATTGTGTTTTACTAGGAATCTGTACTCGCAAGGAAAGAACATCTGGAGAAAGTGGAAGAAAAGATACTACGTTCTTGTTCAGGTCTGTTATGATGGGTTTTTAGGATTTTGCTAAGTCTTTTAGGATGTGTCAACATCATTATTATCAGCATTCATTTTTCACTTTTAGATTTTAAATATTGAATTACTTAAAAATTAATAGAAAATATACGTTGACAATGAAATATATAAAAGCTATATAAGTACATATATAAGTTGTAGGCTTACACATAAATAAATAAAAATAATAAATAAATAAAGGTTTAACGGCCGTTTCATCATACAAGGATGATGTCAGGGACGTCCCCCATCACATGTTACCACAAATCGATTTACCCCAAACGATTTGAAAAATATGTGCATGTTGTATAACATGTCATGTAATTTGTAATCTCTATATTATATATATATATATATATATATATATATATATATATATATATAAATGGTGCGTTTTAGTAACCTTAACCGGGGATGGATGATTATTCTACAAGATCACCAGTACAGGTCTTAACCATGAGCTGCACGTTTAAGCACATGTTTAATCAATCTATGAACTATATTTTATTTATTTTTACTCGACAGGTGTCGCAGTATACATTTGCGATGTGTAGCTACCTGGAGAGGAAGGCTGACCCCACGAACATTCAGCAGCTGGACGGCTTCACAGTGGACTACTGCGAGGCTCCGCTTGATGGTAACTTTTCTAATGACTTCTCTAAGTCTTCTAATAACTAACTTTTCTAATGACTTCTATAAGTATTCTAATAACTAACTTTTCTAATGACTTCTACAAGTCTTCTAATCTCTAACTCTTCTAATGACTTCTATGAAGCTTCTAATCACTAACTCTTCTAATAACGCTTCACAGTGGACTACTGCGAGGCTCCGCTTGATGGTAACTTTTCTAATGACTTCTATAAGTCTTCTAATAACTAACTTTTCTAATGACATCTGTAAGTCTTCTAATCACTAACTCTTCTAATGACTTCTATGAAGCTTCTAATCACTAACTCTTCTAATGACTTCTATGAAGCTTCTAATCACTAACTCTTCTAATGACTTCTATGAAGCTTCTAATCACTAACTTTTCTAATGACTTCTATAAGTCTTCTAATCACTAACTCTTCTAATGACTTCTATGAAGCTTCTAATCACCAACTCTTCTAATGACTTCTATGAAGCTTCTAATCACTAACTTTTCTAATGACTCCTATAAGTCTCGTAGATCTATTAATAAAACTCATCTATGTATTTATCCAGTTTTCTGAAAGTGCTAAGTCTAAAACATACAATGTCATTGCCTTTGTGAAGGGATTACCTGGTTGATCTTTGGAGTGATCTTTTAGGAGCGTGAAAGAAGACTGCGTGTGAATATGGACCTTCAACTTGGCAGAACACAAGAGTGAGAGAGAGAGAGAGAGAGAGAGAGAGAGAGAGAAAGTTAATGCATACACTTGTACATTACAAAGCTGTGCAGCGATTTAATATATACACTGTAGTAACGTAATGTATTTTAATTGCACAGCTGTGGAAGGCGGGAGATTTTTCTTCAACATGGTGAAGGAAGGAGATCAGGTGATGTTCGCCACGGATGATGAGACAGAAAGGACGCTGTGGGTACAGGCCCTGTACCGAGCCACTGGGCAGTCCCATAAACCTCAACCACCTGTCAATCAACCAACCAAAGTCAACAATACTGTTCTCTCCAAAGCTCAAGGAGGTAATTGTCTCCATCCCTTTCTCTGTCAATTAATTGTTTTAATAAAAAACTTCACGCTCGATCCAAGAAGTTGATTCATAATAATTTTATGTTTTCTGTAAAATTCTTTGTTTACACTTCGTTAAGTATTCGATATGTGCGTAGTTCTCGTGCTCTATAATTTATACATTCCAGTTATTAATTTATATGCTTCTAAAAATGTAAAAATATCGTGTAATTGGCGACTAACGATTCGATATGTTGAATGTGTTGGCATATAAAATTAAAAAATATAATGTAATTGGCGACTAACGATTCGATATGTTGAATGCGTTGCTCAGACGCTGACAAGGCTCGCAAGCACGGACTAGACGAGTTTGTTCAGGCGAATCCATCGAAATTCGAGCATCACGACCTGTTCACTCTACTGCAGCGGTTAACTCTAGACTACAGACTGAACGACCAGTTCACCTGCCTGGTATGAACTGTCTCTGTTAAGTCTTTTACCTTATATTTACGCTGTCAGCTCTTTTTGTTATGTTTTTATAGTCATTTAGGTTATATACTGTGTATGTTATCAGGCAATATTTTGAGTTTGCTCTTCAGTAAATTTGTAAACAATATGCTTGCAGAGTTGGTCTATTTAGGTAAAAACACATTATGTTGTGTGTAGGGTTGATTCATCATGCACATTATGTTGTGTGTAGGGTTGATTCATCATGCACATTATGTTGTGTGTAGGGTTGATTCATCATGCACATTATGTTGTGTGTAGGGTTGATTCATCATGCACATTATGTTGTGTGTAGGGTTGATTCATCATGCACATTATGTTGTGTGTAGGGTTGATTCATCATGCACATTATGTTGTGTGTAGGGCTGATTCATCATGCACATTATGTTGTGTGTAGGGTTGATTCATCATGCACATTATGTTGTGTGTAGGGTTGATTCATCATGCACATTATGTTGTGTGTAGGATTGATTCATCATGCACATTATGTTGTGTGTAGGGTTGATTCATCATGCACATTATGTTGTGTGTAGGGTTGATTCATCATGCACATTATGTTGTGTGTAGGGTTGATTCATCATGCACATTATGTTGTGTGTAGGGTTGATTCATCATGCACATTATGTTGTGTGTAGGGGTGATTCATCATGCACATTATGTTGTGTGGGTTGATTCATCATGCACATTATGTTGTGTGTAGGGTTGATTCATCATGCACATTATGTTGTGTGTAGGGTTGATTCATCATGCACATTATGTTGTGTGTAGGGCTGATTCATCATGCACATTATGTTGTGTGTAGGGTTGATTCATCATGCACATTATGTTGTGTAGGGTTGGTTCAGCCCGGGTCAGTTGTTTGTGCTGGATGAGTACTGCGCTAGGTACGGAGTGAGGGGCTGCAAGCGTCATCTGGCTTATCTAGATGATCTACAGCTCTACGCTGATAAGGGCATCATGATAGACCCCACTCTCATTCACTACAGCTTTGCCTTCTCTGCCTCCCACGTACATGGAAACAGGTGAGAGAGGAATTCGTGAACTACACGTTTATAGCTCAATATAGCTAAACCTGATAACATCTCGACCCGTTTGGTTATACTTACCTGTAATCCCATTTGAATATTTAATCTTTAGCCCTACATGTATGTGGATGTTAAAAAGTTAAAGTTTAAAGCTGTTTCTGTATTATTACGGTTATCGTCAGAGCTCGTCTGGGTATGGCTAACATTCGAACGGATTGTCTCGTGCTTATGGGCAAATATACAACCATCTAGGCCATCTAATCAGTACGTAATATAGGATGTTACTAATGAGATCTATTAGCAGAACATAGATGTAAATTTGTTTTTTTATTTCTGCTGCTTTCAATAAAAGATAGAAATTCTTTGTAACAAGTTGTACGTATTAAGGAGAATTAATTTATTTTGTTGTGTCTGATTTATAATGTCGATTCTGCTTTCATATCGATCCTCGCATTAACCGATTTGATTGATTGACTGATTGATAGGCTGATTGATTGATCGATCGATTGATTTATCGACTGATTGATAGAGAGAAAGATTGCCTGATCGATTGATACTCTCACTGCCTGGTTGATTGATTGATTCACTGATTGATCGATTAATTGATTAATTGAGTTAATTGATTCATTCTTGCAGACCTGATGGAATAGGTACGGTGTTACATGAAGAGCGAGATAAGTTCATTGAAATAAAGGACAGACTCAAAGTTCTTCTGGAGAGACAGATTACCAACTTCAGGTCACTATGCTTGTTCAGTAGCATGACAATCTAACTAAGTACATTGTAAGCTGGGACTTGAGGTGATTAGTAAAGTGTTAAGTTGCTACTGATTTAGTTCCATCCGATGATTTTAATTTTAATTAAACTGCAACTATTTCTGTTACCGTACTCAGTTTTATTGGTTTTAAATCACAACCACACAAGTTTTAAACCACAACCACACAAAACCACGAAAACCACAATTTCTGTAACCAATCCCGTTATTCTGTCTGAGCCATTGATCAAATCGAATCCTTCAGATTTCAACGAACGCAGTTACACTTTTTGCTGGAAATATAAGTTTTAAATATTTTTGAGAACATTTATTAGTACTGAAGTCGGCTTTAACTGGAGAATTTTTGCAACTGTGTTTGTGTATATTTATTCATGCAGATACACGTTTCCATTTGGACGACCTGAAGGTGCTTTAAAAGCTACCCTGTCTCTGTTAGAACGGGTAGGTATGCTAAATATCTCTCTCTCTCTCTCTCCCTCTCTCTCTCTCTCCCTCTCTCTCTCTCTCTCTCTCTGTCTCTCTCCCTCTCTCTCTCTCTCTCTCTCTCTCTCTCTCTCTCTCTCTCTCTCTCTCTCTCTCTCTCTCTCTCTCTCTCTCTCTAAGATTCGTTTTAAATGTAATAATTGAAGTGATGTTGCCATTGTTATGTTATTTATATAGTTGGATAGAGTTGCCTGATATACAAATAGTAAAATTTATGTAATATTGTGCATATATGTGATATGTTAGTGTATTATGTTCATTGACTGGATTCTGTTACAGTTGGTCCTCTGAAATACCGTTTCAGTTAGCTATGGAAATCCTTTTTTGCTAATCTCATTTATTTAGTTTTGAGTGTTTACTGAAATTAAGTTTTACAAGTGATTTAGTTTGGTAGATATCTCCACTAGAAATACAGTTCGATAATTCTACATGTATTTGACTGTGATTTCATTTGCTATTGTTGACTTGTTAGTAATTAGAAATCATTTAATTTCAAGATAGACGACTTATGTCAGCTAGTTATCACAAATGTTGTGTAGATAACAGATTTTTTATTTATTTCATGTCGCGTGATTTTTCAGCATACATGTAATTCCATCAAAATTAAACAGTGGAATGAATAATACTAATTAAACAGCTGTACAGTAAAAAAGAAGGACAAACATAATGTATGATGAATGTAAAACCAAATGCCATACAATCGGTCACTATAAGAGCAGAGCTTTATATAGTGTTAAGACTCTTAGTGAGAGAGAGATAGATAGACAGAGAGAGAGAGAGAGAGAGAGAGAGTGAGTGAGCGAGTGAGCGAGAGAGAGAGAGAGATAACATCATGTTAACATACTCGTATTTAGGTTATTAAATACATGCCTTGGATGGTTGCGTGTCGTTGCATGATGTAAAACTGTTGCAGTCTGCTTTAATGTTGTCAACCAGTCATCTATTTGGTGTCACTGCCACGATGAAATTATTTGAGCTCGGTGTTTGACAGTGGCTGCATTTCAACTTAACTATTGTGTATCTATATGAGTGGATTTTGTTGTATCAATATGTTTTCTATAGATTTATAGCTTGTTGGCATTGATTGATAAAATATGAGTCGATTTCAGCAACTAATTTTATTGAATATGTCTTGTTTTAGGCTGTCCATTTGGACGATAATTCTGATTTTCGCGATAAAACTACTGTCAAATTCCCAGATATAACACTATTGCCAATTCTACATGCATAGTTTTTAAATTTCAGAGCGTAAAATTGCTATTGTGCAAGTTTTGAAAGTATTCTCATTTTGTTTCAGTTATACTATATAATTGTGATCCTATTCCCATTATGCATACAAACGTGCGCACACATACACACACGAACACGCACACACACACACACACATACACATATAGGTGTTGCGAGAGGTACAGTACTATGAGAGCCAGCAGGATTTGGAAGAGAATTTCTTGCCAAATATATCTGGGGTATTCTACTAGAGAATGTTGGCTGCTGTTAATTTTCTGCTTCGTTTTGACTCTCCTCTCTCTCTCTTTCTCTCTCTCTCTCTCACTTTCTTTCTCTCACTTTCTTTCTCTCATTCTCATCTTGCATAACATCAATCCAGTGCACGCGTAGATGATAGGTCAATCGGCATGTATAGCGTTTCACTTTTTAATAGACATTTCTAATACTAATATTTCTACTTAATACTTCTTGTGACACGTTTACTAATCTCGCTAGATTACAATTTTGTAGCTTTTCTAACTAATTGAAATGGTAACATTTGTAATATCGGATTAGGTATGCAAATCTATAGCTACTTAAATAATATTGACTTATGTTTATAAATTGCAAATATGTTTTCCATAACAGATAGCGAAATGTAACTTAAATTTAGGTAGGCCGGTGGTCGCTAAGGATTATATGTATATTAATAGTTGTAAATAATATTGTGTAGTAAACCTGTATAACTAGTTCATGACTTTGGAACAGAAAAGTATAATATTTAGTATAAATAGCATTTTCGTGGACTTGGATCAAAAGTGAATCTTACTGTGCAACAACACAGTATGAGTTGTTGCATTCCTCTGATAACACTTGCTCTTATCTTAGTGCATTTTATATGTAGCATTTCATATTTAATTCTGTATCTATTTAGCGATTGCTGCTTACAGTCTAGGTAATTAATTAACTTCCATTTAAAATTATTAGTTAAATCTTATACACAGTATTCGCCGTTAAAGTTAAAATTAATCAGGTTTTCTGTACTAATATCTCTGTATTGTTGCCATAGATATTAATTTTTTATAGAAAGTAATTTCTTTGATAATGCTCTGTCACTGTGAAAGATTATTTTTTTGGAGATTAATGGCAACATTTTTGTTTGAGGAAGTTTGTGTGTCTTTATAACTAATTCAAGTTCTGTTTGTGGATTGAACGTGAGAATGACGGCGTATATGTAAAGGTATGTGCCTTGGACCTGCCATGTGGTTGAATACAAAGGAGAAAATAATTGTATGTTATATTCTAAGGTTTGCCTCAATTATTTATATTTTTAATATTTATATTTGAGGTTGGTTGGTTTAGATGGCCAGTAAATTTTGGTTAAAATCGCTGCAGAAATATACTAGTAATTAGCGGAATGCGACATAAAAATACTAGTTTTATAATAAAATGAACTTGTCGAATTCAAAGCCAGTTGAATTGCGCATGAATTTTATTCTGTTTTTTCTCAAGTAAACTTTCCGATGTATAGAATATGTGTAAGTAGTCGTAACTATTTAATAGTCCATTGCATGTTCAAACCCTTGAATAGTATGGAAGTGTGTCAGTAAAGCTATTGCTTATATTGTAGGCTACCAAGCATTGCCATATTTCGAAAGCTATGATATGTTATCAGTAAAATTTAATGTAAAGACTAACTTGATACAAAATAATTATAGAAATTGGTTTAATTACAATTAACCCCTGCATCTTTACAGAGATTAAAATAAATAATGTTTGCGAAATTCTAGAGTAAATACTTTAACTCGCAGCCTTAATTTTTTGCACAATGCAAATAATAGTGTGTATGGAGTCACTTTATGTTTTGAAAAGTAATCGTAAATGGTTACTTTTATGTATTCCATTGCTCATGATTTGCTCGAAGGAATGATAATTGATAAGTATGATAAGGAATAGGGATAAGTGATGGACTGGGACCCATTCTGTGTAAATCTGTTGTACATGTTATTGTATAATGTAAATGTTAACGTTATGGAAAGAGAGAAAGAAAGAGGGCGGGTTAGAGTCATATAGTTGAATTGAATTGTTACCAACATTATTTACTATTGATGTTAGTAATTTAATTTAATTTAGTAGTCAAATTATATGTAGTTTTGGATATGTTAGTAATTTCTGTAAATTTTGCTACGTTAGTATAGATTATTTTTTGATTATTTTATAAATGATTATTTTATAAATGATAATAACATGTAAATTTCTAACATAAAAGTTTGCTATGTTAGTATAATTTTGATTATTTTATAAATGATAATAACATAAATTTCTGTAAAGTTTGCTATGTTAGTATAATTTTGATTATTTTATAAATGATAATAACATAAATTTCTGTAAAGTTTGCTATGTTAGTATAATTTTGATTATTTTATAAATGATAATAACATAAATTTCTGCAAAGTTTGCTATGTTAGTGTAATTTTGATTATTTTATAAATGTCAATAATTTAATTAATGTTAAGTATAATTAAGGTCAGTGTTTTTGACGATGTTTCAGGTGTTGATGAAGGACATAGTAACGCCTGTCTCACCTGACGAGGTCAGGAAGATCATCAAAAAATGTCTCGAGAACGCCGCTCTAGCCAACTACACCAAAGTTTGCGAGACTGCCAAACTGGACGGTGAGTTTAATTCTTATTCCAATATTCTTACCTCAGTCAGTAGATCAATCAAATCAATCGCGTATTCTATCAATACTCTTACTTCAGCTAATAGATCAATCATATCAATCGCGTATTCTATCAATACTCATACTTCAGCTAATAGATCAATCATATCAATCGCGTATTCTATCAATACTCTTACTTCAGCTAATAGATCAATTAAATCAATCGTGTATTCTATCAATACTCTTACTTCAGCTAATAGATCAATTAAATCAATCGCGTATTCTATCAATACTCATACTTCAGCTAATAGATCAATTAAATCAATCGCGTATTCTATCAATACTCATACTTCAGCTAATAGATCAATTAAATCAAAATAGCAACCAATCTATGAATTGTATTGTAAAGTTCAGTCCGTGGTAAGCCGTGTCTCCGTTGCTTTTTCGTAGTAATTGCTAATTGGATGCAATCAAATAACAAATAGTAGACGATACAGATAAGATTTTAAGTCGATTTTACCGCAGACCACCAGGCTACTTGACCTTCTCTGCCCATATAGGACTACTGTGGCATTTAGCATTGAACTGCTCTTTATAAATATACTTATTATTATTATTATTATTATTATTATCGTCAGTATTATTTTTATTACTTTTACTATTATATCTTTCAATGTAATATTTAATAGATTGCTAGTATCGTTAAGCTTTTATTTACAGCTTCTTATACGTCCCTGACGCTTTCATAGGCTGATGGATTTCTACACTAATGTTTTGAACAATTTCGCAGTGTCATGACAAAGTGTGATTGTTTATAAGGATTACAAAATATGCTGAGAAATTGTGATTAATGTTTTAGATTTCCATAAAATGTTTATTCTGTACTTGCGCATGCGTGTCAATTTGATAATGCAATTTGATTTGAACGTTTGTGTAAACTTTTGACTACCATTCGTTTAAGTTTTCATATGCAACTATGGAATGTCTGCTATGAAAATTTGGGATATTTAGAAATACAATTTTTCTAGAGTAGATATTAATACTTCTCATATAAATCACTTTACATTAGCACAAGCCCAAGCTTCCAAGAAGGGTGGACGACAAGGCGCAGGTAATAGGATAGTATAGATATTTAGTTCCCATCAAATTTTATTTTACAGTCAGTAGAATAATTCTACGTTACACTATACACTTTTTTTTCATCATGACACTTCTGTTCATCATACATTTTGCCTCTACTTTTGTGTTTTCATGTGATCGAAAGAAGAAATTTATACGTTATTGTTGTGTTTATCATTTGTTTTATAAAATAATTTTATCAAGTTGCTTGTGCTGTTGTACTCGTTTTATATTTATAGAAATGTGCGCTGTAGGCCTATATTATGTTTTTGTAGGCCTTTTCTACTTAACAGCCTTTATGTATCGTTTCTGCTATACTTAACTTTTTTTGTTTGTTTATTTGTAATGGTTTGTTATGTTAGCCTTTATTCCATTATAGATATGAGACATGTAAAATGTAATGCAGAGTTAAATGTGTAGGATATTTTACTCCATTTTAAAAATCTTTTTATACTTTAATTTGAAACTTAACAGTACTGCATTTGTTTTCCTTCAATTTCGTTCAGTTGATTCATTTATACGGTCTATAAGTAAACTCGTTATTACGACCAATCGTTTCAGTTTCTGTTACTCGTTATAGCGACTAATCGTTTTAGTTTCAGTTGCTTGTTATAGCGACTAATCGTTTTAGTTTCAGTTACTCGTTATTTCGACCAATCGTTTTAATTTCAGTTGCTCGTTATGGCGACTAATCGTTTTAGTTTTAGTTCTGTCGTATCGTCCTTTATAACAGTGTAGCATTTAGTTGAACTGGCGAATTTAATCGACATTGCCACTGACTGGAGCTAGCAGCGATGTTAATAAGATATTCGACCTCGGATCAGTATATGCTGGGTTCAAATCCTGGGCTCGCCCGTCACTGATATCGCTTTCGACTGAGGAAACTGACGTTAACATTAGCTTTTTTAACTAGTGCTGAAGGTTGATTTTTAGGTTTCCGAGAGTTTAGAAATGGAAATACTGTTTTGATATTGCCAAAACCTCTGGACATTATAAATATCAAACATAATTCATTATCTTTTATTGTATATTATTTGATCTTAGAAGCTTTTTAAATTCATACGAATGCCTAAAAGTTGTCTTTGTATTAATTTTTTATTTAAATCAGAATTATAATTGCTTTTGATCGTTAGCAAATTGTTTTTAGTAATTAGTGTTCTAGGACTAAATATTTTACTCTAGAATTGGTTTGATTTCTTAGATCCAACCTTTCATTTGTGTAATTAGATGAATATGTATTTGCTTGATTTTTGGTTTAACGGGATAACATTGAAATATAAGAGTATAGTTGTCAATGAATTATATGATATGAAGATTTATTACGTTTCATGGAATGGAGTGAATTACGTGTAATTCATCATCATCATTATCATCTTCCCTTAAATTTCAGTTTAACCAGGGTGGGTCGGGCTCATCATAGTAGTGAATTGCGTGTAATCACAATATACAAATGTGTAATATGGTGTATACGATGTGGAAATCTGTTCCAGTATTATATCGATCCTTCTGTCTTAAAAATAGCAGAATTAGTACCTTTTTGTTTAGTTTTGACAGCTGTGTGCTATATACCATCGTGGATGGCTTGTTTCAATACAGATCGTATTAAAATTGCGTACATGTGAATATAAAGAACTGCATTCAGAATTAATATCAGATGAATTTCTGAATATGTACGCAGTTCTTTATATACACGTACAGGTAATTAGCTAAAACACACATACATAGTAGCAACCAAGCAGGCACACTCGTAGTGACTCGTACATACAATACGTAATAATTAATTATAAATTTACTTTTACTATGTATTTACAATACATAACAAATATTAATTGACGTCCCTGACATCATCCTTGTATGAGAAACGGACTTTAAACTTTTATTACTATAATACACATATAATACGAATATTAGTTATTTACAATTACAATACATAATACACAGATAATACACATATTAGACATTTACACTTACAATACATAATACACAGATAATACACATATTAGACATTTACACTTACAATACATAATACACAGATAATACACATATTAGACATTTACACATACAATACATGATACACAGATAGTACACACATAATACACATTAACACATATAGTATAGAAGCACACACGAGTAAGCAAGTATTATTATTAGTATTTCTGATTGTTTTGTGTAGATGCCTATGAGGACGATGACCCAAAACAGAAATTAGAAAACTTGATGCACTTGGCTGAACTATGCATTGAAATCCTGCAGCAGAATGATGAGTATCATGCTGAGGTAATGCTTTAATTTATGATTTGTCTCAGATGGTTATACTCGGTATATTGTCCGACTGCAGATCAGAAGGTGCAGTGTTCAAATCCAGTTCTCCCACGTCACTGAAAGCCTTTCGAGACTGTATACTAAGCTATACTAAGCTCTGTTAAGCTACATTTTTTATCATTTTAACTGTGCTCTATGAGTTTAAGTTTAGTTTAATAACTAAGTTTGACTTCTACGTCTGCTTCTTTGCAGCTTCCCCTTCTAAGACCGTGTGGGATTCATATTCATAGTCGCTTGCTTATTAGACAAGAGTTTTCAAAATCATCCAAACAATCCACTCGTTCGCTCATCTGTTACTCTAAGTGTTAGCGTGGTTTTCTTTACAATGTAAACTTCATCTTTAGCTTCGTCTTCATCTTTCATCTTTAGCTTCATCATATTTAATCAATTTGTGTAACTAATCTGAAAATATTTTTAAAGATATGAAACATTGTAATCTAAGTGATTAAAAAGATGAATGTATCGACTGTCAGTGATCTCATTGGACTCACATGTACCTGGTACCTGGTTGTTAGTACCTGGCTTTAAGTACCTTAGTAGTATGTACCTGGTTGTTAGTACCTGGCTTTAAGTACCTGGCTGTCAGCACCTGATTGTTAGTACCTGGCTGTAAGTACCTGATTGTTAGTATCTGACTGTAAGTACCTGACTGTAAGTACCTGGCTGCTAGTACCGGGCTGTATCTGGGTCTAAGTACCTGGCTGTGAGTACCTGGCCGCTAGTACCTGGCTGTAAGTACCTAGCTGTAAGTACCTGGTTGTAGGTACCTGGTTGTCGGTACCTGGCTGTATGCGAATGGTGACCGAGTTAATAGCACGAGTGCCTGACAAATAACAAGCTGCGGATTTGAATACTCGTCGGACCATCTCTTATCGTACGCTTGTGTTATGGAATCAGACACCAAACTTGGCTTCATAAAAATCATTTTCCCTATCTCTCCGCTGAGATTGGCAGTTGTAATTTTTCTAGGTTCAACTCCCATTTAAAATTTGAAGTGTTTTTTGTATGCAGAGAAATAACTATTTACAAAACTTAATCCACGCTCGTTTGTTTTGTTTTGTTGTAGGCATTTCGCCAGGTGAGTTATTTTAAATTTTATGTCTGTATTACTCTTATTTACTCGTTGATGCCGTTGTATTTCAATAGGACACTGTAGAACCATAGTTGTAGATAATTTGCCTATTAATTCAGGAGATAAGTTAAATCTTTTTGAAGTTATTAATGACCTTTGAGTACATTCTCAAACGACTGTGTGTGTTATAAGAACGGCAATCTAATCGCAAAGCTTATCTTTGCTACTAAGTGCTATCTTAGCAGAATTGTGTTAGACTAACGTTCATTTCTTTCTTCGACGGCGATATTTGGAACCTATATCTCATGCAAAAAATTGGATTTGAGGATACTCTTTGTAACTGACTTTAAACAGTCGCAGCGTTAATGCTGTTTTTTCAGATTATTTGGTTTCAGTTACGTCTACTTGTCTACTATGAATTAAAATGGCCTTTTAGTTTTCCATGCTAAGGCGAATCATATAGTAGTTGTTCAGCTCCTACTGTTTGAATTCTCTGCTTTCTGATCTTCGCTCATCATGTTCCACTATTTCCACTAACTTCAGTAGGCTGAAACACGTTTGTATTACTTTTATTGTAGATTTACTATAGATTTATATAATCCTGCCTGACTGATTTTTGATATCCGGACCGGCACCATTTAGCATCTATTTTCTTTCTCTTCAGAATTTGTTTTTCTCAAATATGTTGAGTTGATTCATTTGTGATGATGGGACATCCAAGACATCATGCCTGAATGAGGAAATAGATGTTAAACTTTTATTTTTATTGTTATTATTATTAATATTTTTATTTTTATTATTATTTTTTTTTTTATTATTACTATTACAGTGTTGTTCACTAATTTCTAAGGTAACGTTGTTGCCAATCTGCTCCTTTGTTATTATTATTGTTATTATTATTATTATTTTATGCATAGTTTCTCCTTTTTGTTACGGTTACTATTTCTATTATTATTGTTGTTTGTTTGTCGAGAATAAAAGTAATAATAAATAAAAATTTAGAACGAAAATTAATAATAAATACAAATAATAATACAGTGTTATTATTATTATTATTATTACTATTACTATTATTATTATTATTATTATTATTGTTGTTGTTGTTATAATTTACACTAAGGCATTGCTCTGTTCCAGGCGTTCTCGTGGTTCACGGACGCTATGGTGGAGCACGGTGAGATATTCTGGTCTCTGTTTGCAGTGGATATGGACGCTCTGCTGGAGACACAGCCTCCAGACACCTGGGACACCTTTCCTCTCTTCCAGATGCTCAACGACTACCTTCGTACACATGGTGCGTTTTCTGCTACTAAGCAAATAAAATTTCTTTCCAAAATATAGCACTGAAAATCACTGATCATCGTCATCATCCTCCACTGAATCCCAGCTTAACCAGGATCGGGATACAAATAGACAGTCTCAAATCCTCTCTGATAATAGTGATGAGAATCACTGATAATATTTAATATAAATTAAATAATCATAATCATCATCATCATCCTCCCTTGAATCCCAGTTTAACTTGGGTCAGGATATGAATAGACTATTTTTCATTTGCTTAAGTTTCTGTAGCAATTTCTGGAGCCTATGCGCTCACCAACCGAATGCCCTTCTGACGTTAGTTTGTAATTTGGATCCGGACACAACACGGGGAAAATTTAAAGTAAATAATAAATTTTAGAAATTATTTGTAACGTTCAATACAATTTTGTAATAATTTGTTTTACAGAAAGTCTATGCAAAGGATCGTTTCACAATCACCTGCGGGACACGTTTGCGCCTCAGGTGGTGAGATACGTGGATCTGATGGAATCTTCCATAGCTCAGTCTGTGCATAACGGCTTCGAGAAAGAAACGTGGAAACCTCAGGGGTATCAATTATTAGTGTCTTCATTGTTATACTTATTTATTGTAATAATGTAATTTATTGATTTTGTGTATGGTAGAGGTGAAAACATAGTTTTATCGATATGATTGATGGCTTGCTTAATAGGCTTGATGTTATCTTTTTTCGTTTTGTTTTTTACTTTGATTTTGTATTCTCTGTGCTTACGGATTTTGTTTCCCAATTATCAATTATTTATTGTGTATATTATTGATATTAAACGACCGTCCGGTTTAACGTCCGTAAAACGAACGTTACATGATGATTATTATTATTATTATTATTACTATTAGTATTATTATTAAGACGCCGTTGCATGACCCTGGTTAAATGACCCATATCTTGACCCTGGTTAAACTGGGATTTAAGGGAAGATGATGATGATGATTAAAAAGCCGTTGCATCACATCGGAAGATATTATATGGGAGGTAGAATGCCGCAGTTATTCGCTGGTTGCTGTTTTAGCAACGGTTCGCTGGTTGTTGTTTTAGCAACTGTTGGGCGACATCTGGTTGTTGTTTTAGTAACGTTTGCGTGACATCTGGTTGTTGTTTTAGCAACGGTTGCGCGACATCTGGTTGTTGTTTTAGCAACGGTTGCGCGACATCTGGTTGTTGTTTTAGCAACTGTTGCGCGACATCTGGTTGTTGTTTTAGCAACTGTTGCGCGACATCTGGTTGTTGTTTTAGCAACTGTTGCGCGACATCTGGTTGTTGTTTTAGCAACGGTTGCGCGACATCTGGTTGTTGTTTTAGCAACTGTTGCGCGACATCTGGTTGTTGCTTTAGCAACGGTTGCGCGACATCTGGTTGTTGTTTTAGCAGCGGTTGCGCGACATCTGGTTGTTGTTTTAGCAACGGTTGCGCGACATCTGGTTGTTGTTTTAGCAACTGTTGCCCGACATCTGGTTGTTGTTTTAGCAATGGTTGCGCGACGTCTGAAGATCTGCTGTGGAAGTTGGAAGCGCTGCAGTCGTTCATACATGACCTTCACTGGCCTGAGGAAGTCTTTGCTGAACATCTCAATCATCGACTCGACATGCTCTGTACGGAGATGATCGAGGCAGCGGCTAAGAGGTGAGCGAGAACACGAACAAGCTGACGATTAAGCGTCTTTTCCTCACTTGCAGGTGACGTCAGGGTCGTAGTTAATACTGTGGGAGACACAGAGTATCCCTTGAAGAGAATTGTGTTTATTAAATTGCATTATGAATCAACACACTAACATAAGTAAGTGGATCAATCAAGATACAAGTAAACGGTCATCAGTAAGAGCGAAATACACTCTATCTAGCTGATTACCATGTACTGCTATATAACAGCAATGTGCATCTGAAAATGTGGCTCAAAACAAACGTGAAAAGAACAGAGGATTATGCGTCATTTTCCTCACTTGCAGATGACGTCAGTGTCGTAGTAAATACTGTGGGATACGCAGAGTATCCATGTGATGTGGAGGCAGACGTTAAACATACTTTAGTATGTTATTGTTTATTTATATTGTTTATTATTTTTTGCCTAGGACCCTGAAAGCCTTTGAGACTTGGTTAAAGAAGGGAGCGCGCGGTGCTGAATACGTCTTCCCATCCGAAGCATTGGTGATGCTGAATGTCATCGTAGACTTTAAAAATCAAGTAAGAGCAGCACTATTATGCAAGATCAATAAATGACTATTCTGAATGATGTTGGTTTGATAATAACGCAATTAGTATAATAATGTAATTAATGCATTGTCATTTTTATGATTGTTCTGTAAGTTCTGGCGCTAAAAGATTAAATTGAGTTAATTAGCTTTATGCATATGTATTTTATAGTAACGTTTTTAACTTCTTTATTCTTCGGTCATACGCTAATCGTGCTATATATTATATGATCAAGGCTCAAATTTTTTAGTTTTCAGTTGTACTATATAATGATCACTCAGGGTAATTATCGTAAGAATTATCTATTGCAGCACAACTATTAACTTATTTCTATCCTCCTAAATGCGACGTCTTTACAATATTTAACATGTTGGTTTATCCAGTGGACAAACAACTATTTGCTTAACTTCTGTGAGTTGATTCTTTTTGCTTTACTCAGCCTTTGCCATATTTTGCGTTTACTAAGCCGACACGCTGGTCTGTCAATTTTCTCTGATTTCTCCGGATTCAATTCTGAATGAATCTTAGTTCCTACAAGAAAATGTTCTTTAAGTCCTGATTAGCTTCTCTGTATTGATTGACTACATTTATTGATTGATTTCGTTGATTATATATTTACAGAATCGTTATCACATGAGCGATGATGAATTCTTGGACAGGATTCAATCAGAAATGACGAAGGCACTCATGGAAAAGGTGTGTAACATCTTTTTACCCAACTGTACTTTCATTTTATTGCAGTTTTTTCGCATCTCAACTCATATTACTGTCTGGAGTCATATTATTTGCTGCTTTCTTCTGCCTTGACTGAACTTTAAAGATGATTCCTTAACCTAATCATGTTGATTCGAGGGTTTTGCCACCACTTTATTGTATCTTGTATAATTATTACCTTATAGTTTATTATATGGAGGCCAGAAACAACAATGTTATAATGAGAGGTCTGCCTTTGTCCAAGCTAACTAGCATCGCGCGTCTTGAAACATAAGCCAATTCGATTCGTTAAAGAATTAAAGTCATTAAAATTCATTAAATAACAATGACTGATGAATGAACGAATTACTTAACTACTGATTGGGTGACTGATGAATTAACATGAAGACAAAGAATTGAATAGCTAAATTGTAAATTTACCTACGAATTTCGATGTCCCTGACATCATCTTTGTATGAGGAAATGGACGTTAAACCTTTGTTTTTATTATTATTATTATTATTATTATTATAATGAAATTTGCTTTATTAAAATAGATAATTTATTTTCAGTTGCTGAGTGTACTGGAGAACACACTGAGTAAATTATCTCGCTATGATCAGAGTTCTCTCTTCTCTTCTATACTCACTCTTACAGTAAGTGCATCTCTCTTGTTTCTATTTTCTATGTAGAAACGTGGCTTTCTGCTTACATTTATTACAGAATTTAAAGTAAAAGTGCCTTGTTCAGGTATCTTTATCTGCCACATTTGTAGCCTTCTTCTTACTTTGATACTTTCTTTATCCTTTGATATGCCTTGTTCATGTTCGCGATAGTCGGATACTTGTGTCAACTTTCCCAACTGTAGCGTCAGCCGTTGTTGCGCATTTGGCTGAAGCGGGGCAGATATTTTTGCAGTGTGTAATTGTCGCCAATGTATTGGCACACATACATGTAAAGTGTAGCAGATATGGTTATCCTGGCACTAGGAGTAGCCTTTAATGACATTCTATTGAAATGTTAGTTATGAAATTTGTAAAACTTCTGCAAATAAGATGATTAACTGCTCATAACACTAGACAACTGTTGCTCACAACACTAGACAATTGTTGCTCATAACAGCAGACAACTGTTGCTCACAACACTAGACAACTGTTGCTCATAACACTAGACAACTGTTGCTCATAGCACTAGACAACTGTTGCTCATAACACTAGACAACTGTTACTCTTACCACGATACAACTGTTGCTCATAACACTAGACAACTGTTACTCATAACACTAGATAACTGTTGCTCATAACACTAGACAACTGTTGCTCATAACACTAGACAACTGTTGCTTATAACACTAGACAACTGTTGCTCAGAACTCGAGATAAATCTTGCGAGTTGTTTGCGCAGAAACCGACGGATGAGTTGGGGAGATCGTACGTTAACTTCATGAGAGTCAGTCTGGATCAGATTCGTCAGAAGATTGCTGATGAACTCTACATACTAAATCTCTTTGAGGTCTGTCAATAAAATTCTACTTCTTTTCACCAGGTGATCCTCTCTCTCTCTCTCTTTCTCTCTCTCTCTCTCTCTCTATCTCTCTCTCTCTCTCTCTCTCTCTTAGTGCACTGCCCACTGGCTGATCCATGGTATATAACGCCTCAGAGATCCTGTATATTGTCGATAAGGTTATTGTTATGATATTGAAATACTTGTATTGTTTTGTTGATGAACTATTTGTATAGTTATGCCAATGAAATAGTTGTATTGTTATACTAATTAAATACTTGTGTTGTTATGTCAATATTTATTTTTATTATGCCACTTTGGTAACCAAAACACATAGCGAACAGATAAGTATGCAAATATGCAATAATGAAATACTTGTATTGTTATATTAACGAATTAGATGTATTGTTATGTTAATGAAATACCTGTCTATTAATAATAATAAAAACGATTTATTTAACGTCCGTTTCTTATCCAAGGATGATGTCAGAGACGTACCAAATTGTATGGTATACACAAATTGTATGGTATACACAAATTGTATGGTATACACAAACAAGTGAGCCAGTTATATCTTGCCTCTTTTTTTTTACAGATACTTGATAAGATATATCCATTTTAATCGTTTTCTGGTAGATTTTGTATAATTCAAACAATATCAATAAATTAGAACTTAACTTCCGGTTCCTCGCCATGAGGCAATGTCAGGGACGTCTCTTGCAGACTCTACCCACACAGGCGCCAAAGCACCACACGGTGACGACTGAGTCAACTATATTTTGACGGCTCTTTAGCTCGGGTCTTTGTTGCGCTTGAACAGATGTGGTATAACGCTCAGATGCGAATGTTTTGCGACTGGTTGACGGACAGACTTGACATGAACCTACACCCCTACCAGCTGACCTGTCTACTCAGCATGACGCGGGTCTGTATGACAATATACCTCTAGTTTCTAATATGTAGCCTATATTTGTCAATGCTAAATAGTATGAAGGTGTAATATAATTATGGAATAACAGAGTATTTTCTAATTTGTAACCGATTATTGTCAATGCTAGATGTAATGAAGGTGTAATACATGTAATAATGGAGTAGTTTCTAATATATAGTCGACTATTGTCAATAATAAATGTAATAAAGGTAAATTCGCGTAATGTAAGTGATAATGGGATAGACTAATGGGCACGTTTATGAGAATTATAAGTATTTACTTTTAAGATCTTGATGATACTAAATTTTAGTTTGAACAAATTTGGTATCTATTTTTAATATAATTAGAGATATTTTCTGTATTTCAAAAATGTTATTACATTTTGCTATTTGCAGAAGTGTTACTCAGATTTCGAGCTGCAAGGTGTTTCTGAACAAGTGCTGGCCAGTAAAACCTACCAGACAATATGCAGTCGTCTACAGGTGAACGTCTGCCTTTGTCATATTAAGATCAGATATCAGATCGTTTGGGGTAAATCGATTTGTAGTGACATGTGATGGGGGACGTATCATCCTTGTATGTGGAAATGGACTTTAAATGTTTATTATTATTATTATTATTATTATTATTAAGATAGTATGATATTAGGACTATTTATTATTTTATTATAATATATTAAACTTTGACATTGACGGGATTCTCCTAATTAATGCCTTTTCCAGACTTTATTGTAGCCCCTGACGTGATCAAAATATGGCTTTTTAGGTTGTTTCCATTTGCCTTACTCAGTTCTTACTAGTCGCTTCTTATAACTCGTACAGTTTACTATTAGTCTATTCTTCAACGACACAGGGACACGATGGGAAACTCAGTATATTTAGTTTCTTTTTAACAGTTTTATTAACACTAAGAATATTCAATTCTTCGCAACGGCTGTTATATTTTGACTGTCATAAGTAAATTTACATGTATTTAAAGTTATATTTATGTTAATACTGATGCATTTGGCTCTCGCTTACTAATGTGACTTCTGAGATACGTTCGCAGTCTTAATATCTACTCTCTTTATATATTTATGTAATGTACAAATGGATTTAAACGAATGGTAAAGTCTCAAATTTGTTAATTGACTGATGATGTGATGTAGGACAGAGAGGATTTGAGACAGTCTATTTGTATCCTGACCCAAGTTAAACTGGGATTCAAGGGAAGATGATGATGATGATGATGATGATGATGATGATGATGATGATGATGATGATGATGATGATGATGACGACGACGACGACGATTTATGTAATGTACAGTGTATTTTAGGGACTGATTTCTAGATGTTGTTTATAAAACTACACTTTTCTAACTTGTTTTCAAGGTTGAAGAAGCCACGCAGTCAGTAAAGCAATCAGACTCGTCGAGGCGTGGTTCAGGGGGCGGGCTGATAGGCGGAGTCACTGGAGCTATGGGCGGAGTCATGGGAGGCGTGTCTGGCTTAACTTCTAAATTCCTGGGCAACGGAGCCGCCAGATCTTCCGATGATTGACATGTTCAGAATATCTAAGCTCACGGATTGATGTTCTCTAAAATTGTTCAGTTGGTCATGTTGAATAGACTAAATTATAAATATTAGTCGTTAAATATGATTACTGAAATGTAGCTTTGCAATGTAAACGTAAGTTTATTAGTATTTAAATTAAAGGTTAGTACCTAGTTTATTGGCAACATAAAAGTGTTACTTTAACATTTCTGCTGTTAGAGCTTCTAGAGAACGTATAGACAATATTTGCACTTTGTGCCTTCGAAAGCTGGACGAAATGTGTACTGTGAGTGTGAATTAGACATAAACTAACAGTTAACATATACATGCAATTGAATAATTGCATTAATTTGTTATAAGTAATAGAATCATGTTTAATATATATAGCGTAAAACTTTTACTTTGCTTACAACTCGGCTTAAATCCTCGAGTATTAATCTATCAAAGCATGTCTGACGGTACGTCCAAATGAATACATTATTTTCTGTCATTGGATGTCGATTAAGTTGAACATATGCCTCTATGTAAATACGGGATCGTAGAGAGCTGCGTGTTAAACATTAGCGTTTGTATACATTTTCAGTAATTAGTCGACGCTGTAAATCGTTTGAACAGTTCTACTTCGTTGCAGTTCTTTCTATTCTCTCATGTCTTAACGTAGATGTGTATGATAATAAAGCTGTGTTGTTGATGCTTAGTACTGTAGAAGCGTTCTGCTTGTATATATCTGTCTTCCTTATATACAGTGTAGATGATTAGCGAGAGTTTTTGTTAATATTTATTCTATAGTATGCAGTGTGCGCGAAGTAGTGACCTTAGACTTAGCAGTCGTTTGGTCTGATATCTCTGCTGTCAAGCTACGAGAAACAATTGTGGGTGCGTAGTCCTATAATAGCATTGTATAATAATGATATTATAGTAATAATTATTGCTATAATGATAATTGTTGTAATAATGGTATATATCGTGTTAGATGATTGAAAGTTCCACTTGTATGTGGACTTGAAAAATGGAAGATAGAGATGAAAGAAGACGTTATATACGATGGACCTGCCAGTGGGCAGTGCACTGAGAGAGAGACCTAAAATTTCTATGTCGCTTTTGAAAGATCATTTCATCTAACAACCTTTTAATTCCTTCATAGGACTTCCCTTTATCGTAACTAAAATGTAGCTTTAGAATTTTAGAATTCTGTGAAAATTCAGTGGTTGCTTTGTGTGTGCAGCAGGAAGAAAGCTTTTATTATTATGTTAATTCGAAATCCGTTGTGGTGTTATGAGAAAATATGACGACAACTCGCCAACTGTTGCATCTATTCGAAATAGGCGACTAGTAGACAACTAGTGGGAGGTATCTAAATTGACGATAGGTAAATTCGTGGGGGGTAGTATATCTATATTGGGCAACGGATTTGTATTGTTACTTAATTTCTAATTAAATTTTATGATCTGTGTCTTACATTAAATGATACTACATCGTGTTACTTAGTGTCGTACTGACAGTTTTAATTTTGCTCATTCTTTGACTACTGCTCCAGTGATACGTGTAGATGTAATATGTGAAATGATACAGCGTGAAGACCATTGATATGTGTTTGTCTGCAAGTTCATTTGATTTGTGACCAAGCGTATTATTCCGTGTATTCCTATTTTGAAGATTATGATTTAGGATACAGCTTGCAAAAGGAAGCAAGTCGTAGGCGTAACGTCATGTGTGGAAATACACCGTACTTCTGACATGCACTTCGTGGATTAATCAAATAATATAACCTTTTTTACGATTGTTTCGGCTATTATATTTAAAGAAAAAGCAGAATGCTTCAGAGCTTAATGTTCCAATATGAAACCTGCAGCACAAAACAAAGAATAGTTCACAGAACACTTGTATTTAATCTTGAAAACTGTTAAAACTTTTGCGATAGACTAAATTCTTGTACTATACGTATATATGAAAGAATTACTGAAGTCTATATCCATGAAACCACTTGTCTCTAAAGTTTACATACAATGCTGCTGTATGCATTTGCGTACTGGTACGTTGTATGACTTAGTTAGGGTGCATTGTATATCTGCGTAAGACTATCTTTTTGTTAACGACTAAATCAAGAATAGTTTATGCTCTGTACATGCCGCTAGCTACTTGTAGCATACATGCAATCGTGTGTATATATGTTTTCAGGTTTAGACATTTTCTATTTGCGGAGCGAGAGAGCGTTCGAAATTGTTGTGTGATATATATTTAGATGTTTGTTATATGTATATATGCAATACTTGTTAGATTTCAATGTTACTCTATTGTTTTTCTTTCTAATCCACATTCAATCATTCTTTCTCTATGTAATACACTGTGCTTTCTCGCTTTCTCTTTTACACGTTGATTCTCGTTTCAAACTTAATTATTATGAATTGCTGCCGTAAGTCGATTGAAACTGTATGAAGGTTACACTATAATGTATTATGCTCTATCAATCATTGTAGACGTTAGTTGTTAAACCATGTTCAAATCTCTCTAGTATTTCCTCTAATCATTTGTGTCCCAAGCGCCATCTAGAGACTATGATTTAAGTTGCGATTTATTGATTGATTGATTTCGAAACAGTTATATGTCAATCATGGAGAGTGCTAAGCGTGATTTAGATCTTTGTAATTTAAAACTTCTTCGGATTTTATTTTTCTTGATTTAGTCTCTTTTAACCTTTGAAAGCATTTTTTACTTACATTTCTTAATCATAGATGTTGATTGGTAATAATTATTTGAAAGTTCTTTAACCTACATTCAGCGTTGATAAAGTATATTTACCTGATGAAATAGAATGACTGTTATTTTGATAGGCCGACTAATATACTGTAATGTGATCAATTCGTATTTGAATTTATTTGATGATAATATAGTTGAACGGCGATAATGTATTCAGCTATTGTATTACATTTGATGAGTCTATGAATTGACGTCACCTTTATTATTATTATTATTAATTTTTTAAAAATTTTAATGAATGGAAAAGTCTCAAATAGGAGATTGACTGGTGGTGTGGTGTAGGACAGAGAGGATTTGAGACAGTCTATCTGTATCCCGACCCTGGTTAATCTGGGATTCAAGGGATGATGATGATGATGATTATTATTATTATGAATTTTATTAATATTATAATATCTATTATTAGTTTGTGGTTTTTAGATTTTGTTGCTTAAATCTCGGTTTAATTTAAAGGAGTTGCAGTTTTAATTTATATAAATATGCAAGTATTGTGTTCAGACAAATGTATTGGTGTAAGTTCTTTTAAAACTTACCTATGTTATATTTTTAACATCTAGTCTGTTTTTAGATTTATTTAATAAGTTATTTGCATTTATTTTAAAGGATGTGGGTCTCATGTTTTAGTCTATTAGCGATGTAATTTTGTTTATAGTATTCTCTGTTTTTGTAGTCTATAACGCAATTCTGCCAAATATTATTCTCAAATTGTTTTTGAGTTGTAATTCTTTAAACTGAACGAATTGAGTCGACTTTATTGAAAGATATCATTCCGATGAGCAAACTGGTTGAAGATTTTCCTATATAGGCCTTATAAATACCTTATAGGCCCTATAAGATTTTTTTATATATACCTTATTGATCAGTTTTAACAGTACTCTGTTTGAATGAGAGTAAAGGAAGCTTTATGGTGTTGGCTGAGTCTGTAGCCTAAACTGACAGATTTGGACTGCGGATCAGTAGGTGCAGTGTTCAAATAGGATTTCCGCCCGTCGTTCAGAGAAGTAGTGGACGTTAAACCTCAACTTTAGCCTTTCTTTCGTTGTATTATCGTATTTTATACGACACAGGCTAGTAATTATTTAAGTAATTTGATTTTAGAACGTATGCAGTTTTACTTATATGTAAATTCTTTAACTACCCTCTAATCTAGGTCTTTTGAAGATTCGTCTAAAAACCACAAACTAGTTTATGCTATAAATCAACCATTCGTCGATCCAAGAAGTAATAACTGTTTTCACTATCAATTTTATTTGTATTTTTTAATTTGATATAACTTTAATTTAATTAATCACTGCAATCAGTGAATTATTTAATTCACAGTATTTATTTAGTAATTGTAGTTGATACACTGTATAGACGAAGCTTAGGTTCCCTATTCTTTAGCTGTCACAGTTTTACTGCATCGTGAAGCGTTAATGTACTGTTAAGACTTCTAAATTATAACCAATCCTTTAACGCAATCTGCTCAAATCTTCCCATTACGTGCCTGCAGCTCTCGTTAGTTCTGACATGCCTGCTGCTAATTAGTTATCGTTTATTTGTTCCTCAAATGTGTGCCCATTGTTCCTTACAGCCTTATTTGTCGATCAGTTCTGGCATCTTACCCCTGTAGTGTTCGTGTCGTGGTAGATTTGTGGGTTTTTGTTTACGCATATAGAGTTCCTGTTGCTGTTGAGTGTTTATAGAATACAGTAGGACGTTAGTTTACCCACAGAGTTTTTATTAACCTTGAAGTAAACTCTGTAAAGTCATAAACTTACTGCTTGTCAAGTACTTGATAATATCTTGGATGTACATATGTACGCTTTCATACCGAATCATATGAGAAGCTTACATAAAGTCCATTGTTAAAGCATTGAGGAAGGCAATAAAACATCTGCACTGAAAATCATTATTTTACCTAGAAAATGGTTGCCCTATTCTCTGGGTGGTATTGGTAGTGTCGCTTTCATATTGTTAGTGTGTTCGGTTTATGAAAACTGTTTTTCTAATCTCTTGCTTGTATAGGCCGAGAGCTTGTTATTAATCTAATTTTTCATACTATACTTATTACATATGACTGAAATTATACGAATTGACGCAGAGCACGAAGTATGAACTTTAAAAGAAATTCCATGTGTGTGGCACTTTGGCGTATGTTGATGCAGAGTCTGCTTGAGACGTAACTGCAGATTATTTCTGCAATTTTTAGGGTGTATGTGTTTATTTAAGTATGTTTAGAATGCAGTGATTATAGTCTTACATTCCGATTTAAAAATTGAGATATCCTGCTATAACGGTTTAATAACAATGTATTTTTTCATTTCTAGCAATTATAATTATCGGAATGATCATTCCATGAAATCATAATTATTCACGTCTGCCTATTTTCTGTTTATTTTTCTTATACATGTATATTTAGGTCATCATATTGGTTTCGCTACCTTTAAAATACTATTCAAATAAAGAAGTATATTTATGTCATGATATGTTATGACCCTAGTTAAACTGGGATTCCAGGGAGGATGATGATGATGATGATGATTTATGTCATGCTTAGATTTTGACTCGAAACGTCATAGATTTTCTCTGGATACTTTTATGCTTCGTACTGAAGTTGTGTTACCTATTTAACATTATTGACCCTCTTTAGACTTGTTAGTTTATAGGTTAACCGCAAACCATAATAGCATCATTAAGCAGGTTTATTCATTGCAGTCTATGGTAGACTTTAGTGGGAAATATCTAATGTAAATAAAACATTTGCACGTAGGATTTCTGTTAGACGTCATCTAAGCTAACACTTGTATGCAAGCGTTTATAGGTTATCTATCTTGCAATTTTAATTAGTACTGTGCTAAGAATATGAATCTGCGAGAATTGATTTATCAGTTATGCTGTATAGTAGTTTTATTTGCTTGGGTTGAGGTAATTGTTTGTTCCAGTATTGAAGTAATAATCCATTATGAGCTAATTCTTTTTCACTATTATTTAACTTGATTCGTGTGTAGAGCAATAGTCGACTGGGTCGATATTTAACATCAAGCCTCTTGATTAATTAGTGAACAGATTACTACTTAAACGAAATTTTTACTTGGTTTATCGTCAGGGTCAGAACCGAAGGGCTTCTCTTCGAGACGAAGAAACACGCCCATCGCCGTGGTTGATCAACAGACCTAACAAATCAAAGCAGCAGTCAGACTAGACTCAGTGATGATGCAGAGAGTTCTCGATGAGAAACACACGCCAAATCTATTAACATTTCTAGTAAGGTTCAATAGATAGCGAATACTGTATTAAAAGGTTCATATCTTATGGTAGAAAAAAAACCTGATTAAACTATCAAATCTGCAAATTGTATGTATGGTATGGACCCAAGCTAATTGTGTCTAGATATGTTTAATAAATGTTTCTTTTTTGTTCTTTTGTTTGTATCTCTAATTTCTTTTGTCTTCGGTGTGCGGATAGTCTTTGTTTATACCATTCACTGTACTGCATAAAGCCCAGTTTCTGTACGCGAGCTCATTCGTTGAGGAACTGATTACACTGTGCATTGATAGTACACTGTTGTTGTTCTCTTTTGTACGAAGCTGCTCTCCTCATAGCATCTGCAGATCACGACATTACGTAAATTATTAAATTACATTTTAAAAAGCTAATGCTAATGTTAACGCCAATTTCTTCACTCGAAGGCTATGTCAGTGACGGGAGAGCCCAGGATATGAAACCCGCACATACTGATCCGCGGTCGAATAACTTACCGACATCGTCACTTAATTAAAATTAAATTAAATTGAATGTCTCAATACCTCAATAGTTAACGTCATGAGCTCTTAAATAGCAGATCCTGAGGTGAGTTGAACTCTCATGGGTTCTAATCCCAGCCGCGCTGATCTGAGAGTAAAATCTCGGACATTCGCAGGACTGGTGATACGAAAGATAGTCTAAATTGCCTAACGGATTAAACATGTAGTATTAAAAGTGATAGACGTCAACATAGTTGATCATTTCACTACAATGCGTGTTTGTACGTGAAGCTCACTGTACAGGCCTTTCAATACTACAGAATTCCTTGGCAAGCTAAAAACTCATCTCTCTCCGCCATATGTCTAAATTTTGACCCGCTTTCCTTGGATCCTGGACTTGCACTGTTTTGATGTGGTCTCTGTGTACTCAGTCGTCATCGTGTGTTGCTTTGGCGCATTTGTTTGGACTTATTTTAAGACATGGAGTTTTGTAGAAACCTTTTTATGACTAGGCATTTTAGAAAATAGAAAATTACCTGGCTTTTTATGAAAGAGAGAATTAACTGACGTTTGTAGGAAAGACAAAATTAACTGGTGTTTTAAGAATGAGAAAATAAAATTTGCAGTCAAATAGAAAGCGATGAAGAGGGTCAGTGTCTTCTGTTTAGTTAGACTGTTTGGATTAGACCTCGTGATTTTTTCATTTCAGACGCATAAATAAGAGCGCTTGTGTATTTAGTGTCCGACAAATTTGTATAACAGAGTCCCGATAGTACAGTAACGAAGCGAAAGATTAATTAATTATTAGAAACTCGCTGCAATTGTCCAACAGATTTACAGAGTTACAAGTATTAATGCATTACTGAAATGAAGTGAAATTTTGTTCAGCTTTTGGTAAAGGCTTTAGTTAATGCTGCAACAATAAATTTCAAGACCAACATATCGATTGCTCCGAAAAGGTTAATTCGAAGTCTACCGAAAAATATGGCTTATGGGGTGGTTTTCCATTGCTTTATTCCTGTTTATTCGCCTGTTACACCATGAAATATGTACGGATATTCTATTTGTAGAACCTTCTTTATAAATTAAAATTTGCCCTAATTTAAAAAATAACGGAATGTAATAAATCTAAGTAAACAGTAAGTATCAGTAGAACATAATAATTAATATCAGTAGGCCTATACAATAACTTAATAAGTACATGTATACTCTATGCATTACCTTTATTACACGATACATTATTCGCATACCTTGCATAAATAGATGGGATTGGATGAGATGATTTAATAAGCAGCAACAGAAAAAGAATGACAAATCACCAGTGGCAGATCCAGGGGGGCCCCCCGTTAGGCCCGACGATAAAAAATTGTAAACTATATTTTCATTGTTTCTATGCAATTTCTAGGCATTTTAGGTTTCCCTCTCACTTTAGTACGGGTATGAGTGGGGGTAAGATACGGGGATATACTCACTCTATGAGCCGAGCGCAGTATGCTGAAAAATTTTAAGCCCCCCCCACACGGCATTTTTTCTGGTTGCGTCACGTCCCGAAGAGGCGGTCTAAAAAAATTTCGGGCCCCCCTTAAAAAATTCCTGATCCGCCCGTGCAAATCACTTATAATATTCATGATTTGTGAAGACCAATCATATACATGTAGCCATTAAACCTTTTGAAAACGCATTCATTAATAGATCTAAGGCTAACAATTGTCCAGTTATGTGCCATAGCATATGGAATGACTTAACATTATAACTAGACGATTAATAATATACATGTATAGCGTGGCCAATACCAAGGTTTTCGCTGTCTTTATCGTTGTGACTTTCTTTAGACTTTTTGTTAAAAGTTGTTTCCTATTACCGAAGGCCTTTTGCTTGTGGAATCCTACTGAAATATGCAATAGGATTGCACAAGCAAAGGAGGCCTTCGGTAATAGGAAAGAACTTTTAACAGAAAGTCTAAAGATGTAACAAAGATAAAGATAGTGAAAACCTTGGTTTGGACCACGTTATTGTATGGATGTGAAGCATGCACCTTAAGGAAGGAAGATATTATGAAACTGGAGGCACTGGAAATGTAAATTTTGAGAAGAACGGAGAGGATTTATGATGGAGTATTATATTATTCATAATAGAATGGAGAGGATTTATGATGGAGTATTATATTATTCATAATAGAATGGAGAGGATAGCTGGACTCAAAAGATTACAAATGAAGAAGTTCTTGAGAGAGTTGGTACAGATAGGCAGATGATAAATACATTTAGAAATAGGAAGAAGTGTTGGATAGGACACATCCTAAGGGGGAAGGGCTATTAATGGAGGTCATAGAAGGCAGAATGGAAGGAAATGGAAGCAGAGGAAGGCCGAGATTATGAATGTTAGATGATTTAAAGATCGACTCATACGCGAACATGAAGAAGTAAGCGGAAGACAGAGAAGAGTGGAGGCGTTATATACCATGGACCTGCCAATAGGCAGTGCACTAAGAGAGAGAGATATGCTCATAGATATGCACATTATTCTTATTCTCATCATCATCATCATTAGTAGTAGTAGTAGTAGTAGTAGTAGTAGTAGTAGTAGTAGTAATAGTAGTAGTAGTAGTAGTAGTAGCAGTAGTAGTAGTAGTAGTAGTAGTAGTAGTAGTAGTAGTAGTAGTAGTAGTAGTAGAAGTAGTAGTAGTAGTAGTAGTAGTAGTAGTAGTAGTAGTAGCAGTAGCAGTAGTAGCAGCAGCAGCAGCAGCAGTAGTAGTAGTAGTAGCAGTAGTGCAGCAGCAGCAGCAGTAGCAGTAGCAGTAGTAGTAGCAGTAGTAGTAGTAGTAGTAGTAGTAGCAGTAGGAGTAGTAGCAGCAGCAGCAGTAGCAGTAGTAGTAGTAGTAGCAGTAGTGCAGCAGCAGCAGCAGTAGCAGTAGCAGTAGCAGTAGTAGTAACAGTAGTAGTATTAGTACTACTACTACTACTGCGTCAAGTTTTCAGAAAATAGTGCTTAAAATCTACTATCATATGCGATAGTGCAAGCAAATGGCAAGCAACAGATATTTGATTTATGATTTATAGAACGGCCCTGTTTCATGTTGCCCAAGTTTAATGTGTACATGTACATTATTTAAAACACGTGTATTTACTGAGTTGAATTTGTGTGATTACATCTTTATAATGATTTATAGTACGAGCATATTCAATAATTCACATCTCATTTATGATAGCTTTGAATGCCTTCCTTATATAGAGTAATAGTAATCGATGATATCATAAATCTATGTTACAGTAGCGGCCTTATTGAGCTGTTGTTGTTGTCACGCCGATGACCTGTTTGAGGTGTAACTCTGTGAAGCCACTGCAGTTCGTGATCGTATTACTACATTTCGGGCATGATCCTCACTAGAAGAAACAGACGTTAAATCCTCATTGTTTGAGCGAAAGGATAGATATCGAGAAAACGATTAGATTTAATATGACTAGCAGACAAAATTCAAGAGCAGTTTAGCCCTTATAGAACCTTTTAGTCGTTATAGTTTATTAGTCGTTTAGAACCGTTAAATGAAAACTAAACTATATTGACTTATTATTATTATTATTAGGCTAACCATTTTAACATACACCATATTAGAGAAAGAGAGAGAGAGGAGAGAGAGAAATGTGAGTTTGTGTGTGTGTGAGAGAGAGTGAGTGAGTGAGAGAAACAGATTGAAATAAGAGTTTGTATCTGTAAGAAAGAGAGAGAGAAGAGCACAATCAGCATATATATTACGGGAAGATCTAAATGAAACAAGTCTCGAGTAGGCAAGTTATATATGACACTTGGGCCTGTCTTTGCTCAGTGGCTCTGCGTCGGTTTTGAGCAAAGATTTTGTCGATATTGCGTCGCGTTTCTTTGTAGAGTAGATCAACAAATCTCTCAGACCCGCTCTGGATTAAATCAGCTCAACCTGCGATCCTATATTATCCATACCATCCTCATTATCATCATCTCAGTTTAGCCAGGGTCAGAATGCGAATAGACTTTCACTTTTCAATTGTTATAAATAACAATTACCAATATCGCTAGGATTACAGTCCATCATCATCCATGGATGATGTAGAAGAAGGTACTTGGTCATTTTTCGTGATTTTTCGTGTTGAAGTAACTCCAGCAGTCCAGCTTTTACTTTTGGGTCTATCTTCCAACTTTGGGTCTATCTTCCTACTTTGGGTCTATCTTCCTACTTTGGGTCCTTCTTCCTCCTCTTGATGGCCATAAGCCACTTACAGAGCTCCACGGGTGAATGACGACTTATTTCTAGCTCAGAAGCACTATTGAGTACTCAACAGTACACGGCTGAATACATGTATCTAAGGTAAAACCTGAGGATATCAGATTAATATCAGATTAAATAGAATACCAGCAACACGGTTAGCATCTCTGATGAGCAGCAATAACATCACGCATCGGGAAAATAAGCAAAAACACTGAATAGTTTTTCTGTTTAATGTTTAATAGAGTATATCATCATGCTAAAGCATCTCAGTACCTTGTAACAGTTACAGGAAAAGTTATATCTGTTATTTTGATATTGGTTCCACCTAAGACACGAATGAGAGCAAGCTCTGATATGTTGATAGAACAGGTATAGATCAATTACCCGATTTTGTAAAATTGTATTTCGTGAGCCTAATCTTACTTGGAAACGGATAAGTAGGTACATTCTAGTATATTTCTACTTCAAGGTGGCCTATAAACTTGTCTGTGTGTCTTACTCTTGTAGTACAGACAAGAGTTTTTTCTTTTTAACGTTGTCAACGCTGATAATTTCTACTGTCAACGCTGAAAATTCCTACTGTACAATGGATTTCGCAAAATTATGTTTAAGTAGTTTTCAAAGAATATTAGGCCATCTTAAGAAATTCTAAAGCGATTTAGTTAGGTCTCAGTCTCCATTTTTATTTTACTTTCGCTCTCTCTCTCTCTCTCTCTCTCTCTCTCTCTCTCTCTGATTCTTTCAGTCTTCGTTTGATTCTATACTTTGATTGGCTGTGGATTTTCATATTGACTTTGTACGTTGAAATGGACTTTATTTTTTCATCTCTGCTTAGCTTTGGCTTCTCGTGCGTAATGTTGTCATGGATGGTAGATCGGATTTGAGGAATTGCGACTGCTCTGATTTCATCAAAAGACTCGAGTGGAGGCGCTCTATGTCATGGACCTGCCAATAGGTAGTGAACTGAGAGAGAGAGAGAAAGAGAGAGGAAGACAGAGAGAGAGAGAGAGAGAAAGAGACAGAGAGAGAGAGAGAGAGAGAGAGAGAGAGAGAGAAAGAGAGCGACATGAATATAAATTAGAGACAGTATATCTTTGTGTAGACCCTCTCTATGGTTTTGACGAAAATTATTTTTTAAAGCCACCTTTGCTTTTTTACATCATATGACCTCGACTTAGCAAATTTATACTCTTTGGAGCTGAAGATCCATTATATGCTGTGGCGAGCGAGTGATTTGTAGATCGTTTGTTTTGTGTGCTATTTTATATTTGCAATCTTAAGATACTCTAAAGATTACAAATCTGATGAATGCAGTTTCGAGTTTCTTGACGTTGTCAGCCTATGTGCACTTTAGGGTGGAAAATATTAAACTCATTCTATACATCATTTATGTCGTAAGACGCTAAAATTTAGATTAAAATTTAAAAATTAGATTACAAATTTTAAATTTTAATTTAATTAGATTATTTAAATTACATTAAATTTAAAATTAAAATTTAGATGTTAATCATCTCTACAGGCTACAAGGAAAGAAATTGTTATTAATATCATATTTGTATTCACAGGTTTAAACCTTTGTCCTC
The DNA here is from genome assembly GCA_905160935.1 of Enchytraeus crypticus. Taxonomy (NCBI): domain Eukaryota; kingdom Metazoa; phylum Annelida; class Clitellata; order Enchytraeida; family Enchytraeidae; genus Enchytraeus; species Enchytraeus crypticus. The sequence continues at coordinate 1,485,460 of CAJHZI010000548.1, read as the reverse complement.
TAAGGCACTGGTTAGCTACGCCTGATCTTCAAGTCAAAGGATGACAACCCTCTGAAGATCACAAAATAAATACCAATATAAATATAAATATAATGTAAAAAATATAATAAAAATATTATATAAATATAATATAAATTTTATAAGTAAAATTGCCTGACTGTTTTCTAATCATCGGTCAGGTACCGTTTAGAATGTCTTTTCTTTCTCTTCTGCTTATGTTTTATACAAATCGTTTGGGTTAATCGATTTGTAGTGACGTGTGATGAGGAGACGTACCTGACATCATCTTTATGTGAGGAAACGGAAGTTAAACCTTTATCATATTTTTATTGCTCTGGGCTGTATAAGGCCCTAGGCTAAAAAATAAGATAAAAGAAGGACTTTACTTAATTAAAAGAAAAATTAAAAAGAAATGAATAACATAATTCCTCTGATCTTCAAATCACAAGTTAACATTTCCTGATATTAAATGCACAAGTTAATACTTCCTGATCTAAAAATCATACGCAAACATTTTCTGATCTTAAAATCGCAGGATGATAACCTTTTTTCATGAAATCGCAGGTTGACAACCTCTGCTCAAGTGCTCACTGTGCTACTAGATGCAGCGCTGGCAATCATGAGCAGATGCTTGCGATCGATTATCTAGTATAATTACGATTCATTCAATCTCACTCACGTCCTGATAGAGTTTTGCGTTAGTTTTGTGAATGAATAAAAAAGCTAGTAAAACTAATGCTAACGTCAGTTTCCTCACTCGAAAGCGATGTCAGTGACGGGAGACCCCACGATTTGAATCCCGCATATATTGATCCGCGGTCGAATATCTTACCAACGTCGCCACTGGTTCCAGAAATGATTAAATAATACATCAACTACCGAAAAATACAACAGTAGGTCATTATTATTTAGGGTTTTTGTCGTCGTTTGTAGTAGGGTTATTTCCGTCGTCTATAAAATAGTAGGGGCCTACTGACAAAACGACAACGCTAACAATTAACGTTGTTATTTTGTGTACATAATCATGATTATGAATGTGGACAAATATCAACAGGATAGCGTCTTAATGTCAATATTATCATTTTAACAGGGCGTCTAGCTATGAAAAGAGTAATATGTTTATTTAAGATATTTGTGGGAAACTCCATTCTTAAATTATATAATCGCTATATAAGCCTCGCTATATAAGCCTTTAAGGTGCTCCTTCATGAATTAAAATTATAACGGTATCGATGTCTTCATTTAATTAGGCCTAATCACGAATACGAATACCTCACCTATGTTAAGTAACCACTTAACTCGATTTAATATAACTAATAACTTCACTTTCCTCTTTCATTTGTAACTTAAGTGACTATACTGTTCACTATCTACTTTCTCAACATAACTCTCTTTCTCTCTCTCTCTCTCTCTCATCGACATCTCAATTCAACCCTCTTCACTTCCACTTCCAGTCCACAGACGGAAACAAGGGTCCATATGGGGAGTTTATGCCTATGGGTTTATGACAATAATATTTTAATTTTTGAGAAAACGAATTTTATTAAATATTCGCTGCAACACAGATTAAAACATACTGTAGGTTGAAATTTAACAGACGATTTTATTTGTTTCTATAACTGATATCGTAAAATAGCAAGAAATGTCGGCAAATTTTCAAAGTAAACGCCACTAGTGGAAAATGTGATCCATTGACTTTAAATTATACTAAGTAAATATCCTAATACCATTATTTACTAGGTTCAACTAGTAAATGATCAAGGAGATCAATGATAAAAGTTTTAGTATCTCGTTTGTTTGCTATTCTCGATTTAAATATTGTCAAAGGTTTATGAGCATATTTAATATAATCGCCCAATGAGGAAATGGTAGCTCCATTAAAGCTGCAACTTTAGGACGCCGCGGTGTCTTCTAATTCAGACGAAATAGGATGTTCGGTTCGGTGCTCCATGACTTAGGCACGAGAAGAGCAACATTTAACTTTAGTTGTATAGATGCAAATGCTGTCGAAACATTCATATACATTGTTGATATATATAGGTACAGTATATATTTCCCGAGTAAGTTCGGGAAAACCGAGAATTGAACCTGCCGACAAATGCACGTATTCGTAAGAGACGACTTAAGTAGATATGACAATAAGGAGACCTGTAGTCAAGTGGTGTTGATTTCTGCGTTTTAGACCAACTGGTCGCTCATACTCCAGACTTGCAGAGTTCTAATCGCTACACCGATTGTGGCACTATACCACCAGTCTATTTGACCTTCACTGTTCATTGTTATTCTTATTCTTTAAATGCCCTGGTCTGTATAGGGCCCTTTGCTAACAAGTAAGATAAAAGAAAGATTTTATTATTATTATTATTATTATTGCTATTACAATTATTATTATTATTATAATTTTTTTTAATTTTTATTTTTTATATTAATATTATTATTAATATTATTACTATTATTGTTATTGTTGTTGTTGTCATTAATATTAATAATAATAATAATAATATTATTATTATTATTATTATTATTGCTGTTGTTGTTGTTAATACTATTATTACAGGCTTTCACAAAATTATCTTTGTGCTATACAGGACATCCTATTCTACTATACATGTGTATCGTGCGACTGCTATCTTATCGTACTCTTAACGCTCACTATAATTCTCTGTGATCTCTTTTAAAATACAATAAATCCTTTCAACAAGATGGCAGTCTAGTTGACAACTTGACAAGGCCAACACTTCACAAGTATTCATTAGTTTGGCGGTACGTCTGTTTTACAAGGTTCATCTTGAACAATGGTGTTGGAACTTCCCTATAACTTCCTTGCTCTGGGATTTCCAAACCTCGATAATCTCATATATGGATGATATTAACCTTGATCCTGTTAACAGAACGGAAGTTGCTTTATTAGTGTTGGGCACTGTAGGCCTTGATATAGTGTTAAGCTCAAATAATGTAATAAATAGGCCTATTGGCCTTTTATATGATATCCTCATTAAAAATGAATCTATCGTTACCATATTCAGAGCTAATTTACGTTTTCCTATTTATTACACAATTTTTTTCTAAATAAGTTTTTTCTTCATGAAGCCTACTAATGATGTTATTTTATGAGAATATGATATTTTTCCAGTAATTAACAAATTATGAACTCTCCAGAGTGTTCTAATTGATCACGTTATCGAAAATCAGTTTCAACTAATACTTAACGAATTCACTCTCTCTCTCTCTATTGCTCTGCCAAGTGGCTGGTGCAAGGTTCATATTCCTATTCTCATGCTGCTTTCACTCTTCTTTTAAATAGTTATCCATCGATTAAAGAGTTAATCTTCTTACAAAATGTTAAGCCTTATCCACAGAAGTAGCCTATAGTTTGAAAATAATATGGTTACTGATGAGATTTGTAACTTAACAAGATAGAAGAAGTAAATGAAAAATAGACTCTTTACGGATCATAAAACAAAAAACCTCTCATGACACGTTATATATCTAAATCTTTCAGTGTATGAAATATAAACTTCAACAATCCTTATCGTGAAGAACAATTAGTTAATTCTTTGCATATACATGTATGTGCAATTTACAAAGCTTTGTTTTGTTAAGCCTTTAAACAGTTTAATATATGACAAGTAAATTGAGCACATTTATATGTCTTACTATTCTGCAAACTGCAAATTAAAATCGGCCAATATACTTGGTTGATAACTACAGTTAGAGTCACCTTAACTTTTCATAATTAATTGTTAAGAAATCTAATTTGTTAAGAAATCTAATTTGTCTTGAACAAATTAGAATAAGTTAGTCAAAGAGACGTGTCGGAACGCTCCTACGAATTTCTTCGTAAACTACAGAATTAAGTAGGAACGAAAAAGTAACCTTTTGCTAAATAAAATAAACAAAGTCAAGAGTTAAAGGAAGATGGTGATAGAATAAACAATATCCACAGCCATATGCATGACCCTAAGTATATGTCTGTGAATATTGTTTAAAGGTGAACTCTCATATCATTGTTAAACTACTTGAGGTGATATTAAGCCACTTATAAGCCCACTTCTTTAGGTAATATCTCCCGAGTTTTTCCAACTCTAGAGTAAATATAGTTAGCTAGTTCCTCATTATTTTACATTGATGCTCAATACAGTATCAGTACAATATCAATACAATATAAATACAGTATAACTACAGTATCAGTACAATATCAATACAGTAGCAGTACAATATCAATACAGTATCAGTACAATATCAATACATTATAAATACAGTATAATTGCAGTATCAGTACAATATCAATACAGTATCAGTACAATATCAATATAGTATAAATACAGTATAACTACAGTATAAATACAGTATAACTACAGTATAAATACAGTAACACTACAGTATTGATACAGTATAAATACAGTATTAATACAATATAAATACAGTATCACTACAGTATAAATAAAGTATAACCACATTACAAATATAGTATAAATACAGTATAACTACAGTATAAATACAGTATAACTACAGTATAAATACAGTATAACTACAGTATTGATAATACAGTATCAATTCAGTATCAAAACATGGACATTATCTATAGGCCTACAGTATAAATACAGTGATTGATTTATAATGGGAGGGAGACAGAGAGACAGAGAAAGAGAGAGAGAGAGAAATAGAGAGAGAGAGAGAGCCAACGAACAAGATTGAAAGAGACATTAAGATATATTATAAAAATACTCACTCTAAAAAGCAAATGAGTTTAACTGAACTTTTAAAATGCGTTAAAATATTTATAGTTTGATTCGTCGTCCTGTAGGCTACTGTACAATAATTTACAATGTACTGTAATTGTAATGAACATGGTACAATGTACAGAATGGTGACTCTGTATGGTAAACAGCTTATCATTGGCGAGGGCTATAATATAAAAGTTCACCAGCTGAAATAAACATTTTCAAGAAAAATGACGCATTGGTGAATGCTTTGTACCCAGGGATAAAGTTTACACATAACTATAGTTACTTTGTACTTTGTAGCTGAAGTAAAAGTTTAGTATCTAACATGCTTTCTGGAAATGTGATCTGCAAAGGGAACGTATTTAAGAATGAGACCGATCCGAGATGACGATAATAACATAGGGCCTAATAGAGAGGATCTTCGTCTTCATACGTGCGGGAGATATAGAAAGTAAGCTAAGCGGAATTTCCTAATTCCTACCCACGGCACGCTAATATTTAAAGAATTTCCAAGATTAAATTTTGGGTGAAATAAATATGTCTAGCTGATAAAGTCTCATAATGGTAGCTAACTGGAGATTTTCGTGATATCGAGCAAGAATAAATATTTATTCTATGGAATAAATATTTATTCTATGGAATAAATTACTAGTTGAAACGAGAGTTACTTAGCGAATTTGATTATAAATATAGTTTGCATATCTTTTAAATTCGCGAAGTACCAGAAATAAAAATAGAAGTGTAACCAATTTTAATTTTTGATTCCGCATCAGGAAGAACATTGTTAGGGAAGGTCCAGTTGATTTCGAGCTGATTGCCTTTTGTTTAAAATAAATTAAACATATATTTTTCTTCTATTTACCAAACCAGATATATGATTATATCAACTCAACCATCTTGCATGTGCCATTATAATACTTCATCGGATGATATCCAATTAAAATTTGTAGACCTAATTAATTCAAATATATTTGTGTGTATTTGGATCAGGTAAACTTCCTGATCGATTCGTTGAATTTATACTTCATCAAATGTTTATTATGCTATTAAATAACGATCTCAAATTTATTTAAAATTACTCATGATAACAGAACCATAACTATAATTCGGCTGAATGTGACACACCTTATACTTCAGATAAAGCACGAAATATATAATTATATATACAGTGTACTGTTTATACTTAAATATAATAAATCAGCAGAACTTGATGAAAGCCTAAATTGTGATGTTTCGCAGCTTCCTTGTAACGTTTTGTAGAACGAGATGTAACAACTCCTTTAATTTAATAAAAATATGTCGAAAAGCGGTCATCAGTGGTGGATTCAGGAATTTTTTAAGATGGGTCTAAAATATTGCTGGACAGTGTTCGCATTACTTAGGCCTACTTACGCCCACGGGTTGAACACAGTTTTTGGCAGTGTTCATATTTTATTTACTGAAGCCCAAGCTTTCTTCGAGACAGACATATTTTTTCACATTTACGTCTACAAAAACAGTCAAGAATTTTAAAGGGAAGGCCCCTATAGATCCGGGCTAATTCTCCAAACAGAGACTACAAAGTGTAGAGTGCAATTCTTATCGGCGGGCCTAATGGGGAGGGTCCCCTAAGCCCCCCTCCCCTCTCCGTGGATCCACGCCTTTCGGCCACAATATTGCCTCAATGAACATATGTAAATCAAACAGTCAGTAGTTATGACTCGAACCTACGGGAAAGAACAAACTAAAATAATGCCGAAACTCCAGAGGTGACAATGGCAAAATATCTCATCATTTTCGTGAAATCAGTGGCATAGGCACTTTTCTTCTAACTGGTCTGAAATATTTCTGCAAAATTTAATCATAATATGAGCAACTACTCTCGTGAATATAGTTTCATTATGTATACATTACGTCGTCAAATTAGATATTGCTGCTGGTTTACTTCCGTAAAAAAGCTGGTAAAGCTAAGGTTAACGTCAGTTTCCTCACTCGAAAGCGATGTCAGTGACGGGAGAGCCCAGGATTTGAACCACGCACATACTGATCCGCAGTCGAGTTTCTTAACGACTTCGTCACTGGCTATCGTCTACCTACCATCATCTTTTCCAATCCGCAAATAGTGACGTGCTATGTGAACCATTTCTTAATTTTTACTAAACATATTTGATTGCTAATGGATCTCCGAAATGAAATCTATGGAATCCTTGATACAAACGTTTTCAGGAGACTTTATACTTCGATGTGTTTGTCCACCGTTCAATATGAAACTTAAAATTATTGTGATAGCCCGCAGGCTTGAGTTACATGTTTTTCAAATTGTTTAATACTTCAGCAAGGTGAGGTATAATTTATATCTACACGTATACGTGAGTAACAAATCTGGGCACATGAAACCACAGTGATTCAAAATTTACGGAAATATTGATTTTGGATTCAAAACGATACTTCATAGCTTGATCAACAGTTCTATCATAAACATATAAGCTCGTCTTGATCAGTGGCGATGTCGATGAGATATCTGATCGCGGTTCAGTAAGCGTGGGTTCAAGCCCTGGCTCGCTCGTCACTGATAACGCTTTCGAGAGATGAAACTGATGTTAATATCGGCTTTTACAGCTTTGACCACAAACATCTTCAAGAATTTGTCTGCCACTAGAATTAACTAAGTTCTAGAGGAAGTTCCCAGAATTTGACGCTTACTCTCAGTAGTGTGGTAGAGACCAGTACAGCAGCAGAACACTTGTAGTTGTAAAGAGAAAGGCAGGGTCTTTCTTAAGCTCTAACGTTGGTAACGTCTTTAGCTCTAACGCAGGGTCCTTCTAGAGCTCTGACGCAGGGTTCTTCTTAAGCTCTAACGTTTGAAACGGGCCTAAAGAGAATTAGAAGGGACAGAGGCTAATCCAGTGGTGTTGTAGTAGTGGAGGAACCTTTTATATTACATACTACATATTATATTTTTTAATAAAAAATATAATATATTGTAATATAAAATATATAATTTACATGGTGGTCCAGAATAAATGAAACTATTTTGAAGGCTAATAACTTTGACAATTTTTATCCAAACGTCTTACTTTATACATCAAATTAAAGACAATTATTTTCTCTTTTCTCTTCACTTGCTACATATCTAAGAGATACCATTACACATGTTTTTACACATGTTCTTTCTCAAACATTTATAAGAGTATATCCTAAATATTAAGCAAATTAATAGAAAAGAGAATTGCCTTAAATTTATTATATAAGTAAGATGTTTGGATAAAAATTGTCAAAATTATTAGCCTTCAAAGTAGTTTCATTTATTCTGGACCACCAATTATAATACATACTATATAATATACAATATTTAATATATAATATATAATAAATAATATATAATAAATAATAAATAATAAATATTATATAATATATAATATATAATATATAATATATAATATATAATATATAATATATAATATATAATATATAATATATAATATATAATATATAATATATAATATATAATATATAATATATAATATAAAATATATAATATATAATATATCATATATCATATATCATATATCATATATCATGTATCATATATCATATATCATATATCGTATATCGTATATCGTATATCTAATATATCATATATCATATATCATATGTATTATAAAATATATAATTTATAATACATGTATATACTATAATATATAATATATAATATGCAATATATTAGATACATAACAGAATATATATATATATATATATATATATAATATAATATAAATATAATATATAATGTATAATATGTAATATATAATATATAATGTATAATATGTAATATATAATATATAATATATATAATATATATAATATATAGTATATACAATATAATATATAATATATACACTATAATATAGAATATATAAATTTTCATATATAATATACATAATAAATATAATGTAAATATTATAGGCCTATGTAATATATAATATATAAAATATAATATATAATACTTAACATTATTAGTACATTATATATATATAATTTTATATATATACAGTATATATATATATATATATATATATATATATATATATACTGTATATAACTTTGCACCTGAGTAAGCGAATCAACAGGGGGAAAGAACAGCAGCAAATTTGCCACAAATATTTGTTTGGTGAAGAGCGAGACGGGAGGGAGATCTGAGTGCAGATCAGCCGATATCACATAGAAGATTTCAGAAAAACTTAAATGTTCGTCAATTTCTACACCAAGGAACTTAACCATTACTTGATTAATGGTAATTATTGTAGACTAATTGCTTTAGAGCCAAGTATCGTAAGAAGCATGTTGGAATAACTTCGGGACTTTGAATACTAAATTTGTTTAAAAAACGTTTTCGGTTAGTGATGTCATTAAGCATACTCAATTGAGTAATACTGAATTCAAGTTCAACAGAGTGAATGTTAAATAGATTGAAATCCCCTTCAAATTTTGTTCGGTTTGCTTCTCTTTTTAGATATTTTCGGCAAAAATATGATATCATTATCTACGACTTAATTTAACTAAAACTTTAAAAGTTCGGGGAGCATATAAAAGCTGTCAAAGTAATAGAGTGATCTATTATGAAAGCCTGTTTACAGTGGAAAGCCGTAGGTTAATTTCAGATAGTCAAATATTACTAGTTAGATAGTTAGAGTGTAAGGTAATTAAATGGGTAGTTAAATGTAGATATATATATATATATATATATATATATATATATATATAGACAGAGAGCGAGAGAGAGAGAGTGAGAGAGAGTGAGAGAGAGTGAGAGTTAGGTATTCGAAGCGTTAGAAAGTTAGTTGAATACAAAAAAGTTAGTTGAAAGTTAGTTGTCTCTCTCTCTCTCTCTCTCTCTCTCTCTCTCTATATATATATATATATATATATATATATATATATATATACATGTATATATATATACATATATATATATATATAGGTATATATATATATATATATATATATATTATATATATATATATATAGAACTCTCTCTCTCTCTCTCTCTCTCTCTCTCTCTATATATATATATATATATTAGATAGATATATAGTATATATAATAGTATATATATATATATATATATATATAGGTATATATATATATATATATTATTAATATATATATAATATATAACTCGCTCTCTCTCTCTCTCTCTCTCTCTCTCTATATAATATATATATATTATAGCGAGAGAGAGAGAGAGAGAGAGAGAGAGAGAGAGAGAGAGAGAGATATTATCTATATTATATATCTATATATATATAGATATATATATATAGAGGTAGATATATATATCTCAATATATATTTATCACTCTCTCTCTCTCTCTCTCTCTCTATATATATATATCATATATATAGGGGAGAGAGAAGAGAGAAGAGGAGATAGAAGAGATAGAGAGTTATATACTATATATATATATATATATGGAGAGAGAGAGAGAGAGAGAGAGAGAGAGAGAGAGAGAGAGAGTATATATATATATATATATATATAGAGAGAGAGAGAGAGAGAGAGAGAGTGAGAGAGTTAGATATTCGAAGCCTTAATTATGGCCAATTTTATATATTTATTTATTCTCTCTCATTATTCATTATTCTCTCTCTCTCACTCTGTCTTTCTCTCTATCTCTTTTCTTCTCTCTTTCTCTTTCTCTCTCTCTCTCGCACATGCTCATGTCTCTCTTCTAGTCGCAACACAGACACACTGAGGACATGTAGGCTTTATATAGGCACCTGAGTGCGTGCAATAGAACCGAGGTGTAAGCAAATGTTTGAGCTCTTGTTCTCGCCTAATTATAGAGAATATAAGTAGAAAACCTCATATTAGAATTACATATTACTGGACGATAGTTACGTTAATGGTTAACGACTACTAATTTATCAAAATAACTTGACCCATTGCAGATTTAACTGCCAACTGTTTACAACTGTATATTGTATGAAAAATCAATCATTTTACATTGTTTTGAAGTATTCAGTGCTCTCGGGTAGCTGATATGATTTCGAGCAAGAACCTCACTCTAAACTTTAAACGCTTTTTACGTTAAACTGTATTTGCCCAACATTATGGGTTGGTTTTGCCTAAATTTGTAGCATTAGTGCTTTTAAGCAAGCTGGAACTCGTCCATAATTGTCCAAATGTCACTTAGGATGTTAATAATGCAAAGCTTCCAGTTCATATTACCTTTCTATTTTGCAACATTTTCTGCCTTTTACTATAATTTCCGTTAAATGCCGTGATGATGCATTTCAGGATTTAGTTTAAATTATTACAATTGAGGACCGGCGTGATATTCTAGTCAACATGTCTTCCGTTTGGCAGCTGAGTTATTTCGTAGTCATCTTGTTTAGCTGTGGACAGTTTCAATGTTCATCTCTCGACATTGTCGGTTCAAAAATAGGAACAACAGCGGGAACAAAGACTGAGACGTATCAGTCACCTAAAAGTAGATCACTAACTGAATCAAAACCATTAGACCTCTATCCCGGTATGATGGATGATACAGAAGCTGATGACTTGGAAGAGGATCTGGAAGGAAGCGGTTCTGGGGACACTCATAATAATCCGGTTAGTACTTCCGGTACAGTTTTAATCCGGAACGCAGGATAGTACATGAATGATGAAGAAGAGGCGGGAATATTTTGCCTAACTCGATCTAATAACTCAAACTGGTAACACAAAGTCCATGAAAAGACCAGAAAAATAGTTAATGAACCGGTTGGTGGACTACTAGGTAAGTCGCTTGCATTGGTAGGACACTAAAGCTAAGATTAACGTCAGTTTCCTCACTCGAGAGCGGTGTGACTGGCGAGACCAGGATTTGAACCCCGCACATACTGATCCGCGGTCGAGTGTCTTACTGACTCAGCTAGATAAGATGTGTATCATCATCCCTGACGGCCGTCGTTCTGGTGTTTATAGACTGTTTGACACGCTGTGTTCCTGGGAATTTTTTAAACTTTATTTCAGTTAAATGTTTATTTCTGTTTGCATTTGTCAGTGATTTGGTGTTGATGCTGAAATAAAAACATATCTCTCTCTCTCTCTGACTTCGCAACTGGCTCTAGCCGGTAATATCCTTGTGGATTTTCTTTGACGTTATCTTTTGCATACGGAAACAGATCTTAACTTCGCGTAACTATAGCCTACATAATGATTTCTACAAATATATGGCAATTGAGACAGAGCAGATAAAATGTTTTGAACAAATTTACAATCTTTTACTCAATTCTACTCACTTTAATGAGAATAGACCCGAGAACTGGGCTATATAGCGTTGAAATAAACTAATTATGACATTTTTTTATTTATACGTAATGAAATTAACTATAGGCCTATATTTCGTAAGTCGATATAACGTAAGTATAGCTCGAAGGTAAGTCATTCTAACAAATGGACATGATACGTGTACTGCTTTCTGCTCAGGTACTTACTAGGCCCAAAATATTGTTTGACTAATGAGATAAACTTCTTAAAGTATTCGTAGTCAACAGTTTTAGCATAAGCAGTGAGTTTAGTCGCTAATTAAAATTTTGACGATTAACTTGATTGAATTTCGTAGTAGAGGCCCGTTAATCGATTCTAAGTAATATTCAACGATCTCTGTATTGAATCTCTAGGATATTTCTAAAAAGCCTGGCGTATGTCTCAGATTTTCTTGATATGGTAATCTTCTTAAAAGATGTCTAATCCAATAACGCCATAGAAATTTGAATTTACGTTACGTTATCTAAATATGACTTTAGATAAGTCTTATTCCTGAAATATTCGATATAACCTGTGCCAGTATCTGATTGTCTGTTTGTTATTTCATTTTCAGTTTACTATTTTTCTTTACAGAATATCGAGAATCCGGCTGAAGATAAGTACAGTGATACATATGGTAAGATATTTGACCTTGACCTTTGAATTTATCGGAATTCAGATAGTGCCAGTAGGGTTAATAGTATGAATTTCAATAAATCGATTAATGATGAATTGATTTATCTTCTGCATACCTGATTGAATTTCTTAGAAATATGATTAATCAATAAGGAAAAGAAGAAAGTAACAAAAATTTGGACACTTCAATCGTAGCTTCTTATTTTGCCAATTTGTTAAACTGTGATATAAATATTATATCCTTTAGACAATCGCCCGTACCAGTGTTAAAAGAAACAACCATGCTGAAATTGAGCCAGAAATTGGGAAACCACGTGAGAAAATATAAATTTTCTTATATTTTCAAACTATTTTTTATATATAATAATATTAGATAAATATTAGATAATATTAGAGGCTTAAGCCAATGTGACGGAATCATTTTGTTTGTGAAAGAAGTGAATGATATAATACTATAATTATATAAATAGGACCAGCCATTTGACTGTGCACTAGACCAAACAGAAATATACATAGATAATTTAGGTATCGAAATTGTAATTAGTTGATTATTTATAGCATTTCCTGTCAGCAATACTTTCCTGCTGCCTAAAGTTTCGGTGGTATGTTTCGTTTGTAAGAAAGAGAAACATTTAAAAAAAGCATGCTGATAAAGGTCGACTCGTTATCTCAAGTCAAAAGCATATAAATAATTCTGTTTGGAAATTAAGTGGGCAAAATAAAATGCGCCACTTATAAGTAGGCCCTACCAGTGAATAAAAGGGAATTAAAATCTTAATTGATCAAAAAATGTAGAAGCTCGGATTATATGTCGCTCAAAAGTCTATGATAAATCACATTTTATAAGACATAAATGTAGAAGTAGAATTGAATTAAACAATAGACATTTAATAGATGAGAAGATTCAATCAAAACATTGCACTATATACAGAATTCATAGAAGCAATTATAAACCTATGCTCATCCACATATCAAACCATAGCGAATAAGTCAGTAACTAAGAGTAAATCATGTTTTTAAAAGTTTTACCAATAATTTCAATGTATCCAATCTCTAAGCGGATTTAAAAGCGATGCACACAGCAATCCTTTTTCAGAACACTTGCGGTTTCTATACTTAGTCAGAAAATATCGGTCAAGTATTCTGATATTACATCGCAATACCGGGGTACTTGAGTACTTGACCTGGCATCGATCAAGTACACTCTGGTATTACATTGCAATGCTTGGATACTTGACCCGGTATCGATCGATCAAGTAGAGTACACCCTGGTATTGCTAGTCATTTCTCATTAGCTTATCAAATGTATAGCCTACTAAACGCAACCGGAAATTTATTTCAATTTGGATACTTTTGTTTCGGTTAAAACGAAACCATCATCGGTACTTAGAATTAAGTTTCGATCGATGAGAGCTACCATTTTCGCCTGAATAGAAGACAAGATGTGTGAGGCCTGTAATACTACAAACAGTCACACAATGTCATGTGGTTGCTGATAACATGTTTATGAATGTTTATGACGATAATTTGATGCAACTCTGGTATGTGTTTTGCACACAAAACTGCGGTTAAGTTTACGTCATCAGCCCTGTTGACGAAAAGAATTGTGGCCATCATTCAGATCATCTCTTATAATATCTCTCTCTCTCTCTCTCTCTCTCTCTCTCTCTTAGTGCACTGCTTACTGTCAGGTCCATGGTATATAACGCCTCCACTCATCTCTATAACCCGTTTTCCTCTTCATCTCCACATACGAGTGGATCTTTATATCATAGATAACACTCCTTTTAATATACCATTATTCTTGGGGATTCTGCTTTTGATGAGGTAGGCCCCCTATGCCTTCCCCAGCATCGACTAATATTTACTGGGCATAGGCTATATTCCCTGACACAACAATCCTGTTTACCCAAACAATATAAGATCTTTCATTATGAGATAAAATAATATTATACGTAAAGAACGATGGGTGAGTATAATGCAGACAATTCCTCTGCTGATTTTGAGTTTAAAAGTAAACAAGTAAACTCAATTTTTTTAAAGAAACAGTACGTCTTATAGAGGTGCAGTCTAAACGTTAGAGGGACACTAGGGGCAATTATAATAGAAAAGTCTAGGAATGACACTTTAATGATTGTTCGCATTAATGATCTATGGTTTAAATATACGTGCCGTTTTCTAAAGTACGTCTTATCCGGAACTAAAAAATCATACACAAGTAAGACTTCATCTTGTTTGCCGTTTTGCTTCTTTTAGCGCACAACCAACCACAATCAAACCTTATGTAAATGTGTTGCTAATATTTCTGTATTTCTATTGTTGCCATTAGGGCAGTCAAAGCTCTCATATTAGAAAGAAGCGCCAGTTGTAATTCTGTTCTCTATTTCTAGGCCTAAAATTTTCATATTCCCAATTATGAATACAAATTTCGGTTTCACTTTGAGCAATAATCTGAATCTCGTAGGTATTTATGCTTAAATTTAAAACAACAACTGAAATTATATACTTAGAAAAACGAAACCGACCGATACTAAAAATGTTGACGGTCGAAAGCTATAGAGAATAAGAGACCGTTTTCGTGTCAATGGCCATTCAGGCTTCCTTGGCTGCAGTAAGAAACATTTTCAGAAAGTATTTCTTTCAGAAGGATTAAACTCAAGTTACATAGGTAGCTTTAGTATTCAATCAATCCATAAATAATCAATATCAAGATTATCATTATTAACATGATCAACATTGATATTTTAAACATTTTCAACATTATTAATATTATCACTATCAAGATTAATCATTATTAGTCATCATTTATCAATCAATTAACGAATCAGTTAGTCACACAATCAATCTATGCACAAAATTTGCAAAGCTGTGCAACTTAGGCATTTTATAAGTATTATACGCCTCTTTATACATGTATGTTTGCATTGAATTAATTCAAGAAGTCAATGAGTATTATGAGTTTATCGTAATGATATACTTTTAAATAATCTAATGTAATATTTAACGTGCAGGCTGTCCAAACTGTGATGACCTTGAAAAAGTTTCACTGGGTTTGCCAAGAAATCTTAGCTATGAATTGGAATCTAAGCTTCGGCACAACAAGTGCATTCACATTATGCATCTCTACTGGCAGGCTCCGGAAAATGGTCTGTGGATATATTTACATACATGTCTTTCTTTAATATTTTTTAACATTTTAATTTGTATAACATTGCATATATGTATATATATAATATAATATAATATAATATAATATAATATAATATAATATAATATAATATAATATAATATAATATAATATAATATAATATAATATAATATAATATAATATAATATAATATAAAATCTGAGTTATGAATAAATATAATTGTGATTTCACTCTCTACATTAACACTTTCTAATTTGCTCATATACATGTAAATGTAACGATTTACAACAATCATTTTACGCAACCAACATGTAGTTGTCTTTTGAAGTACGTCATTGATACCTGTATTACAAAACATATAGTATATTGTGATTATTATTTATTTATTTAACAATATTGTACTATTAGCTCTTGACAATGACATATTATTAATGTTATATTATAACACTTATTATTATGTTTTATTACTTTATACATTATGTATAAATAGTATACTGCAATTATTTCAATTGCATTTCTTTGTAAATAATTATTAAGCTGTACTGAATCATGTGGCCGTGTTTTTTTCACAATTAATGATTGAGATTTGAATTTCGAAGAAAAACTACAGCAAATGTGTATCAGATAGATATGTGTTATGTACTTTACTCTATTAGCTTTATTTTACTTTACTCTGTTCGCTTTATTTACTCTGTATGTTATATACTCAATATAGTTACGCTCACTACGACGCATGAGCCGAAAGTAGATCAAGGGCATGATTCATTTGAATGTAAACACAACAGTTACTGGTAGAATTCCTATAATTAATTCCCATTGGGTTGTACTGGCCTACTTAAAATATCCCAACTACGTGCATATTATGTAGTTTGAACGTCATAGATAGTGTGACTGCTCAGTCAATTCCTCACAAAGTTTACTAGAAATATTGTAAAGTTATTAAGTTAATATATTTCCTATTATTATGGTTTAATTTTTAATTTTGTCTATTTTTCCTTTTCTTATTACAGTCTTGTATAATTGTTCCATGTGACGTTCTTGAAAGTGGAAGCGGTCGTTGGGCATTGGTTACTGTAGAAATACTAATTATTATTATTTTACTATAAGCATAATTCTAATCAGACAGTACTGCCATACCAAAAATTAAAATGTCTGGTTCACTAACGCAATTGCACTATCAGAGACGGTGCAGATAGGATGGATCAAATCAAATCAATACTGCCATCAACTGGGTCATCTAATCTTTGCCATAGTAAATTGGTACATTAGACATTTAACGCCCGGTTCCTTACCTTAAGGTGATTTCAAGGAGGGCTTGCGCAACTCTACGCGGTTCTACACCGCACAAATATATATTCGTTTCAATGAGTAGATAGAAAATTAGAAGCAGTGCAGTCCATTAACCAGTGCCCACAAGGTTTTTTCTCAATGTTTACAATGCACTTGCTAATCTCTAGCGATATGCAATTTTCACTACACAACTAAGCTCAACAAATCTCTTGAGATTCGCAGCAATCAGTGATTTGTCTATTTAGTGACTTGTCTAATTGGACTTTAACTGTTCCACGACTGCGGTGCTCAATCCCACAAGTCAATACACGTTAACCCGTTCTCGTGCTACTTCGTAACTTTAGGCTGATTGCGTAAAAAACCTGGTAAACAATAGTATCACCGAGCAGTTCAGCTTTTAACTCTTATTTCTCCTAGGCGAAAGGCTCTGATTTGATTCCCGATCGGGTCAATAAGACTGTGAAAACTCCTACGAACAGCTGAACAGACATGCTCTATATAACTCGAGTAGGCTATAGAACCTTTAGATATTAAAGCGACTACAGAATGTGTAGCAGGTGACTGAGACACAACAATAATAATAATAACACACATTATAGTGAAATGATCAACTATGTTGATATCTATCACTTTTAATACCACATGTTAAAACCGTTATGCAATTTTGTCCATTTTCCGTGTAACCAGTCCAGTGAATGTCCGAGATTTTACTCTCAGATCAGCGCGGTCGGGATTCGAACCCACGATGGTTCAATTCACCTCAGGGTCTGTCATTTAAAACTTCATGACGTTATCTGCACCTCTAACCATTGCGCTATTGAGACATTCATGACTAAGTATATATAAGTATAATATGACTAAGTAGAGGTCGAACTTGCGATAGTCATATTCTGTTACAATTGAAGAGCTCGTTATAAGATTTTTTGACGGTTGTAATAAAGCTAATGTCCTCACTCGAAAGCGATGTCAGTAACGGGCGAGCCCATGGTTTTAACTCCGTACATACTGATCCGCGGTCGAATATCTTACCGACACCGCCACTGGCTCCAGCCATTTCATCTAGAAGCTGCAGCCTGAATTGTGTATCAGGTCCCGGGAGCAGCTCGCATCTCCTCTCATAAAAATGAAGTTTAAGTTTAATAAAGTTAATTTAAGTTTAATTAAGTTAAGCTAATTAAGTTTAAGTTTAATTTTACAGTACTTAATCAGCTGTCGTCCTAATCCTTTGTACTTCAACAGTACCATATTCTTTTTCAAATCTTATACTTTGGAGAATGCCTAATAGATAATAAAAATATGAGAGCTCACAGCATCACCGATTTTCCAGAATCTCAAGCTTGCCATTACTGATGGTGCCTTAGCGATTTTAATCAAGGTGACGTCAAGTCTTTGTTTTCAGCTCATAATCATGCATAATTATGCACCTGCATTAGCAGCTGAGAGATCGACATTTCTTTAAACATTTCAAGGCAAATACGTTAATGCATTTTCGCTGTTAATTTGTTCATTTCAGTTAATGTAACGTCGCTGAAAGGCTTCGATGTGAGCTTCAGCAGTCCACAGTCACAGGGGTATTGTTCCAGACTTCTGCTGAGAAAGAAACACAACTACGTAAGAAATTACATTTGTTTTCATACTAGAAGTCCACACCCTGAAATCTACACAAAAACTATTTGCTGTTAACTTCATTTAAATAATTAAATATTATTACTACTAATAAAGATAAAATATCTTTATAATCCATGCTTTTTAACGGGATTATCTTAATTATTGCACATAATAGTAGTATAGATGCGATGTTTATAAAGTATTGATTCTGAAAATAGTTTTAATTTAACGCAGATTTATCAGTACTGTAATTCTGTAATGCGCAACATGTAAAGTTCTTTGTAGTATTGCCAATGTATTACAATCTTCAATGCTGTATTGTAGGCTATTCTAAAATAATATCATAAAGGTTTAACGTCCATTTCCTCATAAAAGGATCATGTTAGGGACGTCCCTTCATCACATGTCACTTCAAATTGATTCACCCCAAAACGAAATCAAAAAGGAAAAGATAGGCTGTACTGTGAATAGTTGAATTATATTGTACCGAGATGTATTGTGCTGTACCAATGTTCTATTGCATATTAATTAAAGCTGCATATAGACTTACACACTACTGTACGGTTATTATTAGTTTAGTATTAGTCATGTTAGTATACTGTATTAGTAGTAATGTGTAGTATTATATATAGATATATATAATCTTTATTTTCACCAAAGTCATGTCAGTAAACAAAAACGAAAACAGACTAACAAACAAGTATCACCTAAAGATACAACATAAAGAAATTATTATTAGTAATAATTAGAATAATTATTAGTAATGTATTGTATTTCAAAAAGTAATACAATAAGTAATTGCCTTTTTAAATGTATTGTACTATTAGCAATGTATTGTGTTGTTTAAAGTTGTATTGTATTGTATCTACAGACAAGTGAAGTTTTCTTTACGCTACCCCACAAGGTTCCTCATAGAATACGACCGGAAGAGGTAACCGTCAGGATTCGAAATATTCCATGCTCCGGTAGAGAAATGATACAGTTTCCTCGCAAACCAGCAAAAACATCATCTTCAGATATGTGTAAGTTAGTCTCATAAATTGTGTTGACCTGCGGATCTATATCACTATAACAATTAAAATTAATGATGCATTAACATTTGTTGAATAAGATGTTATCGGTCGCCCAGTCTTTGGGCTGGGTTCTTTAAAAATAGGAAGACCTTGTGTAGTATAAGTGCTCAGTAATATTAGCTAGTATATAAGTCTATGGACTATTACATTGCAAACAACATATCGCGTAATAAAGAACAGAGCAAATTATAATTAAAATATTAAATAGTATTATATTTTGTGGATTTTTTCTTGTACCTCAGTGAGATTTCAGGCTGTATGCCTGAAATCTCACAGCGATTTCACAGGATTTGTGCATTATTACAGGATCTGTGAAATTGCAGGTGTAAGGCACAGGATTTGTGCTTTACACCTGCAATTTCACAGTACAATTGTGATTTATTTACATTTACTAATTTGATGCTTGATTTCAAATTAAGGTACAAACGAACTTCCAAAGGGAACAGAAGGAACTACAGAAGGGAAAACGGAGCAGCCGATGGAAATAAGCACTCTGCATTCGAAGGCAGTGGATGAACCCGTAAAGACGCCGGTTTACTTTTCCCCTACAGTCACGGAAGTGACCGAGGTATCGTCGGACCCGGAGCTGCAAGATGAGCAGAGGCCCGGAGCACGCTGGAATCTTGTGAATGCTATTGACGTCATCATCGTGACGTCACTGGTTTCTGTGCTCCTAACTCTAGTAGGGGTTGCTGTCGTATTTCTCGTCGTCAGAAAAGTCAGACACAGTGCAATTGGTTGGTAGACTAGTGTCGAAATCGATTTATTAAATTATGTAGAATTTAGAGATCTATCTATACAAAATAGTTATTTGTTATTTATTCCAATTGCTATTTAGTAGGTCTATGTAAATGTTTGCTGGCCGATTTGGAGTAAATCTTATAATTTGCAATATTTCGTAGAATTCTGCATGGAAATAATAACGGAAGTTAAATAAACTTTTGCTAATTCTTAGGCATTACGTGATCTTAGAATGACAGACGTATTGTTTGACTGCTTAGGTTCAGATGGATATGCTACAGTTACATCATCACCATATGGTTCTCGCCAGTGTATCATGGAAGATTGTCAAAGCAGAGAGCACAGTGCGTATTCAATCAATCACTCACTCATTCAATCATTCAATCGATCAATCAATCAATTAATCAACCAACCAACTAGATAACACAACAATAAATTAATTTTCAATTAACCAATTAGAAAGTCGAGCAAATCATCGTTCAAAAAGCTTATTTAAAGTGCCGCCAACTGTCGAAAATAAACATGGATTTAATGCTATGTACAAAATACGTTTAACGTTGACGACCCAAATTAGCGACTCTTCAGTCTTGGATGAAAGAGGATAGCGAGGTGTACATTAAATCAGTTTTTGTACTGTAATATATGTAATAATGTAATTGGAACAGAAATAGAAACAAATACTAATACTAAGCACTTCTGCTGCTAAGTACAAACATACTAGGTACTTACTATTGTCAATTATTATTGAATACAAATGGATGAATGAATACTTCGCTAAAAATGAAATAGTCATTAAGGAATTGATAATGTTTATGCCCTACTAAGTACAAACACACTAGGTAATTAGTAGGGCATAAACATTAGCAATTCATTATGACTATTTCATTTTTAGCGAAGTCTCAGTATTCAATAATAAATGAAAATAGTTACCATAGTAACCAATAGGAATAATTACTGATAAAGATTTGCACAGAATACGTATAGCCAATGTCTAAACAACAGTGCCTAAAATATTTGTTAAATATTTGTATTATCGAATTATCGAGAGATGAAGATAGATTGAAATATTTGTAGACTTTGCGATGCTATTTGATGTTTGCAGCTGGATTCAACTTATCTGACGTTCTTGGGAAACCCGTAACTATACACCTATTGGGGAAATCCCTTCTTAAAAAACCCCGGAATTACGTGGCGGAAAATCTGTAGATATCAACCTGACAAAACAAGTTTATCACCTGTACAAACAATTCCATCTTCGCCAATATTTTATCGGATTAAACCTTTGATAAGGAGATGTTATTCTCAAACGGCCATTGATAATGTAGTTTATATCAGAGTTATATTTTTCTTTTCTAAGACTACTCATTGCCCTCGTTTATAAACTAGTGAAACATCTCAGCGACCATTACATGGGATGTGACAGCGTATTAGTAATATTATAAGTTAATTCAATGCTCGATTCGTCTCAATTCGACCTTTATCAATTGTAGTAAATTTTCTCAGTGTTGAGTGTTTCAGTAATCTCACTGATTAATCTTATTCCTTACAACAGCACCGAACCGCCTTTTCAAAGTGAATAATTGCACATAACGTGTTTTTCTAGGTTCATCATGAAGTGCTAAATATTTCGCCACTAAGCAAGTATATGTATTTGGTGATATATCCATATTGCATTCGTAATTATACAATTATACTACTCATATTTTGCCATATTGAATCGGTTCACTAACAGTTAGTTTAAATAGATCTTAAGTTAGATAGAAAATTTTTACTTCTAAATGTATTCGGATGTATTACTTTTAAACTAAGGGCTTGAAGCGTTCTTCGTCTACTTTATCTTTATATTTTAATATTTAAATGATAGGCTATCGAATAATTCAGTATTTTTACTTTGTATCTTTTACAGTTATTTAATATTATGTATGAGAACTACCTTGATGTGGTTACGTAGTATATAGGCTACAATTATACATGTATATTGCAGATTTCTCAATAAGAATAATGTAACTATATTTTACGCAAGAGTAAATAATTCTCTAACGTAGTTAGGTGTTGAGCCCGGGTCGTTAAAGAATAGATCAACCGTAAACTGCACGTGTCGTAAGAGGCCACAGAACAAGAACTTAAGGAGGCAGCGGTAACTACCTCAGAAGCCATATTATTCTCAAGCTATAGGCAAAATAGGCGTTAATAAGGCACATCCTTTGTGAAGGTATCAACTCGTTAATTGATTTAGTGTTCTCCATGGAGTGTGAAAGCTACATGCGAGTAGGAATATGTATCGTGGACCTGCCATTTGGCATAACTCTAGAGAGGGAAAAGTAGCTAAGAAAAATTATTGGTGAGCCGGTTAGTCTGATTGATATATTTTTAAACTATGGTCCGTGGTTTATCCCTTGATTAATTAATTGTAATTTATAATTAGTAATTTACAAATTCATTGAATGTTTATTTCAGATTATGGCATTTAACATAGGAAATAGGTAAAACTTTTACTCAGCATTGCCAAATATTGACAGTGTTGTTGCAAAATGTAACCTAAATATTTTAAATGCATATGCGTATTTTTTATTATGGAATCTACAGTATAAAGTATATTATTTATAGATACTCGATTTATCTCACAACTAGCCGCTTGCGTTCAATGAATTAATGCCCTTCAAGGCTTGAATTAGGACTATGTTTTTTGTAGCAAGCATCACGCAGCATTAAGTAGAGGCCACATACACTGTAGGTACATGGGTGAAGGCTAATCCATTGGCAACATGAGTAAGTGTGATTGACTCAACTTGCTGGGAGTGTTTTATGTTGTACTCTTTGAAAACGGTGAATAGGAATATGTAGGACCTATATTCGACCTCATATTTGACAGAATTCAAGTAACAGAGAAGCATTCTACATGAATATACAGACTATTGTTATTTATTTATATTACCACTATTTGTGTAAAGTATATTTTGGAATAAAAACAAAACTTTTGTTGATTTATTTACTATACAGATACATCTGATTTCCAACATTACATTAGATCATAGTCGATGAAAATCGTCGTCGTAGGTCTTTAATTTTTCCTTGAAGTTCATTTTGAATGCCTTCCTTAAGTTCCACCATGATTCCCGTTGCTCGCCTTTCCTTCAACTCAACAGTAAGCCGCTCCTTTAACCCATCGCTAGACTCTTTCTCAAATCCATCTCGATGACCATTTGGCAAAGCTTCCATGCTTTCTGTGTCTACTTGATTGTGATATTCTCTCAACTGTTCCATCCCATTCACTATTTCTCTACGCAATTCCTCAATAGTCTCGTCTGTGATTTCGAGATTTGTAAAAGTGGGCAGAGTGCACTGAGTGACGTCATCAGGGGAGAGGTTTGGTATGACAGAGTTAGGAGAGACTTGGTCGTGACTAGAACCCACAGCCTGTCGCTCTCTAAGCGACTGTCGTATCACCCAGACCTCGGTGATAACTGGAATGGCAATTATAAAGCATGTGGCTATGACGGCGTATGTAGATATTACAAATATCTACAAAAAAAACAAAGTTAAATCAGGTAAAATAATATCTCTTCATTTTGCAGTAGTCACTGAGTAAATATTCTACAGCTAACAGAAAGAAAGTCAAATCTTTTTATTATTTCGTACTATATGAAATTTCGTTTAGATTCTAGATTTGATTTTCGGATATGATTTGAAATCTCATGTAAAAGCATTTTCTATCTACCTTCACAATACATAAATTAAGTAAAGTTTATTTATTTTATTTAACGTCTTTTAATACAATGTTTGATTAAACGCATTCAGTTTGCTAACTTCGAATAACTTCGAAGTTTGCTATCTTAGGAACCAAATTATATACGCATTAAAACATATATCAGATAAATTTTTAGTAATCTACGCTTATTCCATTGAGTCCCATAAAATAGTTGACAGTTAAATAAAATTAAAAAACGACAGTGAATTATGTGTGAAGTTATACAATCAAAGGTCCTTAATTACCACTATCAAATATCACTCGAATAGATTTATATTCACTCACCCAAGCTCTGAATTCTTCCAAATCCATATCCCAGGCGGCCAGAGTGCATAGGGGCCAGAATATGAGAATTATGAATGTCAAGGTCACGGCAGTAGCCCACGTGACCCATTTTGTCTTACGAAAAGTTACTTCCATTACGTCCATTGTTGGTCTTTGGCGTAACTGATGCTTGGCCGGTATGCCGGTGTCTCTGTAGGGTATATATGCATACAACTATAACAGTCTAAGTTAATTATGCATATAATTATTAGTCTAAGTTAATTAAGCATAAAATTATTACATGTAAAGTTAATTAAGCATAGGATTATTACATGTAAAGTTAATTAAGCATAGGATTATTACATGTAAAGTTAATTAAGCATAGGATTATTATAATCAAAGTAAATTAATGAGGTGATAATGTAGCATTTATTAATTGTTAGATTCCATAGCAATAAGACAATTCAATAGCAACAATACAATAAACTGCATTTTACAGCCATTACCAGTTACAATAATGTTACTAATTGTGACGATTCACCTTATTATGTTAACAACGAAAACTTTTATAGCAGTGTCATGGTCGAACTCGGTCTTCGAGACTACTTTACAGAAAGGGTTCAATAGTAATAAAAAACTAAACAACAATTACATTTAAATTATTTTCTAAAATAGTGATATACTATATGATATACTATAGAGTCATACATACCTCATACGCACCGAGCATTTAAAATTCCACAAATTTCTACATGTCATGTTTTGATATACAGCAAATTCAATTTAAAATACTCTAAAGCTTTGTCAGCACACCTGCTGTAGAATTCAGACCAGGGTCTCAGGGGGTTATCGATGTCCCCCGTGCTCTCCCAGATCTCGACTTTGTCTTCCTCGGAGGGCTTCCTACTCGTGGACAGGGTAAGGACGTACGTGATAACTCCACCGCTTAGAATGGACGCCAGGTTACCGGCCAACATACTCACCTCGGAGCCTGCGCAGAGATTGTAAAATGTGCCGAAAGATTTAAAGCAACAAAAAACCTAAATAAATAAAGAAAACGAAATAAAATAAATATAATTGAATATAATTTTAAATTTAACGCAACAAAAAAATAAAATAAATAAATAAAATAAAATAAATATAATATAATAAAATATAATTTTTAAAAGCAAAACAAAATTAAAGCAAAATATAGAAAAATAACAAAATTAAATAAATAATATTATATAATAAAATCAAATGAAAAATAGAAATAAACTGCAAGTAAAATGTAAATTAAATGTTGAATTTAAGTAAACTGTAGATATAAGGAGGGTAAAATGTATGAGAGAAAACAGAACCAGTAAGACTCATTTTTGGCTGGAGCCAGTGGCGACGTCGGCAAGATATTCAACCGCGGATCAGTATGTGCGGGGTTCAAATCCTGGGCTCGCTCGTCACTGACATCGCTTTCGAGTGAGAAAACTGACGTTAACATTAGCTTTAGCCTTTTTACCTTTAGTTCCAGTTTAAGTGATGTCGGGATAAATAGTTTACTATATGACCTTGTGAGGGCCTAATTCCTATAAATAATGAACTTACATGTCTCAATAATGACTTTACATGTACGTTGGAACATCTAAATGTATTTCCCATTTCAACAACACATTATGTTATTATTATGTTATGTAACATATGCTAATATTATGATATGTAACACACGCATATATGATATTTATTTCGACAATGCACAGCGACATGATATTTATTCATTCAATGTCAGCACAAACCAGTGCTCTCAATGAAATGTTCCAGCCCATCTGGTCTATAGGCCGAGACTGTCAGCCATGTTACCACGCCTATAAAGAAACCTCCCACTGCCCCGGTCATCATGGCAACACTGGTTAGCCTCGTCCAGTACAAGGTCAAGGTTACTGGTATAACGGCAGAGCCAATCACCACTCCCATGAACAAATACAGCCAGCCAAGGCTTACCTGTAAATCAGTTAATAAATCAGGCAAAAAATTAATAAAGAATCAAATTAAGTTAAAGCCAAGTTTAACGTCAGTTTTCTGCCCTGAAAGAATGTTAGTGACGGATCGAGCACTGGATTTGAAAGTTGAACCTACTGATTCACAGTCAGGCAACTTACCGATATGCTAATTGCACGTTGAGCCCGGTATAAACCACAAAAGGCGTAAAGTGGAGTTAGTTTATTTTCAAAAAACTATGATAGCAGTTTAAGCTATTGGCATATCGTAATATTAGCATGACTTAAGCTAGGGGCATATGGTAATAATAGCATAACTTGAGCTAGAGGCATATGGGTATAATAGCAAGTGTATGCCTAACGTTTATGGCCTCCAGTACTAGAGTGAAAGGGATGATAGCTAGAATTGTCCACAGCTGACACCACTTCGTCTTCTGCAGCAGATAATCGTTATAGTTCCTGAACGCCCCGTGCATGGCGCATTTGTACGAGGGCTTAACTGCTCTTTTCCAGTTCCGCTGTGTTCTAAATTAAAGCATAACTTTAGTACGATAATTAATCCATTAATTCTATCATTTACAATAATCACGCAGGTAAAAAAACGGTTAAATGTAAAACTCAAGCTTCGGTATTTTAAGATTTGTATTATATTACATGTATATCACATTAACGTTATTTTCAACATGTATATCACATTAACGTAATTTTCAACGATGTAATGAGAGCATTTACATTTTGCATAAGAATGTCAGGCAAAGTGAGCAAGAATTACATCTATGCATGCTGTGCATTTAGTATTATATCATATTATAATGTTTTTGTTATATCATATTACAATATATGTTTTTATCATATCATATTATAATATATGTTTTTATTATATCATACTAGATGAAATGTTTTTAATGTATCATACTCGTCATCGGCTGCACAGTGTTGACAATAGGTTTTACTGATACACACACAGCAGTCCCTGGCCACCACCACCCTACCTCTCTCCATCCCACACAACACACAGCTACTCACGTCCAGGGTGAGTCTGTACGGCTAGAACCAATCAATCAATCAACCAATCAATCAATCAAACAATCACGTAATCAACTAATCAATCAATCAAGCAAGCAATCAAGCAACAAATCAATCAATCATTCCATCAGACAATAAATAAACCATCTAATCGGTTAGTCCATCAGGTTATCAATCATTTCAATCAATCACTGCAATTGTCATTCAATGAATCCGTTAATCAATTCGTTCAAACAATCTTATAATTCATAGTATTATTATTATTCAGAGTATTTATTTTTATATTATTCATAATATATTTATATTATTTATTATTATTATTTAATATTTTTATATTATTTATTATTATTATTTTATATTATTCATAGTATTTATTTCATATTATTATTATTCATAGTATTCATTATTATTCTTATCAATCAATTACCTAATCAAAACATCTTTACTGTGAGATCCGAGCTGACAGCTTTGCTTTCTTTTTCAAGCTCACAATAATACGATTAATCTTCAGGAAAGATTGTTGTAAAAAAGAAAAATAATAGAGGTTTAGACAAGAACTGAGCAGAGAAATGCGTAAATTGTGTTCTTTTAAATCATGTGCATGAGATTCAAATTCTAAGACAGTCAGTAAAACATTATTCGAAAGTGTTTGATAGTGTAAAAATTATACTTTGTTTTGTGAGCGCCATCTTGTCTAGGAATTACATGCAAATTACAGAATTAATAGTTACAAGAATTACATGCAGTATTAATAGTTACAATAGTTACGAGAATTACATCGAGATTAAGAATAGATTAAGAATAAACTGATTAAATAATGGTAATGAGAATACTAAATCAGAACAAATAACTCTGAATTTAAATGTAAATTCACAAAACGATGAACGCAAGACGAACTCTTTTCACTTGAAAATTTTCAACAATATCATGAGAACATTTACATTTTGCACAAGAATGTCAGGTAAAGTGAACAAAAAATTACAACTATGCAAGCTATGCATTTAATATCGCATACTGCATACTGAATTTAGATTGAACCTTTATCTCTTTCCGCCATAGGTCTACATTTTGACCCCCTTGCCTTGGTTCTTGGACTTGCACTGTTTTGATCTCGCTTTCTCTTGTGATCTCTGTGTACTCAGTCGTCATCGTGTGATGCTTTGGCGCCTGTTTGTGTAGAGTCTGCAAGAGACGTTCCTGACATTGCCATATGGAGAAGAAACGGACGATAATTTCTTATTGATTATTGATTGATTGATTGATTAATTGATTGAGTGATTGATTGATTAATTGACTGATTGATTAATTGGTTGATTGATTGAACCTTTATGTAGAGCTGATGTATGTCGTAGATGAGGATGGAAGTCATAGCAATGACCTCAGAAGAAGCAGTCGAAGTGATCGCTAGTATGATCATGACCAGCACCAGGACCTCCCCGGACCTGCCAAGTGTCCACTGCGCCACGGCAGGCGCCACGAGACCTACAGGTTAACCAGTCTGATGAGATCTCAGGCCGCTTTGGGCTGATTATCTGGATTTTGGAATTTGCACAGTTTTTGGACCTTCTTTTGCTCGCCGGCTTGATTTTGTCTCAATAGGGCTTGATGTTGTCACTGATGACTGTAGCACTCTAATTGTTGTTATTATTATGTTGTTGTTATTGCTTAGAACTCATTGAGTCGTGCTCACGCCTCACAGGCTAGGAAGCCCCGCCCCTAAGGCTAGCAAGCCTAGGATGCACAGAAAATTTTCTAGCTCAATTTGATCTCTCTTTCTCTCTCGCTCTGTCTCTGTCTTATCTCTCTCTCTCTCTCTCTCTCTCCCTCTGTCTCTCTCTCTCTCTCTCTCTCTCTCTTTCCCTCTATCTATCTGTGTGTATAGCTCCTTGCCAATTAGTAAATACATTTTCTACCTGCAGACTGCATTCATGTTTCAGAAAGCGCTCTCCACCGCTAATCAAGATTGTCCCATCACAAAAATATCCCTTATCAAAATCTCAATATAGACTTAACTTGGTAAAAATAAACTTGCTTCTAAGTAGTATCCTTTGGCTTATCTCAGTTCCCACTTAGTCGCCAATTACGCCACATGCAGTTTACATAGTGTTTCTATTCTTCAGTGGCCCGGACACAACTACTAGAATTATTTAATCTTTAACAAGCCTACAGATAACAAAACTTTTGATTACAAACCTCTAGATAGCAAACCTCTAAATAACAAACCTCTAGACAGCACACCTCCCTCTAAATATCAAATCTCTAAATAGCCTAACAAACCTCTAACTAGCAAACCTCTAGACAGCAAATCACTAAATAACAAACCTCTAGATAACAACAAACCTCTAAAAGCAAAACTTTAGAAAACAATCCTCTAAAAAGCAAACCTCTAAATAACAAACCTCTAGATATTTGGAGATCGGTAAGTAAAGGCATGGCCCCTCGTGCTGTTATAGCTATATATCCCAAACCCATGGTAGTGCCAAAGGTCAAAGGTACGGCAAACCACATCAAACCCCCAAATATAAAACCCAGAACCCCCTGCTTGGGTTTCGCTGCCACTCCGCATTGCCAGTACGCTTGGTCGACAAACACCGAGCCAAAATTACCTGAAATATAAAAAGTTGGGTCAGACTTTCTCAATTAAAGTGATATTTGTATCAATAAAAGTAGCCATACACGACCAAGAAATACAAGAGCAAATACAAGCTATATACAAAACAATGAACTGAAGGTTGATTTAATCTTAAAAGTAGAAGGAAATGCACAAGTAAATGCAAAAGAAAAACTCAAAGCAAAGTTGTAGGCAAAAAGCTAATCAAGTGCATTGATAGAGCGTATTGGATAATGTTTCAATATTCTAACGGTAAAGGGAGGGAATTACCTGAAATTGACGCGAAGGCCTTAAATGTTACACAATTAAGTGCTGGGTGTCCCTGCTAAGGCGGGAAGCTAGGGCT